>CM062811.1:185081884-185681884 GCA_031772625.1 Pinus tabuliformis | reverse complement strand
TGTCATTAATAAATTAAGAAAATTACATATTGTATCGATCAACGTGTATGAGATGCATCCATAGTATTTCCAATCATCATAGTACTAAACCATATATAGAGATTAAAACAAAGTTGTAGAGAGAAATATAACCGCTGAGTAACTATAAAACCATCAATGTCCCAAGAAAAACTGTTAAGACAAAAAACAAAATAAAAACATAGAATGATTAGAGTGGTCATTCTGAGTAGTTCCCATTCATCTCTATGAATGGATGGTGGAGGAACTAGTAGAAATATCCATCTCTGAACTCCTGAATTATCCATTGACCCCTGTTCAACTGTGCAACATCTTCGGAAAGATGATCAGCAATCTCATTCCTTTCCCTGTATATGTGAGAGCATACAATAAAATCAAATTGTGATTTTAGTGCAAAGACATCATCCAGTGTGTCCCTGAGTGTGTCCAAATGATAATGATATACATCATTTATCCAATTTATTACAAGTTGTGAATCCCCAAAGATTTGTATCTTTCGACAATTTCATTCCTACGTGAATAATAGGAGATGTTTTAGCCTGTTAAGCTCAACATAATTATTGGTTCCCCTGCCAAGGCCAACTTGGATTTTAAATGACAAATGGTCATTCAAGTGAAGAATGGCACCCCCCCCCCCCCAACATCTCTTAGCTTGAAGGGCACCTCAGTAAAAAAGGCTCAAACAGGTACCATCACCTCTCATCTTGGTCAAAGAGCTAGTATTGGACAACAACAAATGGTTTCACAACCATGGTTGGTGCAATATCAACAACCACAATTCCAACAAGTTTACCAAGGATCTGAGCACCAAATCTTTGCAAGTAATGGGTAGCCGTATATTCAAAACGGTCAACATCAACCATTTCATAATGGTTATGCCCATCAACCTTACCAAAGTTATCAGCATCAAATGCACTATGCTGGTATGCAAAGACCCACTGCTCAGGCAATCCCATCTTATCCTGGGTATGCTTCGCCGAACCTGAATCAACAGTTGCCCTTCGTGGCAACTTTAGAGTTACCAGATCTAAATCGGCTGAAAAACGATCCAATTGCTTATGCCCCTTGGTGGCCAGCGATTCCACATAAACTTCCATAAGATATTCCTAAATTTAATGGAAATCCGGGTGAAGACCCGTCGAATCATGTGATGACCTTTCATCTGTGGTGTTCATCTAACACTCTAAATGATGATTCGATTAGGCTTCACCTTTTTCAGCAAATGTTAATTGGTCCGATAGCAAAATGGTATATCGAATTGCCTGGAGCTTTATTCGATAACTTCAGCACCCTAGCCACAACCTTTTTAACCCATTTCCAGTTACCCATAAGGTATGAAACGGAACAGAGCTTCTTACCAATTTCAAACAAACGACGGCCACTCACATATCTGATCATATTCATGAGTGGCGACATCATCATAGAATGGTAAAAACATATGTTCCTGATCAGCTGCTAGTTGAATGGTTTATTAAGTCATTATTACCTTCTATTACGGAAGATGTGGCAAAGGGATGAGTCGTCACTGAAGAGCAAGTCATTGCTCATGCGCAATATCTAGACTTGATATATACTCAGTCTGGCACGCTCTACGATAAAATCCCTGATTCTCCTAGACCGGAATTCTCCATTCCTCCCCCTCCTAAATCAAGCAAAGACTCTCATGCCGATGATGGCGTGATAGGTGCGACTAGCACGAAAACCGTAAAAGCTACATCAAAGAAGGCTCATACGGTTGTTATGTAAAAATTAGTTAGATTAGGTTATTTCTAAACCATTTATCGTTGAGTGTGATGCTTCTGGATTTGGTACAGGTGCAGTATTAATGCAACAAGGACAGCCAATAGCTTTTGAAAGTAGGAAGCTCAACAAAAGAGAACGCCTCAAATCCACATACAACAAGGAAATGCTTGCTATCATGCACGCTCTAGCTAAGTGGAGGCAATATCTTTTGGGAAGTGAGTTTTCTATTCGAACAGACCATAATAGTCTCCCGCATCTACTTCAACAAAAAACACTTTCCGAAGAACAACAAAAATGGGTCGAAAAAATTGCCGCTTTTGACTTGGAAATACTGCATAAAAGAGGTAAACACAATGTAGTATTAGATGCCTTATCCAGGAAAGATGAAGAACCAACACTACTTGCAATTTCGGTTGTTGTCCGTGAGTGGCTTAACAAAATTCGAAGTGAGTATGCCAAGGATCCAGAAATAACGGCAATAATCAATAACCTTCCTAACAACTCAAAATTTGAGTGGAAGAATGGTATCCTATGGTATAAGGGACGAATTTATCTAAATACAAATTCCAAGTTTAAGTTTAAAATACTCAAGGAATTACATGACTCACGGTTAGCTGGACATGTAGGATTCTTTAAGACTTATTACAATGCACGTCAATCCTTCTTTTGAAAGGGAATGAATCGTGATATTCAGAAGTATGTAGCAGAATGTGACACATGTCAAAGGAATAAAAGCGAAAATATTACGACACCAAGATTACTTCACCCCTTAAACATTCCAAATCAGAAATGGGAGGAAATCTCGATGGACTTTATTGAAGGATTACTAGGATCTGAAGGCAAGGACAAGATTTTCGTAGTAGTCAACAGACTCACCAAATATGCTCACTTTATGGCAATAAAGAAGTCCTACTCAGAAAAAGAAATCGCTGAAATATTTTGCAAAAATATATACAAGTTACACGGTTTTCCGAAAGTCATTGTGAGTGATAGAGATGCCAAGTTCAAAGGTAATTTCTGGAAGGAATTATTCAGCCATATAGGAACTTACCTAAATATGAGTTCCGCTTATCACCCTCAAACAGATGGCCAAACAGAGGTTGTCAATAAATGTTTGGAGGCCTACCTACGTTGCTACGCTACAGAAAAACAAAATAAATGGGCTCAATGGCTACATCTTGCTGAGTGGTGGTATAATTCCACTTATCATACATCAACAAAAATGATGCCATTTCAAGCTCTATATGGGTATGAACCCCCAAAATGGAAGGATCTAGCTATTGTCCAGACAAATCTACCCGCTGTTAAGGATCAACTAGAAGAAACCCAAAAAATCGTCCAAATATTAAAAGAAAACCTGAATAATGCAAGGAATCGTATGAAGCAACAAGCGGACCGTAACAGAACTGAAAGAGAGTTTGAAGTGGGAGAATGGGTATTTGTTAAGCTCCAACCATACAAACAATTATCTTTAAAACAGAAAGGAAAAAACAAATTGGCACCAAAGTTTTATGGACCTTATCAGATTAACAAAAATATTAGCCAAGTTGCATATGGTTTAAGCCTTCCAGAGACAAGTCGTGTTCACTACGTCTTCCACGTATCTTGCCTTAAAAGGGCACTAGGTAACAATCAAACAGCACAAACAACACTTCCATCCCTTGATGATGAGGGAAGAGTCATTTTAGAACCAGAAGGTATTTTGTCTACTAGAGAAAGAAAGCTTCGATATCGTACTATCAAGGAATATCTGATCAAGTGGAAGGACTTGCCCGAAGAAGAAGCTTCTTGGGAGAATGAAGCATTTTGTCAACAACATCCATCGTTACGTATGCTTTGAGGACAAAGCATTCTTTCAAGAGGAAGGCAATGTTATGTAAAAATTAGTTAGATTAGGTTATTATTTAATTTTCAGTTAAATTAGATGAAAGGGCACGATCATAAGATCATGCCCTTTCCCCAAAGGGTGTCCATGGCGATATATAAGCTAGGCACCCGCAATTGTAATAGCATCATCTATAATTCATCTCTTTAATAAAATATTTATATATATAAATTTCTGCGTATCTTAAAGTTCTTTACTCCAATGGTTTCAAATCAAAATGCAAATGAGGAACTTATCGCCTCAGAGGTAAATGCCGTGTCGACTGACAAAGGCAAAGAACCAAAGCAACTAGGGGGAAGAAGAAAAAACAGGAGGATTTGTCTCTTGAAAAATCTTCTGAAACCCTTCTGGAGATAGGAAACCAAGTCATCCATGCTTCATATGTGATTAGGATCATTGGACGAAAGATTGTCCACATAAAGCCGAGCTTAGAAAATTCTTTAAGAATTCAAAAACCTCGGCGGTATTGACTGATCCGTTTCCAAATCCAGGAACAAATCTAGTTGCTAGTGACAATGCTTCCCCGTCCCAAGTGCTAATGTTTTCTGTTTTGAAGCAGCAAAATGATGCTTTGATATCGACAAGGAATAAAGATTACGGGAATCCACAACTGTCGAACAACAAGGCTAATGATCAACCTAGTAATTCGACAACGACTTTGATCGAAGTTGTGCCACCCATCATTCCTGAACTAATAATAAAGCTGCCGAAAGGAGTAGTACACAAATCAACATTTAATCCACGTGCCAGAGCATCACAACATTATAATATAGTGGAGGATCTGGCCCAATCGCCGTCCGCTATGTCGACACTTGAGGTACTACAAAACTGCCCCTCCCAAAAGCAGGCTTTATTATCAGCAATAGGTGGGATTGACCCAACAGATTCCAATCTTGTGGCCTTTAATCATAAAGGATATGACCCTAAATTTCTAGCTCAACTAGCTTTCCTTATTCAAGTGAATTCCCTCAACAAAAATGTTCATCGAACAATTATTGAAGAGGGGGCATCTACATGTATTATGTCAATGAGTTTCTGGAAAACCATAGGATCTCCACCCTTGTCGCAATCTTCGATGACATTAAAATCATTTGATGGACAAACATACACCCCATATGGGATTTTAAGTAACTTGCAAGTCGAACTGGGGGGCAAAACGGTAGAAATTTATGTTGAAGTGATTGACAGAAACCTCGATTACAACATCCTACTGGGAAGGCCCTGGATATATGCTATGGTTGCCGTTGTGTTGACCTACTTCAGGAAGATTGCATTTCCCTTCCAAGGAAGTATTACAATCATCGACCAACAAACATTTCTCCCCAACAGTTCACAAGTTACGGGAAGCATTCTGATGATCCATGGAAGCCCTCATTCGCTTCAAAATATCGGAGTAGGCCTACTAAAAGACCCTATATTAATGGGGACTTTTTCCCTACCGCCTCCAATCAATCTGGCGGAAGTGGAAACGGTGGGAACCTGCAATATGATATCTTCTATTCAAAAGATGTCCGAAAATGATATTAGCATGGATCATCTGCAGGTATTGCCTCCAATCCCAATAGAAATATTGTAGCAATCAATGTTTTCGGCATGGGAGGCAAACCCAAATCAATGCTCATCAAGTGTTTGGATAGATAGGTCTAAGGAATATGGCACCCCTTCAGATCCTTCGTCGCAAGTACATTCTGTAGACGAAGGAATTGTTCAGTTAATGATGATTGACGGGGCACCATGGGAAGATTACCACCATCGTTCCCATCTTCCAGATTACAAGGAAGATAGTCCTAGTGACCTTCATCATCCCTCAGTTTTTTATTTTCTATCAAATACTGTAAACACGGTGGATTCCGAACGAAACTTGTCCAATATTGAAGAGACTATTGCCATAAATATCTCGACCAAAACAAATGTTGTAGAGAATATTCATGTCAGCAAATATTGTTCTTCTTCAGAACTGGAAATATATCACACTCTTTTTCGCGAGTTTAGAGATGTCTTTGCTTGGTCGTATGATGAAATTCCATGCATTGACTCGAGCATAGTTGAACAAAAAATTAAGATGTATCCAGATGTCAAACCTGTACGACAACGTCTACGGCAGGTGCACCCCAAGAAAGCCGTTGCCATCAAGGCAGAAGTTGAAAAAATTCTCCATGCTGGTTTTATTTACCCGGTTCCTCTAACCGATTGGGTATCAAATATTGTTCCTGTAATGAAAAAACAAGGAACGATTAGAGTGTGCGTCGATTATAGGGATGTAAATCAAGCTTTTTCGAAAGACAACTACCCTACACCCTTCATTAACCAGATAATTGATGAATGCGCTGGATGTGAAATCTTTTCATTTATGGATGGATTTTCCGGGTATAATAAAATTAACATCTGCCCACAGGACCAGTCAAAGACTGCATTTATTTGTTTGTGGGGCACATTCGCATATTGCAAGCTACCCTTTGGTTTAAAGAATGTAGGGGAAAAATTTTAGAGGGCAATGACTTATGCCTTCCATGACATAAAGGACATCGTTCAACCATATCTCGACGATCTTCTGGCTCATTCACGAAAACGGATGGATCATCCGCAACATTTGAGAGCGATATTTCTACGTTGCCGACACTACAAGATACGACTCAATCCACACAAATGTGTGTTTTGTGTCAGTTCTGGTCATTTACTTGGCTTTGTGGTCTTAAAGGATGGGATTCATCTCGACCCATGTAAGGTTTAGGCAATCATTGATTTGCCTCCACCTTCAAATTTGCTTTAGATTCAGAAACTCCAAGGGAAAGCAAACTTTCTAAGGAGGTTCATTCCAAATTATGTTGAACTTGCTAAAGGTTATACTCGTCTATTGAGAAAAGAAGTAGCCTTCATCTGGGATCAGGTCGCGCAAGCTTCCTTTGATGCTTTAAAGGAATCCCTAATAAAAGCATCATTAATGTATGCTCCTGATTATCAAAAAGACTTTAACTTGTATCTGGCTGCAACGGATATGACCATCGCAATGGTTTTAGTTCAGTAAGACAATGGAATTGAACATCCTATATATTATTTGAGTAGAAACTTAAATGATACGAAAAGAAAGTACTCCTACGTTGAAAAGCTAGCTCTCGCAGCTATTCAAGCGATACAATGATTTAGACACTATGTCCTCTTTCGAAGAATTACCATTTTGTCATATTGCAACCCCATGACTTATATATTGTCACGACAGTTGCTGGGGGGAAAATATTCAAAATGGATAGCAAATTTACAAGAGTTTTATCTGGAATTCATAAAATCCAAATAGAAGAAAGCCCTGGTTTTCACGGAGTTACTATGCGATCTCCCATCATCGTCCAACGATGCAACATCAGAAGAAGCAATCGTGGACGAATCTTTGTCTCTGATATCTTCAAGCAATCCGTGGTATGGAGACATAAGAATGTATCTCCAAACCCAAACATATAGGTCTAATACCTCCTGCTTGGAACAATGACGCATTCGATACCAAGAAAAAGACTACATGATTGTCGGTGATATGCTTTACCGTCGTGGTGTCAATACAGTTCTGGGAAGGTGCCTCACCCACGAGGAGGCTGAAAAAGTCTTGAATGATTTCCATTCAGGCGCGTGTGGGGGGCATCAATCTGGTTATGCTATGGCACAAAATATTTTACGAGCAGGATACTTCTGGCCAACAATGTTCAAAGATTGCATAACCATAGTCAGAAGTTTCCATGCCTATCAAATCTTCGATCGCAAAACAAGAATACCACCCGCACCTCTGCAACCAGTAGTTGTTGTTGGGCCATTCACCAAATGGGGCATAGATTTCATGACATGTAACCCCACCTCGGATGGGGGGCATGGGTATATAATAGTTGCAGTAGACTATTTTACCAAATGGGCCGAGGCGATGCCTACATTAAACAATAGCGGCGAAACGACTGCCCTCTTCTTCTTCAATCATGTAGTCTCTAGATTCGGCGTTCCACAGGCCATAGTCACAGATCATGGATCACATTTTTGCAATCACATGATGGTTGAGTTGGCTGCCAAATTAGGGTTGTCCCATGACAGCTCTACTCCGTATTATCCGCAAGCTAATGGACAAGTTGAGGCAATCAACAAGGTCTTGAAGCGGATGCTACAAAGGATGATTGGAGTCCATAAAAGGAGTTGGCACCTGATCCTGTACTCGGCCTTGTGGGCATACTGGACATCGGTGAGGAATGCGACTGAGTTTACACCCTTTCAACTGGTGTATGGCCTAGAAGAAATCCTGCCGGTTCAGTGCGAAATCTCGTCCCTCAAACTTGTGGTCGACCTTCTCCCCGGAACTTCAGAAGAGGAGGCTCGTTTCTTGGAACTAATCCAATTGGATGAAACCTCTCATGATTCTGCTCTAGCTAACGAAGCCCATAAGAAATGAGTCAAGGCGCAGTTCGACAAGAATGTCAAACCCCGTGTCTTCTCAGAAGGAGACCTGGTCTTAATTTACAACCAGGAGTTCGATAAATTGGGAGCAGGTAAGTTCAAGTCTTTATGGATGGGCCCCTATATTGTTAAGCATGTATTAGCAAAAGGAGCCTATGAGTTACTGGATTATGATGGGATTCCACTGGCGCAACCCCACAACGGGTTGTACCTTAAGTGTTACTGTGCTTGACTCAAGATAGTAACCCATATGCTTTTGTTATGTTTTTGTTTTCGCTAAGGGTAATTGTTTTGGTTAAGTGATCCGCTTTTGCATTTGTTGCAGATGTCGAACCTATTGATCATTTGTTGGATATGCCGACGGAGCGAGTCATAGTTCGTAGAACCTATCTTCTGCGGCCTGGGCCATCCTCGATCCAAGCGGTGAGTTAGTGAGTTTCAGAGGGGTATGTATTGGTTGGTCAATGAACAACATTGCTGAATACAGCGCGTTGATAGAACTCCTCTCTAATGCCATCACACATGGCATACGCCGACTTGTCATCAGGCTAGACTCACAACTCGTCATTCTACAGCTCACCGGTATCTACTCTGTACGGAATCCAACTATCTATCGCATGTTCCTAAGGGTCAAGATTTTGGAAAGGTAGTTTGATTCTATTCAATATCAGCATATTTCCAGAAACTTAAACACATTAACAGACTCATTGGAAAATTATGTGTTAGATAAACATTTGCAACATTTATAAAAGAAGCATTTCATCAATATTTGCATCAAGATCATGTAACTTAACCAAAATAAAGCTCCGAAAATCAAAAATATATATATAACTATTTATGGTTTATACATAATGTTCTGTAACCAAGACAAAATTGGTCAAATGACCCAAAACTCAAAATTCTAGGGGGCACCCTAGTCTAATGATGCTGGTGATAACAAGTCACTACCTATGCAATCATGCGTAAAAGCCTAGTCCATCGACTCGGCACACCAGTAGTATGTCGCTGCAACCTCAGAGGCAGCTTGTCGGTCCTCACATCCAGAATACCAAGAGTGAGATCCTCGACCTAATTTTGCAATGCTGAAAGAGTCTTGGCCACATCAAGGTCGCAAAGGATAGCCCTCCACACAGCCTCTCCTGCTGGAACGACAGCTAGTGCTCTCAGACATACTGCTGGCCGAACTGGTCCAATATCTACATGAGCACATGATCTTTTATTTGTCTTGATAGAAGAAAGCACGAGAACATTATAAAAAATGATAAAAAGAGATATGGTCAGAGAATTTACCTATAGCACCCCACTGCTCACCAGCCTGCAGCACCAAAATCGGGTCACCTCGAAAATCCATATCAGCATATGGACACTCGGCATAAACCATCTCCTGATGGTTAAACCACTCAAAGAAGGTATCAGAGAAAGAAACTTGGGACTGACCAGCATGTCGGGCCATGATATCCACCAATCTCTGCATCCGTGGCTCAGTCGGTGGAGGTAAACCAAGTGAAATGTATTGCGGCTGCATCAGTGGGATCTTTTCCAAGGCGAAAGCAGTCAAAATAGAACCATAGCTGAAATTCTTGGATCTTCTTCTTTTTACCTTGGTTAGTTGTTCTTTCATCACAAGGAGTACTGCGTCACACTAGTTGAACACCTTTGGTTCGAGGCATTCCAAAGCGTACTGCATATAAGACCTGTTAGCCACGTGAAGAGCCGCACTACCAAGCCAGTCTAGCAAAAGTGAACAGAATGGTCCTCAAGGACCGGTCAGTGACATCTCGGATGTTGATCTTGCCATCCCTACTCAGCTGAGATCCCTCTCTGCGTAATCTCTCACGGATACATCCCCACGGACGGAACCTGATAATGAGAGAGGGGCACCACGCCTCGATAAAACATTCAGAAAATAGATGTCCACGACAGTCAAGGGGATGGATTTGCCTCTGATCTGGAACACCTGGTTGGTAGGATCCCATGCGTCGAGGAAATATTGCAACAAGTTGATTTGTTGCCTAATGCTGGAGATGCGGAAAAACTTGAGCAGGCCACAGTTCCGCAGTGCAGTTACCGTACCCGGATCATGTAAAGCAACCATGTCCTCTTCTTCATGCTTGTGTTCTCGCCATGTAACAACCATTTTGCTCCGATGAATCTCTGCAAAACAAACAAGAGAAGAGTCAGGGTCCTAATTTGGCAAAAAAAAGGCAAAAATTCCATGAGAAAACAGTGCAAAAGTTTCCTTTCTTGCGCCCATCGCACCCCAGCAGTGTACTGGGTGACATGCATACTGACTAGCCAATGGCCAGGCCAGTATGCATCGCTCCTTTTGATATAGGAAGGGTGCGATGGAGCTAGGGTGAATTTTTCAAACCCCAAGGGCTTAGAAAAATAGGGAAACATGCTCAGAATTCAAAAAGGAAGGAATGCAACTGAAGAGCTCAGGTTTAGCTCTTACCTAGTCCAGACGGCACCGAGAATCGTCCACAGAATCTCCCGGAATCAGCTAGTGAAAATCAAGGGGGGAAGGCACCTCCGAAGCTCCAACAAACCAAAGTTGAAATGAAATGATAAAATGAGGGGTAAAACCACTTTTAAATTACTTTTCACGTAATTTGAGTAAGCTATTAGTGTTTTAACTCATTTTTCAAGCATGTATTGTTCATGTCTAATTGGTTTGATGAAGCAATTGAACAGTCAGTACGACCGTCGAAAGAACGAAGTGTTAGGGTGAAATCAAATAATCGATGACCATTATCACGAGCAGTTTTTATGTGAAGTTCAAGCTCGTTAAAAATTACACCTAAGTAATGAGCAAATCTTCCCCCCAGAGTTTATGCTCATTAAAAAATGAACCCATCTTCGGTAAATAACCATTGTGAATGCATTATCATCAGCTTTTGAGCCTTGGTCATGTCTCATCATCACCTCCACTCTGTTTTAGGCGATCATACGCATCCATTTGATTGTTTACCCTTTTGAGGAACAACTGCGACGAGTGATTCTGTTAGCCATCCTAGTGACATTGCCGTGATTGGAAATTCCAAACCTTACCTGGAATCAGCTGCTACCCGAAACTATCACTCGTTCCTCAAAAAACGAGTCTCCTTTAAGCTCTTTTTGTCTGACTCATAAAATATGAAAAGATTGCCGAGCAGTTGGCCTCTCCAGCTCGTTAAAGCTACCGGGAGTGCTATCCCTCCTCTCGATTTTAATCTTTTTGGACCTGAGGGATTATTACACAAAAAGATTGAGATCTTTTCTTGTTCGGCTCGTTAAAACTATCGAAAATTCATCCCTTTCGTATTATTTTATACTTTTTCGAACTTAAGGGATTATATGATGAAAAAGGATTATTGGAGTTTCCTTTACTTCCCTTTCAGACTCTCTAAAATTGAAAAGGACTAAGTTATCTTTGTCATTAAACTTGTTAAAACCAATAGTGACGAACTTGTCCATATAGACAAGAACAAGTTTCACTGTCGCTAGGCTCGTTAAAACATAGTGACGGGTTTGCCCGAAGGGAAAATTATAAAACAAGCATATGTTATCCTCCTCAAGCTTGATAAAAATAAAGAGGTACTGGTCAACAATGACTAGGGAAAAATTGGGAAGAAAACTTGAAGAAACTTAATTGGTAGCAAAGTCGCTCTTGAACATGACACAGCTTTCACTCCATGTTTGAGTCGGGTTGGGTTATTCCTCTCACTGGTAATATTACCATTGGTCCACCGTACCATCCATCGTTGGGGTTAACTCTACCAATCCATTTCAGTGTCGCCGATATGTTCAAGAGAAGTCGATCAGAGAATTCAACAACCCATCTTGTGTCTCATCCGTTGCAATACCTTTACGCTTCATTCTTTCATGACCACCACCCTGAACCCTGTATCATCAAATCTTTTTCACCTCCAAAGTCATTTTGCTCCGTTCTATGTCATAGATGTGGGATTCATTAAGGCCCTCCAACAATGGGTCACTTCTTGTCGACATCAACTCATTATCCAAGAAGTCGACCTAGGAACAACCCTTTTAGTACTTTGAAGCTTGTATGCCTCAATGGCAAGTTTCTCACTTTCGGCGACAGGTTTACATCAATGACCTTCGACCGAGAGATTTTGCGTGGTGTTCGATGCCAAGCCCCATTTTCACACCATGCGAATTATACTGTCGTACCTTGAGGGTCATCATCATTATCAGTGGTTCCTCTCGCACTTTTTAATAGCTTACATCATTGGCTGGTAATCAGGCGATGTCTTTCCATGTTCGACTCCAGGACATTTTTCACATGGATCGACTTGTACTTCGGTCGAAGATTGGACGAGTTTGAAGACCCTGGATCTAGTTTCATCCATCCGGGCTGCGATATATTCAGGAAAATAAAGACGTCAAATGTACATCATTGCTGCACAGATGATCATCCGAATCAAAGGATGATGGCTCTATCAGAATCATCAGTCTGCCACACAGACGGTTGTCTGTCCTAGGTACATGAAAATGAATTTATAAAGCTGGGCATGGGAATGCCCGCCTCAGATAGATCATCAAAATGTTATGGAGATAATGTATTGTATTGTATCTTATTACAGGTCGCCTTCTAGTTCGAAAAACCTCGGATCCTCATGATAAAGCATTTCACCTGACATCAAAAGATTAACGACCTCATGCTTTAGGGGGCAACTGTTATAGACATTTTTGGGCACTACAACCCCAATCATATATGTCCATAAACCAAGGGCTTTTGAGTCCCTAAAATTGTTGTTTCATGCCCTAAAGGAACAAGGTTAGTTGATTACATCATCTCCCAGAATTTCTCCATAGAAAACTGCTCAGAACTGGTCAAAACTAGACCATACAGGTTGCTCGGTACTAAGGGTGTGATGCATCTCACCTACCTAGCGTAAAAAGTGCAATGCATACTGGAAAGCCCTTCTGTAAGGTGCGATGGGCGAGAATGGACAAATGGCAGAGACAGTTTGCGAGGTGGATGATCATGGAATCTTCCAGAAACTTCTCCTGTGACACTTGCCTCTCTAAATTCGCCTAGGGATGAGTAAGAGATCATCAATCTCCAAGTGGAATCAAGAACTATCAGAGAGAAGACACTAATAAAAATCCCAGAAGTTGACTCACCTCCCTACATTTATCTATATATGGATCCCTCATCCCAGAGATCTAGAGGCTGGAATTTTGTATCTTGTAAGGAAGTGTTGTTGGTTTCCTGGTGGAATATCATAGTGTTGGGTGATCTAAGCTTTTCATGAGGTGAAGAAGGGCTTTCATGCTGGGAGGATGACGCTAGGTCAGATCAATGGGTTGTAATACTCTCTTCTAATCTTCATATTAATAACGCTATTCAAGTTTTCCTACACATTCTTGTATGTCTGATAGTATATGCATTTGTGTGGTCAATATATATATGGTCCTATATTGTTTATGATTGTAGATCTCTGCACTTTGAAGGTATTATGCTGCTTTGACTTTACAGGTACTCTTTGAAGCGGAGTGGTCAAGGGAGAAGCGGTAAAGACCTGTCAGTGAGGAGAAGGAACAAGTAAAGAATCGAGTGAAAGATCGAGGTTGGTATTCTTTGATCCTCTCCTATCTACTTCTCGTAAAGGAAAAAGAAAGTAATTTTAATCTGTTTGTTTCTAAGATAGCTACCCGTCTTAGTGGGACTACCAGCTCTGCATAGACACTAGATTTCCCGATAACAATACCTTCTTGGATAAATTTGAAAGAGAAGTGCCAGAAAAGAAACGCTTCCAGGCCTTCGAATGGGTACTGTGCGTTACGCCCGCGAGATGGTGAGGTATGCACAAAGGGAGCTTTGACGATTGGCGTGAATGTAGGAAGATGATGTGCACATGATTTGGGAAGCCTAGGGTGCGACTGAAAGATAAGTATAATGGGCAGGATGATACACGTGCGTATCTTGCCAAGTGGACACAAGCCTATGGAGAAAAGCCAAAACCTGAGTGGGTGCACTTGTTTTGTCATACCCTAGATGTTATACCAATGACTTGGTATATAGAAACAGAACTCTGCCATCGGACAAGTGAATGGGATATCCTGCGTGAAGGGTTCGTGATGACCTTCGGTTTTCAGGATGGGTGGGACAGTATTGATGAAGTGCTACAAGAGGTCAAAGAAACCATCTTTAGGATACCACATGAGTCGGTAGAATTGATTTAGACTGAATGGGCTACTCAGCTGGGTTGTGTGTTGGAATGTTATAATGTAACTGGTGAAGAGGAGGATGAGGATCCACAAAACATTAACATTCCAGAAACAGAAGGCCACCGCAAGGTTCATAAACCATAGATTGAGAACCCTGATATAATCGCACCGGTGCAAACTAAGCAGGTAAACATTGGTATAGAGGCAGAACCTAAATTCAAGAAGATTGGAGACTACTAGGATGATGCAACATTGGATAAGGTCACTGCATTACTCTGCAAATGTCAAGACTTATTCCTGACCAATTTTCTGGATTTGAAGGGAATAATCGTAGATTTAGGGGTATTAAGATCACGTTAAAACCTGATGTGAAGCCAGTTAAGCAGAGGCCGTATCACTTAAATCCAAAATACAAGGAGAAGGTCCATGTAGAACTAGACAAGATACTTGTGGCAGGCACCATTGAGTCTATGGAGGAATCCAATTCGGTAAGCCCGATGGTGGTACAAGAGAAGAAGCAAAAGGACGAAATAAGAATATGCGTGTATCTCAGAAAATTGAATGACGCGCGTGTACATGATCCATTCCAAACTCCATTCATGGATGAGGTATTGGACAATGTAGGTAGTTAGGAAGCATATTCTTTCACTGATGGGTTCTTAGGGTACCACCAGATCAAAATCGCCCCGGAGGATAGGAGCAAGAAAACCTTCGCAACGGAGTGGGGTTGCTTTCAATATACTGTCATATCCTTTGGATTGAAGAATGTCGTTTTCATGCGTGGTTGTTACGAAATTCAGGGAATATATTCATAAGTTCTTGGAGGTCTATTTTGATGATTGGACTGCATTTGGGTTGGTTAGGTGCCATGTAGCGAACTTGTGCTTGATGTTGGATACCTTCAGAAGATACCAAATCACGCTCAACCTCAAGAAGTGTTTGTTCCTCGTTCCTTTTGGGAACCTTTTGGGGCATGTGGTTTGTAAACAAGCTGATGGTAGATCCCGTGAAGATCGTGGTGATTCTAAATTTGGAAGTGCTGCAAAGTGCGAAACAGTTGTGTGCTACTCTGGGACATACAGGGTACTATAGAAAGTTTATCAAAGGCTATGCCCAGATCACCGCGCTGATGGAAAAGCTGTTGAAAAAGGATGTCATGTTTTTCTAGAACGATGACTGTAAGAAAAGCCTGGTTGTATTGAAAGAAAAGATGGTTACTGAGCCGATTCTTGTCTTCCTAAACTGGAATAAAGAGTTTCATGTCCATGTTGATTCGTCGTGTATAACACTTGGGGCAATACTAACACAGGATGGTGGAGAAGGCTTGGATCACCCTATCGCATTTGCGCATCACAAATTATCTAAAGCAGAGAAGAACTATTCCACCACTGAGCGCGAGGGACTAGCTATGGTGTATGCGCTCCAAAAGTATTGACACTACTTGCTAGGGGGACACTTTAAGATGTATACAAATCATTTCGCGTTGAAGTACTTGGTCAATAAGCTTGTGTTGGGGGGGCGCAAATGTAGATGGCTTTTATTGTTCCAAGAATATGATTTTGAAGTTGTTGTGAAGCCCGAACAATTGAACGCGGACCAGATCACCTGCCACGCATTGAGACAGGGGAGGAACCTACTAGTCTAGAGGAAGGATTACCCAACGCGCAACATTTTGCTGTGCGCATAGCAGATGGAAATTTTGAAGATATAATTCACTTTTTAACAACTGGAACTGTGCCGGAAGGATACTCTGTATAGTAGAAGAAGGAATTAGTGGCGCATGTGGTAGATTTCTCTGTCATTGCGGGGCATCTATAAAAGATGGGGAATGATGAGATACTGTGAAGGTATGTACCTGAGTTTGAACAGAACAACATCCTCATGGATGCACATGGGGGCCTTCTGAGAGGACATTATGCAGGGAGAGGAACTGCACATATGATTCTCCACGCAGGGTTGTGGTGGCCAACCCTTCATCATTATTCAAAAGCACATTACAAGGCATGCGATGTATGTCAAAGAATAGGTAAGCAATCATGAAGGGATGAAATGCCTTTGAACCCACAAATGACGTTACAACCTTTCGAAAAATGGGCAATAGACTTTTTAGGACCTATCAAACCTCAAGGAAAAATAGGCGCAAGATATAATATCAGTACGATAGAGTACCTAACTCGTTGGGCAGAAGCTCAGTCGTGAAGGATTGCACAGCTGCAACTGCTGCGAAGTTTCTGTTTGAACACGTATTGACACAATTTGGATGTTTGAAGATCTTAATGAGCGATCGCAGTACGCACTTCCTGAACGAAACAATCAACGTGCTAACGGAAGAGTTTCAGGTGTATCATCAGAAGAGCACACTGTATCACCCACAGGCTAACGGGATAGTAGAAGCGTTCAACAAAGTATTGGAGACCGCACTGAGCAAGGTATGCAACGCACAACAAAATGATTGGGACTTGCACGTACTTGTAGTATTATGGGCTTATAGGACGACATGCAAGAAGTTGATAGGACATACACCTTTTAGGCTTGTCTATGGAGTGGAAGCTGTAATGCCTATGGAATACATCGTGCCTAGTCTACTCATAACAATGCTCATAGGTATGACAAATTGCAGAGCCTTGGAGGAGAGGCTCGCGCAGTTCGAGGAGCTCAAGGAAGAACAATTTTTGGCTAGATTTCACCAACATGTACAAAAGCAGCGCGAAAAGGCTTGGCATGATCGACATATTAAGTTGCGCACCTTCAAGGTGAATTATTTGGTATTTTTTTATGATAGTAAGTTTGACAAATTCCCAGGAAAGCTCATAATGCATTGGTTGGGGCCGTATGTTATTAAGGAGATCACATATGGTAGCACGGTGCAGTTGGTAAAGTTAAATGGAGAACACTTCCTAGGAAAAGTAAATGGCAATTGTTTGAAGCCATACACAGGGCGCTCGACCATCTAACTAACTGACAGAAGCATAGTCTTAGTGCTCCAGGCAGCTGAAAGGAGGTGCGGGACTATAAACTACTCTTCCCGGGAGCTGCGCGATGTCAGGACTGCGCGCAGTAGTGAAGTGTCACAGGGTCCACGACAACACGAGGGTAGCTGCGGTGTTGTGCGGGTTGGATGGAAAGTGACCGTTACAGTCACTATTCACGATGTGATGCTTGGTTTGAGACCAAATGGAGCGGGAGAAAGGCATTTAAGGCGAACTTTATGGGCTAGATTCTTGACAATCTACTGCCAATTGAGCATTATTGGACCGAATGTGGGGGGGCGGTCAAATTCAAATTCAAAAGGCGCTATAAATTACAAAGGGTTGTCTAGCAAACAACACTTGGCAATTTGAGAATTGAGTTGTTGCGCGCTCAGAAATTCATGAACCCAGACTTGTTCGATCTTCTAAAGGCGAATTTGTTGCTTGAGCAATTACCTGAGATGTTGAGAGAATTGTGGAATTGCACTATGGAAACACCTCAAGAAGCCATGGATACCAGAGTAATGACTATCAAGGAAGTCGTGTAGGCCATTACGGAAGTGGAAGCCCCAGAAAGTGCCGGGATAGTTGCAGAAATCCCTAAATAATCACGCACATTGAGACCCAAGAAAGACAAGCAGGCCATGGTACCAGTGCACGTATCACCTAGAAATTCTCTAAGGACTAGGCTCACCATGGAAGAAAAGGGGAAGACTATCAATTTGGAGGCTGATGAGGAGGAATAATTTGAAGAAATCCTAGTAGAGGAGGATGATGTAGAAATGGAGGTTGAAACCCAGGGTGCGGACCCTCTTACCAGGCTGCCCGCATATGTTACTCCATGGAAGGGTAAAGTAAACGTTCCCACATATATAGATGAGAGTAAGAGCTCTTTATAGACTACTACTCCTTGATGACATTATTTTTGAAGGAGCGCACTAAAGACGAGTGCCCGTGCTGAAGTTTGAGGATTGGGATCTCGCGAACCACGAGAAGTTCCTGCATCTCGCGACCGCACAGATCATCTGCCAGAAGAAAGATGCGTCGGCCGGAATCATAGAATTGGATCCGCGTAAATGGCTGAGAGGTGTTGAGAAGGAAGGCTTGCTAAACCTGCTCTGGATGCCACATTCCATCGCGCCACAGTGACCATTTTTGTCATCAAGCAGTTGCTCTGCTTGGTGCAAGATGGGTGCTTGTGGCTGGAGGAACCCATACCCATCATGGATCACCTGATTCACATGATTACACAGATCCCTTACAAAGGGGAGGACCCAACAAACATCTCGGAGGGAAAGAGTGATGATTTTGCCATTGCGGAGGCCATGAAGAAGAAGTTTAAGCTGGAGAAGAAGAAGAGAGGGTATGCTATTTCCAACATGAACAACCCTACTATCAAGGTCGTGACACAGATCTTGGCATGGAAGGTGATAGGGAAGTGCCACACGGATGAGGTGCCCACGCCGATGGTTGCATTAGCAACACAGTGCACAGAAGGGGTCCAGTTTAACTAGGCAAACTATTTGTTCAGAGAGTTCCTTGAGAACTGCCACAAGGCACAAGAGCAGGGAAAAACCTTTCACTATACATGGCTTATGTTTTCAATAGCGTTGGTGGCATGGTAATTTCCTGAAGATAGTCAGTTCTCGACGATCGTGTAGGACCTTCTGGAGGCAGTGAAGTACGCTTCGCTATGGGAAACTAGGGATGCAAAAAGGATAAGGGAAAGAAAAATATTCTGGGTGCTCATGGAGATGAACATTAGAATGGGGATTAATCGTAAGCCACGGTTATCACCCATGGTATAAACAGTCTATAGAGCTTCGTGGAGTTCAAGGTAGATTTTCACCATGTCTACATCAGGGTGCGGAAGGACCCCGCGAAGACGTGGCATGAGTTACCATATTTGGCAACCGACGATGTCATCTTTGCAGTCCTTGAGTCTTGGCTTTTAGAGTGGCATGCTTTAGTTGGCTCCACGGTGGAAACAGAGAAGTCTGCCGTGCAGTGGAAAAGGGAAGAGGTGAAACTGCGAATGACGCAGTTGGCAGAAAAACGAAGGAAAGAAGAAGCAACGGCTAAGGCCCAAGCAGTGCGCGACGCTGAAAGGTTGGAAGAAGAGCAACAGAAGATAGTAGAAGAAGAGTGTGAAGGATAGAAGTCGCCTTCACCTGAGCCAAAGACTGACACAGAACAAGGTGTGCACGGACTCGCAGACAGCGTCCACCAAGCTCAAACGTCTGTGCCCAAGAGAGTAGGTAGGGCCGCGAAAGAATTCGAATGCTTCAAAGACTTCGTTCGATCCGATCACCCTCATTGAGGGGTATCTCCATGATATTGGCAAGATGGTGAGGGACGTCACTGCGGAGGCCCTCTAGAAGTTTGAGGAGAATCACAAAATGGTGTTTGGGCCTTTTCGAACATAGATATAAGAGTTGCAGGTGCACACTCCATAGGCTGGTACTGTTTCAACTAGCCTCGTAGTAGGCATGTCCACGGCCAAGAAAATGTTGCGCGCTCGGATGACTAACACAATAGTGCTACCAAATGGTGCACTCGTTACAGAAAATGAGGCCGACAGGCCTATGGTCAGCGGGTTGAAGTGAATCAAATTAAACGTGGCTGCGCTCCCTCGGGAGACACTCTATATTTTCCAGGATGGAGTCACTGCAGAACTACAAGTCAGGGAGGGTCGTGTGCTCGAGGTAATGAGTGAGAAACGCCTCAACATTGAACAGTTGAGCTTGCAGTGCAACGAGTTAGTGGCGCAAAATAGACAGATAGTGCAGTTGGTGGAGGAAGCCTACTAGATGGTCCCGGATTTGGCCATCCAAGTAGAAGAACCGGCGGAGGCGCGCGTCCGAAAGTTAGCAGTAGGGGTGTGCAACGCCAAAGAGGAAATGGCTAGGGTTTAGCTGGAGCTGAAACTTCAGATAGCAGAACTGCAGTTGAAGGCGCAACCTTCAACTCCACTAGAGGTTAAGGAACAACGCACCACCGTGATCACAACAACAGTAGTGGTGGTCAACAGTGCAGCGACAAACTGCACAAAGTTGTTCAAGCAGTCGTTCGAGGTCCTCACAACCCTGCAGGAGGACCTAACCATACAACGCCTAGAGTCAACAGCACATGATTTGCAGCAGAGATACGACAAAGTAAAAGGGACCACGCAGACGGTTGCCCTTACACAGAGGCTCACGAGGATGCAGCAGGCTAAAGCGCTCAAGGAATAGGTAGATGCTACTCGACATAAGGAAGTTGTTTTGAAGGCGCGCCTACAGCTGTGGATCGATGAGGCATACACCATTACAGCCTCCATTGAAGAAAAGCTCATGCAGCTGCAAGCAACGCAGGAAAGGATCTAGGGCAGCAGTTCATCCACAATGGTCACTAAACAATGGGTCAAGGAAGTACAATAGGTAGCCACTCAGTGCGCTACCGAACTTGTAGCAATCCAGTTAGAGTTGGGAGGTCTTCACGCAAAGATCTCCACACCGACAGGGTGACTCGAGGGCGAGTCACGATGTTTGTGTTGGGGTCCTGTTGGGCGTGGGATCCGCCAAGGGAAGTTTTGGGGCTTAGAGCTTAGATTTTGATCAAAGATTGTAATTCTAATGTAAAGACTCCGCATTTTGAGGGAGCAGAGCGCGTATTTTGTAAAAGAGTCATAGGGTTGTCTGCCCTTAATTTTTTTATTGTAATGTCATCTGTAGAGATCTACTCATGGTCCACGGACCATGGGATTGTATAAATAGAGCAAGGCTCTAAGTAGTTAAGACATCACGATAAAGATGAAGAATTGAGTCATATCTGTGGAGAAAAGTCTCGTTTTGGGTGATAGAGTAGGAGAAGGCTCTGCAACTGAGTGCAAGGAGGCTTAGTAATCCGCAACTGAGTGCGCGGACCCCTGCAGTTGAGTGCGCAGGGTGAGTCGAGTCTCTAATAGTTGGAAGTATTAATAAAGAGAAGTTTCTTACCATTTCTGTGTATTTATTACCTGTTTTATGCATATATTACATTCAATATTAATTGCACTTCTAATGCTTATATAATGCGCAAATGTGTATAACTATGTTGATTAAGTGAACGCAAGATAGAATAACTATTTACACGAAGATAGGTAAGGTATGTTAAGAAGATAAGTAAGATACACAATGTAGTTTGGGGAAACAGTGCATTTCACTGCCATAGCAACGCGAAAGCATCTCAGCCCTGGTTAGGGCTACACGAAAGACGATTATAACATATTTCGAAGGTATTGAAGGCTAAAACAGTACGTGAAGCGACCTGCACAAAGGTAGGTCTAGTTGGACTAAGTCGACATCTCAAACATCTCAAGAGTGCGGAAACTTGGTTCCAACATCCCCCCATACTGCTTCGGGTGAGACTTCAGTCTGCGCTCCACGGGCTGATGTCAAAAGGGCCAGTAGTGTAGGGATTTATTTGGCTAAATAACTTCGAACTTGGGTCAGGCCCTCATAAGCCAACAATGATACATGTAACTCTCATGGAACAATTCGTATAGTTCCTAGGGCAAATATCCAAGCAACAAAGCCTATGTCATTTTTGGTTTTACTTCTCCCAATCCAATCTTTACTCCTCTTCCTAATTCTTTTATCATATAGAAGTGTTGTTATTGGGGCCTAGACCCTCACGATTGGACTACGTTATACAATGGTAATATCTCCATTATATTCCATTCTCTTACTTTCCTTGGAAGCCAAAAAAACAAAATATGAGCTAACATGGTTGCTTTAGTTGTTTTATTTTGTGTATAATAAGTGACTTATCATTTATATTTTGTTCTTGGATATGGGACGACTGTTGTGTGTAATAAACAATCTATCAAAAGCACAAACAAATTTCTTTTCATTCTTTATCCGATGCTCTAAGGTTGCTTAGATTTTTTTGTTTTTTTAATATCAATATAAATATGTGTTTGGGTTAGCTTTGACATGAAACAATTATCCACATTAAAGTTAATCTAACATGTGTAAATTACGTGTTCATTGTGTGGATTTTCATGTGAGTCCAATGATTTAATTTATTATTATGATTTAGTTTATATTTAAGTTCGAGTTGTTATTAAATGAATTGCTAGTAAATGAGAGTTATTCAATGTCTCTTGAACCCACGTCAAGCCATTTTATTAGCTAATATAGTCAATTATTCTGCCTTGTGAAATCTAAGCCTAAGTGAATCATTGGTGCTGAAAGTATAGTTGTTGCTAAAACTTTCCATTCCCAAATCATGTGATTAAAATCACTATTCTTCTATTTGACATTCTTCATTCCCATACCACTTGGGAATATGTTGTAAGTTGTACACATACCAAAGACTCCCCACAATCTAGTGTGCACTATGATTTTCCTTTAAAGCATAACTATTTCTCACAATCTTCAACAATGATCTAGAGTGCTATAAAAAATAAGGGTTAACAACATTAATTGAGTATTGGTTAATATTTTGCAATGACTTATGATTGTGCCTTAAAAAAACAATAAGATGCATTGACTTATATGTCTATATGTATGAATTAGCCAATTTCTACGCATACCAAGGTTTCCATACTTCTCTAAGATGTTTTTTTATTGGGGCTATGGGACGTAACTAGACTGACCTTCAAGGTTTATTATGAATATGGGGTTATAAAAATACCCTTTTATTTAATCACCTCACATCACAATTCTAATACCATCATTGTCTTCTGCTTGTGATAAATTTCCAACAATATAGATTTCATCTCATTTTGAGCTCTGGACACAAATTTATGCCCATTATAAGTTTTAACCCTCAAGGTCCACATCAACATCCATACGATCCATGTGGGTGAAACATGGTAGCCCATGGCCATGCGTCACTCCTACCCTAGTCCATGTCCACTAACAACTGGACGTACCAACGTTTCACCATATTGACATTGTTTGTAAAAAATGAGTTTTCCAACTTCTTTAGTGCTATGGTATCGTGATATATGGGTATGATCATTCTTATAAACTTCGATATGCTAATATGCCTTGGGTATAAACTTATGATATGGCAATATAACCATTAGACTAAAATTTTATACGTTGATATACCTTGGTTAAAATCCTTCAATATGGCAATATAACGATATCCCAACACAGAATGTTGGGATATTGGTGATTCTAGTCCATAACTTCCATTCTTTAAAAAAGATTGATATGTTGATGGCCAATAAGACAACTCAATATGCCACCTCATTTCTTTAATACCCATTTGACCTCTGATTCGTGGTGGGTGCTGACATGTTAGAAACATGGCACTACTAACACATGTACTAAAATATTGGAATAATTGGGATTTTCCATAGTACAACCGTTACACAATGCCGATATGAATGCTCAACGTGCAACATCATTCTCTAAATTCCAATCATCACATGACACATGGTGGGTGCTGATGTGTCCTTTGACATGTGGCACTCATTTTCGTCCCTTTTATGGTCTTAACCCATCATATATGGCTGACACATGTAGTAAATGTGGTATCTACATCATCCTTCGTCAGATCATCATGATGCCTTTCTTTGAAAGTCTCAGTGCTCCCATACTTTGGTGTCATATTTTTCCATGTTCGATTAACAAAATTATAGTCATCAGGTGAAGGTCTGTTGACCAAACCTACACTATATCAAAGAACTCCCAAAGGGCATCTCTTTTATTCTCCTAGGGCTCGGTATCTTGATAAGCCCCCTTCTAACTGGCTTTCGGTCATGTATCCTATCGACCCATAAGATCAGGGCTAATGCCGTGATTCCAACTCCAACATCAAGTGAATCCTTGAGTTTTCCCAGTTACTCTCAAGTAATTTCAAAGTTGTCATCCATTTCCAAGACAAAACAATTATCTGCCTTTACCTAGGCAGCATCAAATATTTCACTCCCAACATTTCAAAACTAGAGAGGTACATAGACAAGCTTATATCCAAAGACAAACAGAGCCTTACACTTCCATTAACATGTTGGTAGCACTCCACCATTATAGTGTACATAGAGACCCAACCTGACAACCTTCATGAAGTAGGCTATATATATATATATATATATATATATATATATCGTTTTGCATTCCATTAATACATATGGTTGCTATTTACAATGGAAGTGATCCAGGTGGATATTGGTGGCCACCCGCCAATTCCACTTGGACCCCCAGCATTGTTTCTTTCAGTTTTTCAGTTTCCTTAATTGTAGCACAATTTACTATTTTTAGCAATTTTTCGGGTCCTAAACTTCCAGAGCCGTTTTGAAGCCCTAAACGACGTTTTTTTGGCAATCTACTGCCATCAGTTTTTTTCTAAAATTATTTTTCTGTCGTAGTCCTCGGAGAGATCTTTCCAACTGGGTGTCATGTGCATCAAATGGAGATAATATGATTAAGTCACGATCCCAGGAAGTTGGTTGTCTAACTAACCCCAACGGGGCCCATAAACTCTAGGTGTTACATCTCCTCGGGTTAGGGTTTTTGTTTTTTAGGGTTTTCTCTTCTTGTTCAATAATAAAAAGTCCCTTGAGCCTCATTGTAAGGCAGTTCAGAGGCATGTAGCCACCACATCTCTTCTCAAAGATAAGCTACCATCGCCTGAGCTAGTTTATTTCCATTTCTGTTTGTAAGCATATTTCAGTATTTTACATTAATTAAATGAAGCATTATTTCTACTACATCTCTGTATTTATGGTTATATTTGTAATTTGTTGCGTTCCTGTTTAAATCCGGATCAGTGGTATTAGAGCAGTCTGCTCTTTCTCTGTTTTTCTTTGCATGTCCCCAACGAGGTCGGGATATAAGGAGTTAGGACTTGAACTGGTTGAACCTTTGCAAGACCAACCTCGCAAATCTTGACGACCTCCCATGGCGGATGAAAAGAAAGATGAGGGGGTAGGAGATCCTATCAAAATCTTGCTCGGAGAGGCCCTTGAGCGACAAAGGAATGCAATTATGGAAAACTTTTCCCAGATCCTTCAACGGCTACCCAAGGGCGACACATCTAATTCCAACAGCTACTCTGGAAGTGCCACACCCTTTAAGGTACAAGTTAACTTTGACATTCCCATATTTGAGGGTCAGATAGATGCAGACACTGTAGATAAATGGTTATATTTGGTAGAAGGGTATTTTTCTGTTCATGATTTTTCCAGCCGGGAAAAGATTACTTTCACTCTTCTCAACGCTGCCCCCCACGTCAAGGACTGGTGGGAAACCTACTGCGAGCAAAAGGATGAAATTACGACCTCACTTTTTTCAACCGCACTCACTTGGAATTCATTCTAGGATGCCATCAAGGAGTAGTACTACCCTGTCAGAAGCTATGAGGATAAATACATAAAGTGGACCACGCTGCGCTGGAAAGGGACCAAGAAGTGCCATATTTTACCAATATTTTTTCATACCCTTAATACAAAGTTAGGTATTAGGGAATCTGAGCGACATTTGGTACTCAAATATCATGGAAGCCTACATAGGTACATCCAAGACGAGATGGATTTCCTCTACATCTCCTCACTCGGCATAGCGTACCGATACACTGTCAAGATTGAGCAGAAGTTTAAACAGAAGAAGCGAGACTTTGGATTTGCGAATCTGAAGCAAGGGAAAGGTGCCCACAAACTGCAGAACAAAGGACAAAGCCAAGGCGGGGTGGCCTAGGACAACCCGCTAAAGCAACAAGCAAAGAAAAACACCTCGAAGCTAAAGAAGGACACAGGAAAGTGGTGCGAGTTCCATAAGAGATCCACTCACAACACAAGTGAGTGTCGGGCCAAGCAGTCACTCGTGGCCGAGTTAAAGACTTCAGAATTAGATGCATGTTCTGACTCCGAGTTAGAACCCGACAAGGCGAATGACAAATGGAAGTAGATTATTGATGCAGAGCCCAATGCCACCGTTGCCACCACAAAGATATAAAAGGAGGAACCTGAAGATCCAGAAGGAGGAACCCGAAGATCCCGAAGGAGGAACCCGAAGATACAAAGGAGGAGGAGTGCCTCTTCCACTCCCAGATATGGGTAAAAGGTTATATGCTACAATTCATTGTCGACAGAGGGAGCCAAAGAACCTCATTTCGGCCGAGGTCATGAAGCGGCTAGGATTACCGACCACAACACATCCCCAACCATACACCATCGGGTGGCTTCACCAAGGACGGGACCTTCACGTGAGCCAACAGTGTCACCTTCCATACAACATCAAGCCCTTCACGGATGAGGTATTATGTGACGTTGCTCCCCTTGATGTTTGTGATGTATTATTAAGCCAACCATACTTGTGGAAGCGACATGCCGTGTATGAATCAAGGCCTCATGTTGTTATTGTTACTTTGGGAATAAGCTGTACAGGATACTAGAGGTAGCACTGCCTATCGCCATCTCTTTAGTTGTTGCAAAGCAATGCAGTAAGCTCATTTCCAAAACCGCGAATTTTTTTTCTTGATGATACGCCCTCAGGGAAAGATTAAGACAGTGGTCACAACCTCTAGATAGGTCCCCTTCGCATGAAAACAACAAATGGACAAGGTCATGGAGTAGTACGAGGACATCTTCACCTCCATCGCAGGGGTGCCTCTGCACTGTCAGGTCAAGCACTCCATCGATCTAACCCCAGGTGTGTCGCTGCCCAATGGACCAATCTATCGGTGGTCCGTTCTAGAGAACAATGAAATCAAAAGGCAAATTCACGAGCTGCTGTAGAAAGGTCACATCCGACTGGGTTCATCGCCTTGTGGGAGCCCGATCATGTTGGTACAGAAGAAGGATGGGAATTGGAGACTCTTTATTGACTATCAGGTGCTGAACATGATCACTATCTGGAATAGGTACCCGATCCTACAGATTGATGACCTTTTGGACCAACTGAGGGGGGGAAAATATTTCAGCAAGATCAACTTGAAGTCAAGTTATCACGAGGTAACCACTCGAACCCTCTGATGTGTGGAAGACTGCCTTCAAATCCAAGGAGGTCCTTTTCGAATGGGTGGTTATGCCTTTCGGGTTGACGAATGTTCCTGCAACCTTCATGAGGCTGATGGATGACATCTTGCGGCCATTCACCAACTCATTTGTAGTGGTATACTTGGATGACATCCTGATCTTCGGCCAGAGTTGGGAAGAGCACTTCCACCACATCCAACAGGTTCTCCAGACACTGCGGCAACACAGGCTATGTGACAATTTGGAGAAATGCACTTTTGGCATGACCCAAGTTCAATATCTGGGATACATTATTGATGAATGGGGGGTGCGTGTGGATCCAAACAAGATCCAATTCATTTAGGATTGGCCATCTCCAACCACTCTGACAGAGCTCCACATCTTTTTAGGGTCTTGCCAATTTCTATCGCAGGTTCGTGTTGGGATTCTCTCATATCACTTGGCCCTTGAGTCAAGTCACCAATGGAGGAGCGAAAGAAAAATTATTTTGGTCTGAATCTCAACAAAAGGCATTCACATAGTTGAAACATTGCCTCTGCTCGGCACCAGTGCTCGTATTACCAAACTTGCAACAGTGATTTGAGATCGAGATAGATACCTCTGATTATGCTATTGGGGTACTCCTTACTCAACACGAGCATCCAGTGGCATATCACCCTGAGACACTTTTAGACACAGTCTGGAAGTACCCACTTATGACAAAGAGATGTATTACAATGTGCAGGCCTGTCGACAAGGGAAGCATTACATTTTGGGGAAGGAAACGGTCATCCACACATACCACTGGCCCCTGCAGTTCATATAGATGCAAGGGAAGTTGTAGAATGATCGCCATCAGAAGTAGTCCACATACTTTTAAAAATTCCATTTCAATATCAAGTATAAGAAGGGAAGAACCAATAATGTTGTAGATTGCCTTAGTCGACCACCGATCATGGCGTTAACCACCGTGCTCAACTCTCGTGGGCATGAGACTTTTGATTAGACACTTCTCTACAAAAGCGACCCAAAATTCGGCCACACATACCCGATGCTCTTGGAGGGTCAGCATGTTCCAGATATTCACCTCCAGGATGCCTTGTTATGCCACCTGGGTCACCTTTGTGTTCCTTCAAGAGAGTGTGCCATGATGATTTGGGAAGCGCACTACAGTCAGGCTGTTGGGCATTTCGGGGTCGAGGAAACAGTGGCAGCACTACAGAATAATTTCTATTGGCCAAAACTTCGATAGGATGTCGGGAAGTACATCAGATCATGCACTACTTGCATCATTGCCAAACCGACCATCAAGAAGCAAGGCCTCTATACTCCGCTGCCTACCCCTAGTCGACCTTGGGAATCCATCTCAATGGATTACATGTCAGGCCTTCCTTCTACTAAGCATGGAAATGACTGTGTTTTTGTGGTCATCGACAGATTCTCGAAGATGGCCATTATGGCAGCCTGTAAGAAGAATATCACAGTAAAATCTACTGCCAAGCTCTTCTTTGAATGAGTGTGGGTAAACTTTGGGATCCCACAGTCTATCATCTGATATCGGGATGGCAGGTTCCTTAATACATTTTGGTCCAGTCTCTGGTCAATGTTGGACACCAAACTCACTAAGTCCATAACTTTCCATCCCTAAACTGATGGCCAGACAGAGATCATCCACAGGATGATCATAGACATTTTGTGCATGTACAACTCAAAGCATCCACGCACATGGGATGAGAGCCTCCCCTATTTTCAACACAACTATAACCGAGCTCTCCACACCTTGATTGTCCACAACCCTTTTCAGGTGGGCTTGAGATTCTAGCCACTTTGTCCTATTGATGTGGTCATGCCATTTGTAGCTACTCAGGCAAATTCGGTTCATGTCTAGTCCAAAACTAATAAGGCAAACAAATTCATTGAGCACATCCAACATATCCATCAGCAGGTCCACAACATTTTGGAGAAATTGAATTCCAAGTACAAGCAACGACATGATCAACATCGGGTGCCACACAAGTTTCAGGTGGGCGACAAGGTCTGGTTGCATTTGCAAAAGGAACACCTTATCAGAGCTTATCGGAAACTCAGACCACTCCGATATGGTCCTTACACCATTACCAAGGCTGTGGGAGACATTGAATTTTAGCTCAGCATTCCCCCATTCCTTGGCCTGCACCCAATGTTCAATGTGGACCACCTTCGGCCATACTTTCCACCATTACTAGACACATTCGACATTGCAGAACAACTCACACCAACAAATTTAAATCCAGATTGCATGGAAAAAGTTGCAATTGATTGGATCATGGAAACGCAGATCAAGCACACTCACCAGCAGAAGATCCAACTGTATCGAGTTGTCAAAGAAGGCCAACTCCTTCACCAGGGCAAGTGGCTGACTAGGGACCAAATTCGACAGAAGTTTCCTCATCTCATGGAGGAACTCAACGCAATGGGGACCATCGCTTCCTAAGGGGGGAGGAATGATCCAGGTGGATATTGGTGACCACCCACCAATTTCACTTGGACCCCAACCATTGTTTCTTTCAATTTTTCAGTTTCCTTAATTGTAGCACAATTTAATATTTTTAGCAGTTTTTCGGGTCCTAAACTTCCGAAGCCGTTTTGAGGCCCTAAACGACGTTTTTTTGGCAATCTACTACCAACGATATTTTTGATAAAATCATCTTTTTTGTTGTAGTCCTCAGAGAGATCTTTCCAATGGGGTATCATGCACGTCAAACATAGATAATATGACGAAGTCATGACCTCGGAAGTTGGCTGTCCAACTAACCCCAACGGGGCCCATAAACTCTTGGTGTTACACCTCCTCGAGTTAGGGTTTTGGTTGTTTAGGATTTGCACTTCTTGTTCAATAATAAAAAGGCCCTTGATCCTCATTGTAAGGTAATTTAGAGGCATGTAGCCACCACACCTCTTATCAGAGATAAGCTACCATTGCCCGAGCTAGTTTATTTCCATTTATGTTTGTAAGAATATTTCAATATTTTACATTAATGAAATGAAGCATTATTTCTGTTGCATCTCTGTATTTATGGTTATATCTGTAATTTGTCGCGTCCCTATTTAAATCCGGACCAAGAAGTCTTTCTCTTATGTTAATTGTGACCTTTTCTTGCAGTATCTTCATGATTTGAAAGCTTAGTTTTCACTATAGTGGTTGTATGTGTATATATATACACATACAACCACTATAGCGAAAACTAAATTTTCAAATCATGAAGATACTGCAGGAAAAGGTCGCAATTAACATAAGAGAAAGACTTCCATTGCAAACAAAATCCATATGTATTAATGGAATGCAAAATCATGAAGATACTATGAACAAATGTCACAATTAACATAAGAGAAAGACTTCATATTTGTATTAATGGAATGGAAAATCATGAAGATACTATGAACAAAGGTCACAATTATAATAAGAAAAAGACTTCCATTGCAAACAAAATCCATATGCATTAATGGAATGCAAAATGACATCCAAGCAATCTATGTTAGTTTTCAGCTCACTATTCAAGATCATTCAACATAATATTACAGTAACTTTCAGCCTATCGTTACCTATATACACAATGTAATAGCATAACGTTTAAACATGAAACATTGAAGATGATTAACATTTCATTTATAAGGATGAATTACCCTTATTTGTTCCAATTGAACTTGGAAACTAAAGAAGGGACAACCACTTTCCACCCAACTATAGGCACAACTACACTGCAAGTTTCTTACAGTTGGACACCCCTGAGCCAGATTTGATGTCTAAAGGATGCTTCTCTCAGGGAATTTCAATAAAGGTTTAATTTAAGCTATAGAGTTTGAAGGCAAATCTCCTTCACTTGTAGGAATACATAATTACCGCCCCTCTAACATTGACGCTAGGTTATTCACACAACAAAGTATGGCCATTATAGGCTTGCATAATAAAAAAGGAAATCTATTCACTGCTTCCTATGGTCCCTTGACGATTTTCCTTACCTTAAGTGCTTCTCTTGCACAATATAAGCAACCATCTAAGTTCCTCTTGGCCTGCCCAACTCAATGTGAGTATTTCTCACTAGTTTCAAATGATAGTCCAAAATAAGGACTCCCTCGGTGCTGATCGTGACTTAGGGGATTTCTTTGTCTCCTCCTTTCTGGGTCACTCTCTCACAACCCTTGTGGTACCTAATTGAGACACAGGTTTACAAGTTGTTGTTTCACAATGGGTTCTGGGTTCCATTTCACACAATATTTTTGTCTCCCTAATCACTCCAATGGCTAGACTCTCTTCCTTTCCTTAAGTCACTTCCTCTCACATGCATTGCCTTTCACTGCAGAGCTCTGCAGCTGCTCCTTGGGCTATGGATTCAACTAAGGCTTGTCGTATGGTATGCATCCCATGCTTGGGGCAATCTAGTGCCTCCTCCCCCATCTCTTCCATAATTGCTTTAACAGTTGGGTAGTTCAATTCGAAAATCAAGGTTCAAAATCATTAATTTTGGGAAAGATAGAAACTTTCCAATCCCCCTTATAGACTTCTTCAAGCGATCTATCCATTCCAACATCAAGATTTGTATAGGTTAGTCCTCTTCTTCAGTTTTCACATCAAACAACTTTGGCATGATATCTATACTAACCCTCCAACATTATACTTCCTTAATTACATTTACAAAACTCAAAAATTATAAAATAGATATTACAATACTTATGCTCATTATAACTTATACATGATCACACATCAACAAAAATGGTGAATATTACAAGCCAATCTCATTTAAAACATAAATTTATAATTAAAAACTTATTTTGACCGAAACAACTTTTGCATCTTCATGATAATTTCTAATAAACATGAAAAAGGAAGACATTTAGCCTCACACTCACTAAAATTATGTCAATGCCTAATAACAATCTCAATAAGATTATCACAAAGTAGATACGCACATGAATAATTTCAAATTAATTAAAAAATATATAATAATATGACAATAAATATAGTTCTTGTTTTAAATTTAATGAAAAAACTTTAGTTAAAATTGTGTTGATTTTATATAAATATATATTCAACTTCTCGATGGATATTCAGCCGCATAAGAATGTATTGTAACTTAAAAATAGCTTGGATGGGTTTTTCAGATAGCCTAAGGGCAAAATATTTCATCCAAACATGTCATTGTTCTTTTTCAACTACACCAATAAAAAAATTCATGATGCTTTTGAAGCAACAAGCTATGGACATATCAATATCATCGCATGGACTACATATGATTTAGAGAAGACCCCATATCTAGCATAGGTGAGTATGTGCTGGGGATCTGCTTGCCTATCTTTTGTTAATTTGATAGTTTGTCCATGTCCAAAATCTGTATTACGAATCAAGTTGATTTTTCTTTAATTCTTTTGGGTGTGTGTTAAAGTTAATGTTTATATGAGGAAATATTTGGAGTTTCTTCTTAGAGATTGTATTTAAAAAAATTATTAATACAAATTATTACATTAATATAAGGTGTCTTTATGGTTTCTATGGCTTTGTGGTTTTTATGGTCTTTGGTTTTGAAATTTAAGTTTATATAAATTTTCATTCGTCTCATTTTCTCATTCCCAAAAACATACAAAGAAAGTAGTTAAAGCAATGTTTGCATTTGATTGACTTTAATAAGCCTAAGCACCAATCTCACATGACAAACAATGAGTTACATAACCCAAGTAACTCAAGTCGACATACAAAAAGCTTCTCAACAAGCACATCACCAATGTAGAGGCACTTGCTTGACAAAACTTCATATGACAACTTTTCAAGGAGATATCATGTAGATTACTAAGAGATTACCAAAAACATTACTGTCACACAAGTTTTCATATATCTATACCCTATTTGTCCAACAAAAATATCATTATAACTAGTGAAGTTTAGCATACTAATATCAATAACCTGCATAGTCTCATGGAAGTTAGAATCTAGTTACATGCCATAATTAAATCTCTTGGAAAACAAAAGCAAAATGACAACATTAAGCTAGATTGCCTATTAAATTTCTCCTCAGAGCTTGTATTTCTATTCCCTTTCATCATATTTTCTCGTGGATTTAGAGAGGGCCGTGCATTGATAATATCAATGATAATAATCTGATTTAAAGTCACAACCAATCCCTACACCAAATTGGAGTATGAGATCTCCTTGTTTGTGGGATAAAGGACTTGCCTCTATGTAACCATTTGACTACTAAAGTCTATGGAGGTGTACATACTTTGCCCACTCTAGATTTTAACTTGTGACCTCTTAATATGAAATACATCCTTTTAACCATTAGACCCGTTCAAGTTGTATCTCACTAAACAAAGTGATTAAAAAAAAGAAAATAACAATAATATACCATATAATTCTTAAACGGAAGAAGAAATAAAAAAATAACATCATAGTAATATACAATACTGAGAAAAAAAAGAAGACATATACAATACTGAGAAAAAAAAGAAGACAACACATTAATTTTAGATTTAGATTAATGTAATATAAACTTCTTTTTCTCGTTCTGAATCTTTTAATTAAGTGGGAATATTCATAGATACATGAACGTAATCCCTCCTAAATCATTATTTTATATCTCTAAGTTTCAAACAATTATATGACAACGATAGTTGCTCGTGTTAAACACGTAATTGTAATTGTACCATTTGATGGTACAATTACAATTAGATGATAGATGATTAGCTTTTTGTATTTAGATTCTGCGTATCATCCCATCAATATGAATAGTTTATTTTTTGTTGTGTTAATAAATTTTTTTATTGAAATTTATTGTAATTAAAATTATTTATAATTAATTATAATATTTTTGCCAAGCAGGTATGTGGATAAGGGCTCTCTAGCTGCATTGTTCTTATTGTGTAAACAGAACGGAAGAGAATAATGTATTTTTGGTATGGTCGGTTCTCCAGTGCCCGATGGAGATCATAAAATGCATCTACTTGATGGAAGAGATTTAAAAGTACCAGGATGTCCTTCCCTTAACATTATATCTCATACTTATATATTCAATATCGCATTGGACACAAGATTAGATGAGGGTTGAGGAAGATCTTAATTTTTAGTATACTTGTTCTTACTTTCTTTGTATGCGATTAGTTAGCAACTAATTTCCATGTAATCGCTCCTCTCACTTGGGTCAATTGATCTAAGACCATAAATTCAAATTTGTTTCATTATTCTTTGGAGGGAGCTTTCTAACGTAATTTGAAGGAGTGAAATGGATTTTCTATGCAAAAGAAAAGATTTATTGAAATGTTAGGTAATGTAATTTGAATGAGTGAAATGGATTTTCTATGCAAAAGGAAAGATTAGGTAAATTGGTAAAAATAGAAATATTAAAGTTTGAAGTTGGTTTTTCAATTTTATTGTAATAAGAAAACTAAATGAGGTAAGGGTTGCCTAAATTCCTAATTTTAAAGGGAAAACTGAGATTTTCATGGGCATAGTTAAGATTTGTTCTCAACTAATTTCTTGAGTTGTGCCTAAATCTTAATTCAGGGATCAAAGGGGTTATTCCCTTCTTAATATGTTTGAGGTGATTCTCAATAATAATGAATTATTTAAATATATATAAGCAATTTTGTCTGGAAGAGGAAGAACATATTTATGAGCTCTTTTTTAAAATAGAAAAAGAACATTAGGCTTGCTTGTGAATTTTTCTATCTTTTTTGGTAAAAGGAGAAACACCTTATTGGGACATTTAGCCCCACTTATTGGGAAAAGATAACAACCATTTGTAAAGAAGATAACCAACCCTTTTATTGAGAGAATATTTAGCGCTATTTGTAAAAGGAGAATCCCATTTTGAAGGAAGATCAATGAAGCAGTTCATTGATTGAGCAAACCCGGAGACATAACCAAAATTGGTGAAATCCATTACAAATGTGGTTGGCATATTGTTTATGTATTTGATTGTTTTAATTCCATTTTTAAATGTTGAATTATATGCCAATTTCCAAGTTAATGTTGGAAAATTAAGAAATTTGTAAAGCAACTAAAATGGAGAAAAACTTAGTTAGTTTTATATTTGACATTTTCAGATCAAGTCGCTGTCAAAGCTAGTTATTTGAAGGGTTTTTTTTAACACTTTCCTACTTTGTGGTCAATTCTTCCATTTGGTTCATTTGCAGTTTAGAAGTGTAGGTTTCTTGGTTGCAACAAGACAACCATGGGCAAAGTTTTGAAGGGAGAAAGGCTTAAGGAGCTTGAAGATATAAACTGTCAAGGTACCAAATTCAAGAGGAAAACTCTGAATAGAGAAGAAGATTTCAATTCTTCAAGGATGAGAAGAAATACTTGCTAGATAGAGTATTGTTAACAGAGAATTTCTCATGGGATTCATTCAAGATTTGCAACTTGAGTTGCAAGAAAAGTATGAGATTCTGACAAAGTTCATGAATGTCAAAGGAGTAGAGGAGAACAAATAGTCTACCATGCAAAGGAGACCATCCTCTACCACAAATTCTAAAACCATAATCGAGGCATGCACTACAAGTAATTTACCGTGTCCTTCCCATGAAGATGTAGATGCTACTTTTGGTGAATTTGAGAAGCATACTCGGGTATTGGCCTTAAGTCACTAACTAAGATAGGAATTTATGGAAAATACCTTGGCATCAATGGGCCAAGAAGACTAATACCATATAAGCGGAGAAAATACTTCATTATGTAGGTTTAGGATATCTTAGTGGCCAAGGAGAAATTGGAGAATGCTCCAAGGCGTCTGGAGTATGAGAAGCTTCAGGAGAAGAGCCCAAGCCTTTAGTTATACATAAACAACCCATGTAAAAATATGTTACACCATTCCATGATGGTGAGAGTGAGTGCAAATTAGAATTGATAAAGTAACAAACTTTCAATTATAGGAAAAGCATCAAGAGATAATCCAAAGCATATCCAAAGAGATGAACATCCCAAAAAAGGGACTTAAAACAAGTTCTCCTCAGTATACTTGCACAAATGAAAACCCTAAAATGTATGACTAGCATAAGTACTCTAAATTTTTCTTCAATTGTGAGAAGAATGGGAAAAAAAGTTTATTGTCCAAGAACATGGGCAAGAATTATTGCACTAATTATAAGATGAATGATTATTGAGTTGACATGTGCTAGAAATTTCATCCTCAACTTCATCTAAAGCATAATTGCAAGGGAATTATACAAGCACCTACACAGAGAAAGGTAACAAATAAAAAAGTTAATCAAGCACCAACAACCCAAAATGCAACTTATGAAAAATTCCACCAATCTAAAGAAGAATCTATAAAAAAAATCAATTGAAAGAAAAGCAAGCATGAGAATGGTTTGAGGCCATGGAAAAATCAAGCGATGAGAAAATGGAGTATGGTGGACCCGAATGGTTTGAGGCCATGGAAAAATCAAGCAATGAGAAAATGGAGTATGGTGGACCCGACCAATAGATGAAGGACAATTAAGTTGTTGGAAATTATAATTACTTCCGCATGAAGATTTAGCAAGATCGAAGTTAAGTGATGCATGTAGATGATAAGCTAATTTAAGTGCAGTCAACCTTAGAGTGTGACTTAACTAAGTTAAGTGTGAGTCAGGTTGAGTTTAATCTATATTTAGAGAAGTCCAAATTTTGTGTGTACATGTTCAGGTATTTTGAGTAAGTCACTACAAAAAGTTTAAACACTCTTCATCACGTTCATTATAATAAAATCAAATCAAGTTTGGTTGATCAATAACAAAGCCACCACTCATGTTAATTGTGTGTGATATTTTGGGTTTCCTCCTCTCTACCTTACTAACAAATTAGTAAAGTCACAGAGCCGAGTCGAGAAAAAGCCCAGGTTTAAAAGGCCTGTGTGTCTCGGAGAAGTGCAACTGCAGTCTGCAGAGAAAATTAAGTGTTTATTATTCTTAGAAAGAGTCGTGAGCACCCTCACTTGAGAGTTGCCATAGCCCTCACCGTCACAACCAGAGTTAACAACCGCGCAGTCGTTCCCTTCGATTTTAACTAGATTTCAATTGTTTTGAGTGCAATGGTCACAGTGTAAAGTCAACCACGGTTCAACAGGAGCCGCCCACAAACCCAAGTCTGTAGACAAAGATTACAGCTTTGAAAGTTTAGAGAGTACGAAAAGTCAAAAGGGTACCCATGTATGTGATTTGGAAAGGAGAAATTTCTTTTTAAAGTTAGTGGGCAAAATTATTCCTAAGGCCGAGATTGAGGTTGAAGTCGATAAAGACTTTTAAAAGGTTCAAATGTGGTTTAAATAAATTTCATTCCAAAAGGTTTATTCTTTAAAGTCACGTGGCCAAGTGTAAAGGTTTTTTAAAAGTTTAAAGGGCCATAGCACGTTGAAGTTTGAAGCGTTTGAAATTATTAAGGTGTATGGTAAGAAAAGGTTTTAAAAAATGGAGTTTATAGAGAATTTTATGAAGTGTTTTTTATTTTTTATTTTTAAAAGGAGCATTGAAAAATGAAAAGGGTTTAATTGGAAAGAAAAGAAAGTTTAGGGCTTTGCAATAGTCTATTTATCTACAAAGTTTTCTATTTTATCAAGTATGACGGTATTTTAGGTAAAAATTGTTTTTTGCAGGGGCATTGAAAATTATATTTTTTGGGGGTGATATGGAATATAGCTTTATGCAATCAGGAAAGCAATTATGAGATAGAGGAAAGACAAAAATCATGGGTTGCAAAGGGCAACTGAAGAAGATTAGGAAAATGAATCGAAAAAAAGAGGCAAAGATCGTTGTTATGTTTAGAGAGGTTCAACCCACAACCGAGGAAATGAGAAGTCTAGCAAAAGACAAAGAAGAAATTGAGGTTGATAAGTGTAGCTTTGATCTGCTACCACCTCCTATGTTTATTGGTGAATATTTTGAATTTTGGGTTATCAAAATGCTAACTTTTCTTCGAGCTAAAGATTTAATTGAGTACGAGTCTAATAACCCATATGATGAAGTATGTGATGCTTTAATATTAGATTTTATAAAACAAAGATTGGATGAGAAGTTTTTGTGCAAGGTAGCAAAAGCTACAACTTCCAAGGAAGCATGGAAGATCTTGGAAGAAGAATTTGGTGCAAGGGGGAGTGACATGCAGTAATAGGTTATGTAATAGGTAGAGAAGTCAGCCCCATATCTGAAAGTAGATGATCAAGGCTCCAAGAAGAAAACAAAGCTTGGAGAATCCCACTCAAAAGTGGATGATGGTCATGAAGACTATAAAATTGAAACCCATTATGCAAACATGCATATGGATGAAGAAGATGCAACAAAGATTGTAGAGAGAGAAGTTGAAGTCTCTATGTGTGAAGCAGAGAAATAACATACAAAAGTTTGAGAACTCCATTGTAATGTGGATGGTGCAGATGATGGTGAATCCCACTATGATGAAACACATGTGGATGATGGATACAAAGTGAGATGTGAATTGGTGAATCCAACCGCATTTGATGAAGTTTAAATTGTTAATGAGCACATGCATGCTCAAATATCCCACAATAGAGTGAATAAAAATTATGTTGATGTTAAATTTGATGAAGAATCATTAATTGGTGATGATTGGTTGCTCATGAAGCAACATAAATAAAACATTGATATGTTGTTATTTGGTGAGAGAAACCCACTTGTGTTTGGAAGCCAAGTGGAAGACAACATGTTTCCAGCAACAAAGGTTGGTAAAAGGGTAGAAAATGAAAATTATGATGCAATGACAGAACAAAAGAAGGCAGAGAAGGAAGAGGTAGAGCAGGAAGCTCTCACTGAAGAGCATAATGAAGATATTTTTAACATTGATTTTGAGTGTGCAGGTAAACAAGATAGTAGTCCAGCTAAAAGAGAATATGAAGAACATGATGCAGGAAAGGACATGGATGTTTTTGAAGACAAAGATGAATGTATTGAAACAATTTTTCAGCAATGGAGTTAAGAAGATATAAAATTTTTCTATTAAGAAATATGACAGAAAGAAAATCAGGGATATGAAGTGTGAGAAACAACAGGAAGAACACAGTTTGAAGATGAAGAGTTTCGAGAAAAGTTCATGAGTGAAAGAATATTTAAAAGGAAGTTGTAGAAGACATGATCATATTGTTTTTCAGCACAAATTCAAGACAAGTCAAAGAAACATTGTAGCGACAACAAGTAAAGAAATATGGAGCCTACAACAAGAACACAAAAAAAAGAATGAAGCAATTTCGAGGATATAGAATTTGGAAGATGAGAAAAAGAAAATGAAAAATTGTAAAAGTTTGGAGTCATTGTAAGCCTAGACGATACATAGACCAACATGCATGTTTGAGTGATAATTGAGTCAATTTCTATTGTAAGCCTAACATGCATAGTTGAGTGATGGTTGAGTTATGTCGATTCATATAGTCGTAATTAAGGGGGAATCTTGGAAATTATAATTACTCTCGCATGAATATCTAGCAAGATCAAAGTTGAGTGATGCTTGAAGAAGATAAGCTAAGTTAAGTGCAATTCATATTTAGAGTGTAAGTTAACTGAGTTAAGTGTGATTCAGGTTGAGTTCAGTCTGTTAGCACTTCCTGATTCCTCCAAGATGAGGAGAGGAACCCAAAGGTAACCACAAACCACTTTAAAACTGAAATCTAGCCCTTATAGCTTCAGAGAGGGCTCTCTCTCTATATCAATCTTCAATTACTTAGATGACTACTTGTCTTAAGTTTTAGGTTAGGTATTAAGATCATAGAGGAACATGTTTTAACAGTTTGATGACAGGGGAGAGGGAAAATCCATTAGGCATGGAGTCAAATCAAGCTAATCATTTTTAGTGCTATGATGGGAAATGAAGAATCCTTAAACATGGGAAAGGTAGGCAATCCTTATGGTTTATTTTTCAAATTTCTCTATAGAGAGTTGAGTAGAAGAGTAATGAAATTGATAATACCTAAAACATCTAGTTGAGGGTGAATTTTAGATATTCTAATGGAAGAAAAAACATTGAAATGTTTAATTATCTATAACAAAGCACCTGAAAGTGAATTTTGAAATGAATTTGTTTGACTAAACACTGAATACACAGCATTTAAGCATGGATATAACAAATATAAAGAAACATAAATAAGAGATAAACATCATGAATAGATACTAACACATGAATCCTTGAACAAGTAGGCTACGACCTTCATCATTCACTGAAATTTTCAAAATGAAAATGTACAATGCGCAATGTCTTCTCTATCACACATTGACCAACCAACCTCCTTCCTCTTCCTTCATCCCAAATTTATATTCTATCCTAAGGAAGTAGAAATCCATCATTTTTCGAATGATAGGAAGATGTTACAATACATTGGGAATAAAATATTTGCAAAATCTGTCCATATCCTACTATCTAGGGTTTGATTTTTGACTACCTAAAAATATGCTAACTAAAAATAAAATCATGGGATTTGGAAGAAAATTCTTCAAAATTCATCATCCAAATCAATTTGGAATCAATTATGCCAAGTTGGAGGTACACCAAGTCGAACTCCAAAAAATTCTAGAACCGTGTCAACAACTCTGGCTTGGCGAAATTGTGAAAAACGAGTCTGAAAGTGGCACCTATAAATCCCAAAATATAACACTTGTGTAAAAATTGAGAGAGGTTTTTGTTGTTTAGCCCATGGTTGACAAAAACCTCTTTTGGTTTTTCAAAATTCATATCCAGTTCCTCTGAATTCATGCCCAAAAACCATGACTAAAACAAGAAGTGATGAAATCTAAAATATAGACTGTAAAGATTCATTTGAATCTTCCAATATATGATACATGTGAATAAACTAAAGGAGGTTTTTGTTACTTAGCTTGTGTTTTACAAAAAAATATTTTGTTTTTAAATATTCTTCTCCATTTGGTTAGAAATTAATCTTGAAGTTAATTGCTAAAACAATAAAAAGCACAACAATAGGGCCTTCAAAAGTAGAAATGCATCAAATTCATTATTCTCGTACTTCTGATCATCTCCTGGAACTCTGAATGGGTCACATAGATGGAGAATAACCCCTGAAACATCAGACACATGTCAAGACACTTCTGTTCATACTACATCCTTCCATTCTTCAAAATCATCACCTACAACAAAAGTGCAGCGAATCTTTTCTTGCATAGGTTTGACCAGGTGTTGGAGTCTTTGACTGAGAAAAATGGTTGATGGATGATGTTGACAACCTCATGAACCCTCTTTGAAACTCCACTTATGAAAAGAAGTGCAAAATCATTGATTTTCTTCATACCTTATATTCTTTGATAGTAGCGCAACAAGAAAACACAACAATAAGGAAATTAATTGTTGGAGGACTAGTTGGGCATTCCCTTTGACTGTTTAAGATGAATTTGAAGGTAAACAATGTGAATTGTTCAAGAAAACAAAATTTAGAACCTAGAGGTGATCGTGGTGACAACAAAACCTTGATTTGCAGAAGCGTAACAACTCCCCTACAACAAAAACGCATCGAATTTCCACTGATATCCAGGGCGCCTCAAGAGGGTGAATAATGAACTCAATGGATTTTTGAAAGCCAAAACATGTCTCTATAATCCTCCATGCGGTCCAGAACTTCCTTCAAGTGTAATGATGACTCTTCAAGTTAAAATTTTCAAGCACAATGCAAAGGAGAAGCGCAACAACAACTCATGATTACAAGGATATGATGTACTATCTGATTTGACCATGCAATTGAATGAAAATACACCACTAACTTGAATCAATGATGAAAAACCAAAACCCACTATTATCTTTACTCATGACTTGGATGACACATTAACCCTAGACTTGCTAAACTTAGATATTTCAAGACATTGATAACTTGATTTCTTTCACTGTTCAAACTTTAATATATCCTATTGACACTAAAACTTGATCTCTATGAGATCATAGCAACACTTTACAAATTGACAAAAATAATAATAAAAAACACTAAGTTTGGCTTTGACTACTATAACATAGGACACTAACATAGTGTATATTTGGAGAAATCCAAATTTAGTGTGTGTGTGCATATTGTGTTATTATGGACGAGTCACAAGTCAAAAAAGTTTAAATATCCTTCACCGGATTCATTGTAATAAAGTCAAATCAAGTTTGGTTGATCAATAACAACGCAGCTCATATTGATTGTGTGCGATATTTTGGATTTCCTCCTCTCTACCTTACCAACATAAGCAATCATTAAAATGGTTCAATGCCATGGACGAATGGAATGTGAGAAAGTGGAGTATGGTGGAACTGACCAACATATGAAGGACTACATAAGTCATATATTATCCGAGAGTTTAATGAGCTGTAGGTATTGCCTCGCAAATCATTGCATAAGCCATGAAAGGGGTTATTTTGTTCTCCACACAGGTATTGCGGTGAAGAAATCTATTGATATGCTCGAGATACAATTTGGAGCCATAAAAGTTGTATTTTCTTTTTGTGGTTCATAAATGAAGTCACCAGTTCAAATCTTTGTGTCAAATATCCAACAATTTATTTTTGACAAAAGGAAGCTTCGAGACTTGATTGATTGAGATTAGCGTGTTTAGATTTTTAGACAATTTCAAGAATAGTGTGTTCCTTATTTCCGATTTTGGGAGATTGAGGACCCAGTAGGCTTCTATAGTCAAGGACGTGGTTTTTCCATATTCGAATTAGATTAGTTCCCTCAGTGGAGATGTCAGGGTTGGCCACAAGGACTCGCTCTTGTTTTTCATGGGAAACTGGTTCAGAAAAGAGGGTGGAAGAGTGTGTCCTAGAAATAAGGAAGGTATGATAATAAAGCAGGGGACACCATCAATTGAAAGTTAATGTTTATTTGATTTCGAAAGTGAGCTTTTTCTGTACTATGATAGTTAGTAATGATATTGAGTTACCTTTTGGAGACATCATTGAATATTCGAAAATTGCAATCTGTGTAAGTTCTTTAGGCCTCAATAGTATAAGCTTAGAGAGGATTTTACAATATCAAATAGAACTGGTAAATATTAAAAGGTATTTCGAGTATGAGGAATCTGCAGCTGGAGCAGTCCAAGCGATTTGGCACCAGGTTGCTTCCAAGCTTCCTCTAGTAAATTTAATGATTAACTGTCGGAAATGCTTTGTCAAAAGAGAGGTGGTTGGCGAGCTAGATTATGTCAAAGTTGTTTTTCTTAATGTGGTTCAAATGCGGTTTCAGAATCAAACCATCAGAGTCAATTATCTAACTATCAAATTTTAAAATATTCTCAAAACCTATAGAGATATTACACTTTTCTCAAACTAATGACCATAATCTCATTCAAAAATAAAAAGGAAAATAGGAATGCAATAGATTCAAGGTCACTGGAATGGAATAAGATGGAATGTGGTATTCAAAGAGAGGCATGTATTTGGATACCAATTCTGAATCAATGTTTTGTTCATGAGTTATGTGGAATCTACGGTCTCTGTATATACACTCGGAGGCCGAGTTATACCTGTTCCTTAGGTTTTCACATGAAAGGTTCCGCCGATTGTTTCCAAAGTTGTGAGTACGACCGTCACCAAAGTCTAAATTGAAGAGACCTACCATTGACCAGGAAATCGATGCCCAAAATTACACATTAGAAGTCAATTAAGTCCCTCACAGTTTAATTAATGTTACTGTACACGACTTTTCTCGACTGAAAAATAAGAGTGTCATTAGAACTTGTTCTTCCCACTTGGAATGTTAAGTTTATGAACGTATACATACTCTACCCACTCTGGTTTTGAATATGTGACCTCTTATCAGGAAACATACACTCTTAACCATTAGGCGCACTCAAATTGTATACTAGTTGAGATTAGTACTCATAATAAGACAAAATTAGAATAGCATTAAATGAAGTGATAGCTATGGAACAACCAACTTTTCTTATTATCAATTAAAAATTAATTTATGATATTATTTTAAATAATCATTAAATTTTATTTATCATATATTAATTAGCCGTAGTCTAACCCTGAAAATCATGGAAATTCCAGCCATATTTTGATAAAATTCGGTAGGAACTTTTCTAAATCTAAGTTACAGCAGTTAAATTTTAATATTTTGGGTGCCCTAGAGGTTTTTGATGGTGTTGAATCCATTTCCACCATCAAAAAAAAGATTCAAACATTTCTAACGCAAGATTTTTTGAAATTTTTTTGCTCGTATTTTGACCATCGAGGCAATTCCTCCGCCTTTTGGCCGTTTAGGAAATTCCTTTGCCTCCGTAGATGACTCCTATTAATGATATAAATTCTAAAAAAACTTCATAAATAAAAAAATATCTTACAGAACATATAAGAAACCTGTGGAAGTGCAGAGGTGCAAAAGTGGGGATGTGTGTGGAAGAGGAACATGTAGAAGGGAAAATGTTGTGCAAGAGAAGCATGTGCAGAGAGAGTTGTGTGCAAAGACGTCTATAAGATGTCTATAGTGCGAAGATTGGTGCATATAAGGCAAGACTTATAGATTTATTTTTGGATATAATTTTGGATCAAATTATTTTTATTTCTTTATTTAAACCTAAATAAACAGTGGTAATATATTGTTATAAATAATAGCTTATGCAAAAACAAGTGCTGCATTTAGTTTAGTTTTTATGAATAGTTTTGAGTATAAAATGTTTCAATGTATACTAATGTTTTGAATGAATGCTAGATGAAGCTAATGTTTATAAATAGAATCATTAGATTTAAGTAATGAGTTCTCTTCTTTACATTGCATGTTATTTTTATATGTGAATAAGTATTGCATGAAAGGTAAGATTTGTTGAATAATATTAAAATGTTTCAATGTATATTAATCATGTGAGTGAATGTTTTTTTGTTAAGCTTGGCAGGTCCTTCTTTTTCTATTTATAAACAACAAGTTTACACCACATATGTGAGATAGGTGGCCTCAACTTTCCCAATGGGAAACCAAGTCTGTTGGCCACCTATCCTCGTTATAAGCCATCCAAAAATAGTAAAGTATCAGTCGTTCTAACCAAGCTATATACGTATCAGTTTCATGATAAGATTCTATATGTCTATCTATCATAAGCATGCATATTTAAAAGTAAATGATACCCGTAAAAAACCAAAAAAAACCCAGGTAACTGACTATTCCTACTGTTCTTCTGAGGCTGACTCGACTGGTGTCAGGTCCTTGGCTGAGTCACCAGGCATCTCAGCTAGCTCAATGATGCAAGGGATGTGCCTTTGAATCCCATCTAGGTGGATGTCCTGCTTGTGCAACTCAAATTGGATCATCTGCAATTTTTTTTTTTTATAGTTAGGCATGTCCTGCAGAGTCAGTGCCATCCCCATTGAAATTTTCTCCATTGCCTTCCCCATAAGGCTCTTCATGAGCCAATATAGATAGAGGGTCTGCTTGAACTGAGTTATTCTACCTCTAGTATTCTCGGGATACAGAATTATAACACGCCAGTTCTTCATCTCCTCCTCGAATTCGCCTTCATGTTTAATTTCCCCCTCCAATTCTTCCAACAGCATGCGGATGCCAGCATCTGTTCCTTCCCTGTAGGCTATCGTCGCTTCATTGATGAGTTTTTCTACCAGTTTCCTCCCTCGTCTTGGTTCCGAGGTTCTTAGGTCATTTTCCTGAGTCGGCTCCCGCCCTCATCTTCCGCATCCTCTTCCTCTTACTGGTCAAGCCATCTCAGCTCTATCCACCCCCTGTTCAAAATAAAGATGGATTAGCTCTCTATGCCTTGCCTCATGCCTCTCTTGCATAGTTCGGTTGACCCACCCCTCATGCAGCCAAGTGCAATTTCCTCTGTTCGGGTGTGCCTTCTTGTTCCCCTCTATCATGGGTTTCCCATCAAGGTTGTTCCTTCCCGTGCCCCTCTGCCTAGTTAAGCTGCACCACTCCTCTACCATCGCTCATGCCTACGCTTTCCCCATGCATTACTTCTGCCTCACCACCCGCATAGTAATACAAATTCTCTCGATTACTCACAAGAGGAGCGTCTCGATTACAAAGCCATTAACACTTAAGGCTTTCACAACCAGCACACCAAGCCAAACCATAGTCACCCCAAGCCTACGTTGTTCTCCCTGACTATCCCCCCAGTTCCCCTCCCCTGGGTTCTCCCAAACCCCCATCCATACACAAGCGGAGTTACCATAGCAAGGGGATTGTAGGACCAAGAAACATACTCGAAAACACTCCACTACTACTGACGATGGTAGCTCTGCATGCTTGCTCCAGTGCTCCACCTCCCACCAACATCTGCAACAATGTGATTACCCCTGTTCTGAGTTCCTTCTACTTCCCACTCTATCATACCATATCGATTCTGATGCAACCATAAGGCTGCCACACCCTAAACACTTTATTGAGACTCATTCACCCTTAATGGTCCTTTATTAACCTTTATACCCACACATATTTATCGGAAGCATTTTATACGTTTAAAATCCCGGGACCAAACCTTTTTGTCACAATACACAGAAACACGGTAAAACCTGCTTCCACAACATAAATCCAGAATTCAAAACCAATTAACTCGCATTTATAAATCCCTCGTGTCCGCTCATCGCCCCTTTGCCATTGGTTTATCATAATATCGCTATCGCGACCATCGCAGACACATATATCGAAATATATACAAATACACGAAAACACATGGAAAATACGACCGAAAGCCTTAAGGCCGGATCTCAAATTTTATATACCCACGTTCAGAACTTTGTCAGGTCCATCCAGGCCCAAATCCTTTCCTGCTGCGCTACTCCTCCTTTGATCTCTGATCAGCAAAGCCTCCGATCAGCAAAGCCTCCGATCACCGATATCTTCTTATCGACGATATCACTTATCGACGTTCCCACTTGTTATGCTCTTAACCTGCAAAATGATACCCAAATACAGAATATGCGAAGAAAAGATACCCAGAACACAGAATAGCAATGATTTTATTATTCAGAGAGTAATGTTCACTTGCCTCTTCCAGGGGGCAACCTCCAATAGAGCAGAGCTCGACTATAAAATAAGACACGATGCTCCTCGCAGGGAGTCTCTATCCTTTATATATGACTCATACATACAATACCACGGGCCAATACCGTGGGTTTTATTAATACCATCTATCTAATACTACGGCCCATTTGCAACTAACTGTGGTTCTTTCATTAATTGCGGATTAACCACTTACAATTATTAATATGGGCTTTATTGACTCTTGACTATGACGCGATCCCATTACATAAATAAGGGGGTTACGGTGGGACCCTAACATGCCCTCCCCCTTAAGACGAGCCTTGTCCTCAAGGCTGAAGCTGCGGAAACTGCTGAAGAATAGTGGCTGGTTCCCAAGTTGCATCTTCCGGAGAGGTGTCTCTCCATTTGATGAGGACTTCCTTAATCATGCGGCCGCGCAGTTGCTTGTCTCGTGTGTCTAGGACCTGTTCGAGTTGAAGCCAGATGGACCCTTCTTCGTCCAATTCAGTAGACTGGTCTGAACTCTACAATTGTTCCCAATTACTTTCTTGAGGCATGAGACATGGAAAACTGGATGGATTTTTGCAGTAGGTGGCAAGGCCAACTTGTAGGCCACTTCTCCAATGCGCTAAAGTACTTGATATGGTCCGTAGAATTTGGGAGAGAGTTTCTGACACCCCTTGTCCTTGAGTGATTCTTGCTTATATGGTTGTAGCCGTAAAAATACCTGAACCCCTTCTTGAAATTGGCGCTCTGAGCGATGTTGGTCTACCTGTTTCTTCATGCGATTCTGAGCTTGATGAAGATTCTCTCGAAGATGGGAAAGAATGGTTGCATGGTGTTGTAGGAGTTGATCCACTGCTTGTACTTTTGAGCATCCCTTGAGATACGAAGTAGGTGAAGGCGGGAGTTGACCATATACTGCTTCATAGGGAGTCATTTTGGTGGTGGCATGATAGTTGGTGTTATACCACCATTCAGCCAGAGGTAACCACTGTACCCAAAGGTGTTGCTTTTCTGAAGTGAAACACCTAAGGTAGGTTTCTAGACATTTGTTGACAGCTTCGGTTTGACCATCTGTTTGCGGATGATAGAAAGTACTGAGTTTGAGTTGAGTGCCTTGTATTCTGAAGAGTTCCTACCAAAAATTACTGGTGAAGATCGGGTCGTGGTCGGACACAATAGAAGTGGGCATGCCATGCAATTTGAAGATCTGATCCATGAAAGATTGAGCAACCAAAGTTGGTGTAAACGGGTGGGGTAGGGCGCAGAAATGAGCATACTTTGACAGTCGGTCCACAACCACCATGATGACTGACTTGTTCCCTGACTTTGGAAGACCTGTAATGAAATCCATAGAAACCTCCGTCCAAATTGATACCGGAATGGGCAATGGTTGTAATGTGCCTGGTGTGTTGACGGTTTCCCCTTTGTGGCATTGACAGACATCACATTTTTCTACGAAAGTAAGGATTTCCTTTTTCATGCCTGTCCAAAAAAATGATCTTCTGGTGCGAGCATACGTCTTCTGAAAGCTCGAATATCCTGTAATGGGAGATGAGTGCAATTCTGCCAAAATGCGACTTTTGAGGGTGGATGTTGGTGATATTACGACTCTGTCCTTGTAGCAAAGAATATCATCCTGCCACGAGTAGCCCTTGGTGGAATTTGGATCTACCTGCAATTGAGAAATGAGTTGGGAGAGCCCGGGGTGTGAAAACCATTCCCTGCGAGCCTCTTCAATCCATTCTAGAATGGGGAGGGAAATTGCTAACAGAGTACTTTCCTCCTCAAATTGGCGAGATAATGCATCTGCTACACTATTGTCTTTCCCTTTCTTGTAAATGATCTCATAATCATATCCCAACATTTTGGCTAGCCATTTATTTTGTTGTGGGGAGGATAGGCGTTGCTCCAAAAAATATTTAAGACTGTGATGATCTGTGCGGATTTGGAAACGTCGCCCCAATAAGTAAAGTCGCCAGGTCTCGACTGCATGTAAGATGGCCATCATTTCCTTCTCATAGGTAGATTGGCCCAGATTCATCCCACTGAGTTGTTGGCTTGTGAAGGCCAACGGTCGCCCTTCCTGCATTAAGACCGCCCCAATACCTGTACCCGAAGCATCACATTCAATGACAAAAGATTTGGTGAAGTCAGGTAGTGCTAAGACTGGAGCGGAACACATGGCATTTTTTAGAGCTGTAAAGGCCTGTTGTGCTTCCTCATTCCAGAAGAATCAATTTTTATTTAGGAGTTGGGTGAGGGGCTTCACTATGTGACCATAGTTGCGGACAAATTTACGATAATAGCCTGTGAGACCCAAAAATCCTCTCAAGCTCTTCAAGGTCTTAGGTTGAGCCATTCCTGCATTGCCTGGATCTTTTTGGGGTCCACCTTGACACCTTCACGCCCCACAATGTGGCCCAAATACTCTACTTCTGCCATGCCAAACGAACACTTGGACATCTTGACAAATAATTTATGCTTGCGGAGCAGTTGCAAGAGTAGATCTACATGCTGAAGATGTGCGGCCCAAGTGCAACTATAGATGAGGATGTCATCGAAGAAGACAAGGATAAATTTCCTGAGATATGGTTTGAGAATTGTGTTCATAAGGCTCTGAAAAGTAGAGGGGACATTACAAGCACCAAATGGCATGACCAGGAATTCATAATGGCCTTCATGAGTTCTGAAAGCAGTCTTGGGGATGTCGACTTCCTTCATGCAAATTTGGTGGTAGCCTAAGCGAAGATCTAGCTTAGTGAAGAATTGAGCCCCATTGAGTTCATCCAGCAAATCATCAACCACCGGGATGGGAAATTTATCTTTGAATGTCAACTTATTGAGGGCCCTGAAGTCGGGACACATCTGCCACTCCCCATCTTTCTTGAGCACCATGACCACTGGGGATGAATAAGGACTAATGCTGGGACGAATGACACCTGCTTCCAAAAGTTCCTTGATGATTTTTTCTATTTCATTCTTTTGGGTGAACGGATATCTGTATGGGCGCACATTTGGGGGTTGGGCCCCTGGAACCAAGGTGATGCTATGATCATGTTCCCCTCACGAGGGTGGAAGCTCATGAGGCTTGTCAAAGACCGGTAGATGGTTATTTAAAATCTGTTGCATCTCAGGATGAATTGGCAGAGGCTTTGTTTCGACTGCCTGGATGGCATTAAATTGAGCTACAACTCCATGATTGCCCTTTTTTAACAATTTTTCCATCCTATGCGAGCTGATGATAGAGGGGGCTCTCGCCTGGAGTCCACGGAGGGTATGTGTGTAGTTGTTCTGCTTAAAACTCATATATAACTCCTGGAAATCCATTGTGATTGGCCCAAGAGTGCGGAGCCATTCAGCGCCGAGGACAATGTCGCAACCCCCCATGTGTATGGAAAACATGTGGGTTTTCAACTGATAATCCCCCATTTAAAGTTTGACATTTTCACAACGGCCTTCACATTTCATTGTGCCTCCATCCGCAATTTGAACTTGGAAGTTAGAAACTGCTCGTACAAAACAATGCACTGCTTCTGCGACTTTTTGATGGATGAAATTATGTGTACTTCCACTATCAATCAAGACTACTACTGGGCGATGTTTAATAAAACCTCTGATTTTGAGAGTTTGGGGGGAAGAAATCCCTGCCAAAGCATGCAACGAAATAACTGGTTCGTCAGAGACATTGTCCTTTTGGTTGTCTTCTTCTAGCGGCTCCTGTTCCTCCAATGGGGGATCTTCCTCTGTTGAGCTGTAGTCAGTGGCATCAATTTGAAAAAATTTGGGCTCCTTGCATTTATGACCTGGGGAGTATTTTTCATCACAGTAGTAACATAGGCCTTGCTTTCTTCTTTCGGCCATTTCTGCAGGTGACACCTTTTGGACCTTAAGTGTTTGAGTCGTGTTGTGAGCCTGTGGGGGGTGACCTTTAGCGGAGAAATTTGGGCGACTATATTGGGCTGCTAATGCACGTTCCGCGTTATGAGCTACCTTGCAAGCCTCCGTCCATGTGGGAGGGTGGTGCAGTAGGACTTGGGCTTTGATAGCTTCTTTAAGACCGCTGATAAAACATTCCATGTAGAACACATCTGAGAGACCCCAAATGCGGAAGGCTAAGGCTTCAAAAGCTGTAATATATTCATCCATTGTACCAGTCTGTCGGAGCTTAGTAAGACGACCCAAAAAAGATGATTCCTGGTCAAAGCGGTCTTGAAGAGCTTTGGTGAATTTGGTCCAAGTCCTAAAAGGTCCAGTGCAACGCTGATGCCATTCCCACCATTGCCACCTTTCATTGTCCAAGTACATGCTCCCCAACATAAGCTGAATCGCATCATCGAAGATGTGATTCAGTTTGAAATACTGCTCCATTTTTGCTATCCAAGCCGACGGGTGAGAACCATCAAATTTATGCATATCCAACTTGGGAGGTCGCTGACTGGGTGGTGGGTGGGTGTGCCAGACGTGAGGAGGGTGGCTAGACTCACCCTCATTGTGTTCAATGCCATTATACTCCTCCTCGTGGGCTTGCTCCTTGCCCTTCGGGACTATTTTCTCGACCATGCTACATAGTCCGGTAAGCTGAATGTGGAGGTTGTGCATTGATTCTTCAAGTTTTTCCATCCTTTCATTGGCCATTGCTTGAGCTCTAGTTTCAACCATACACCAATCAGATTTTTTTTAAAATTGGGACCGCCTAAAAATTTTTCACTAAGAAGTCAATGTGACCAAAAGTCTTGCGAAAATTATACCCCGGTATAGGAACCCTTCACAACGACTCCGATCTGGTGGATCTGAGAGATCTGAATGGCGGATCTGATGGCGGAACAGACTGCTTCTGTGGATCTGATGGATCTAATAGATCGGAATGGTTGATCTGTGAACTCGAGACTGCGGGACTGATGTCTGCTGCTGCTGCACCCCTTTGCACAAGCGGATCTGGAAGAGAAGCTGTGTGATCCCCCTATAGAAAAGGGAACTATGGTCTTGAGGAGTGTCAGGTGCTACAGATTGCAATATACATAAGGGTCTGGCAGTAGTACTCAGCCCAATGTTTGAGGGCTCTAACTAAGGAGGATCGATCGTACCCTTAGCCGTACAACCCGACTACCCTATCGTACTGGCGAGTAATCTCCTCGAGTGTTGTTCTTGGTGTACTGTAGCCGCAAGATGGCCGACGATTTATCTATGGCGAGGTTTCAAGGGATCCTAGGGGGCTTCCGATATACCCAGAGGGTACGTGGAAGACAATCCATGCGCGGTTCTGTCTAATGCGCTACTACTCGAAGGGGTACCCACAGGGGTTATAATGGAGTCCAACAGACGTGACCACCTCTTGTATTTCCTGCGTGCATGCCTCCCCAAATCCGCAGGTTTATGCGCTCAACGATAGATCCCGTGGTTTAAAGACGTCGGAACACGTCTCTAGCCAAATTTTTTTTTTGCTAAGAAATGGAGATCCCACCGGCCCTGGAAAGTGCTCTGATACCACTTGTTATGCTCTTAACCTGCAAAATGATACCCAAATACAGAATATGCAAAGAAAAGATACCCAGAACACAGAATAGAAATGATTTTATTATTTAGAGAGTAATGTTCACTTGCCTCTTTGAGGGGGAACCTGCAATAGAGCAGAGCTCGACTACAAAATAAGACACGATGCTCCTCGCAGGGAGTCTCTATCCTTTATATATGACTCATACATGCAATACCACGGGCCAATACCGTGGGTTTTATTAATACCATCTATCTAATACTACGGCCCATTTGCAACTAACTGTGGTTCCGTCATTAATTGTGGATTAACCACTTACAATTATTAATATGGGCTTTATTGACTCTTGACTATGATGCGATCCCATTACATAAATAAGGGGGTTAGGGTGGGACCCTAACACCACTATCCTTCGCACTTGACTCTCCTGAATGCGATCAGCGATCACATCTCCACTATTGATCCCTTTTGTGATCCGTTGGTCCTTGCTTCATCGGCTATCAGCGATAACAAGGTGTTAAGGCCTGATCCCGATATCACAACTTCCACCGATGCGACAATAATAGACCTTTGTTCTGTGATTAGATCTGGACCATTGATCTTACCGATGTAACAGTTAATGTGTGTTACTCTGTTGATTCTCCCTTTGATTTGGTTTCATTGCCTTTGATGATTTCCATGTTAAAATGCATTCCTCTGCACACTCCGATTTTTAAATATGACCTTCATGTAACAGTTGACTGGTTAATCAATGGATCGCCATCGATCCTACAATGATTGATGGTCGATCAACATGCAATACTGAAGCATTAAAACGGAGTATATATATACAACAGAACACAAAAATGCATAAATACACAGTTCCCACTCAGAATCAACTCTCTGTAATAAACATACAAACACGTAATTACATCTTGAGGGTCTCTAACCCTTCTCTAGCCTGATTATTCTTGTTAGTGGCCTTTTCCTCCTACGATGCCCGTAGGCTTACAATTGTCTCGAGTTCTCTCTCTGTCTCTGTCTCTCGAATCCCCTCTCTCTTCAGAAAGAAAGGAATTTACATATATGTTCTATCTAACAGTTTCCTTCCACAAATGAAGGAATTCACTATATTTGAAGAAATCAAATCCTACCCTAACTAATCAGTCTAACTGCTTCGCTTGATCTTCACGCAGGGAGGATAACTTGCCAATTATTCCCAATTCTGTTCAGAATTAGGCAACAATTAACTACTTACATTACTTGAAAATAATACAAATTAAATAACCAATTCTTCCTCCAAACTTTCAATAGCCACAACATGTGACCACACCATCACATTTCTAGCTAGGCCTAGATGCTCTTGCATCACACTCCCAAGGTTAAAAATAATCATGATCTCCTGATCATGTGCTTCTAACTTGTGTCCTCCCGGATCCCATACTTGGTTTGGTAGTCTGTCCTTGGTTGATGTCGTTGTTTGTTATTCTCCAAGTCTCCATATTTTATGTTGCAATGCCCCATTAGCTATGCTCTCATTGTCTGTTGCTATCTTATCCATATATCTTACTGTTGTTTGCTCATCACACTTTATGCCAGGCTTCCACACCTTAATTTGCAGTTTACCATTTCCTTCACTTGTACCATTCTTTTTATCCAATCTTCTTTCCTCATTTTGTCCTTTATATATTTTATTGGAACGTTGTTATATGAGTCTCCACAATTCATCAATTTCTTTGTCCACTTCACTTCTCATATGATGAATACTATTCTCCTGCAACTGATTGTGTTCTTGAATAAGATCATCATAATCCCTGTGAAAATGCCATATCCATTGATCCTCTGCAATAATTCCAGTTCCTTCTTCTAGTTTCTCATTCATGGCTTCATCACTTCTTACTTCAAATTCCAATATACCTGCAATTCCACAAATTTCTTGAAAACTAAGAATTATTCCTGCTTGCTTAGGTACTTGGAATACCTCTTCTTCCAGTAACTTAATTTATGCACACTTAAGAATTATGGCATCATATTTGTCTACTTCTGAAATGTCATTTTCAGCCTCTTCTTCATTAATAACTCACCGATGTACAATAGTAATACTATTACTATCATCTCTTGAACTCATCTCCGGTTCAACAATTCCATACTGCAGATTCAACATCATTCCATCTTTCTGAGACATTCTGATCTCACCCTTCCTTACTTTGATCTGATCTTCATAATCAACTCCTTGTTTCAAATTGACTTCACATTGCCTTGTTCCTGCATATAAATCTTCACCAGAATCAATCAATTCATTAAACACAAATGCTTTACCCTGTTTCCTCATTATGCCAACATTTCTGACAACTTATTTTCCATATTTGTCATCCATGACAACTTCTTCATTCTCATTCAGTTCTGGTTGTACAATTTGATCACTTATTCTTTGGTTTTCTTGCCTCTTCTCCAAAAGACTTGATTCATGCCACACATATGCCATGTCATTTGGAATTTCTCCTAAGAGCTCTGCACGATCTTTACTAACTTCATTGTCTACAACATATGTCTTTAGTCCTTCTTTACTCTGGCTTTCCTCAAGGTCAATAATCTTCAATAACTATTTTACATCTACCAAGTCTTCTGTATCAACCTTCAGCAGATGCTTTCCTTTGGCTTCAGTCCTCAATAGTTGTTCAATATCTGCATAATTCTCTACAGTTATGTTCAACAACTGCTCTTTCCTCTGCATCACAAGATTATGTGAATTTCCTTCCTCTAACTTCTGAAAAATCATATCTTTTCTTTTCCCTTCACTTATGACAACCTTAAACAATTGCCTTACTTCATTGTTTTCTGTATTTACACACAAAATATTAGTTTCAAAACTATGAAACAACAAGGTCTCCTCAAATAATTTCATCATCAACTCTTCTTATTGACTCCCACTTCCTAAACACACCATAAGATTCTCCACTTGGCTTGTATTAGCTTCATCAGTTTTCCTGAGAAAACTCTTTGTTCTATGTTCATATGAATGGATCTCTTCCTTTCCAAACATTCCTTTGATCTCAATAATTCCTTTGCCACCCTCCTCTTGACTTATTCTTTGGATGTCATCTGACTGGACATCTTCCTTCACTTTACTGTAACTGTTCTTCTTATTCTTCATATCACTGTGGGTATTCATCTTTCCACCTGTTGGTTTGATAGTTTCCAATAACTGCTTGTTTTCCCTCAAGTTTACATGACCTGCAAGCAAACAACAATTTTCAGTTTCCAAAATACAATACCTTTCGTCCTCTTTTGATGCTTCAAGCACCAATCTTCCATCATAGATCTTTTGGATTTCAGTAGATCCTCTTTGCTGTAACTCCATTTCTTTGAGTCTCTCCTTCTCTAACAAATCAATATGAATTTGTTCAAGTTCCCTGAACTCGTTTATCAACTTGTCATTCCACCTCTGTTGCAATAGCTTCCACTTGACCCCTTCGTTCTCCATTTGTATCTTCGGTCTTCATCTGTCTTTCTTTGTACTGCCAGACTAAGCTCTTGTTCTTCATTCTGTTTCCAGTTGCTATACTTCTGCAATATAATGCCTTCTTCAAATTTACTCTCATGTAGCTGATCATCTCTTTTAAATTGCTGGTTTCTTCCATCTTTATCTTGCTAGATTAATACTTCTATTTCCTTCATGTATCTAAGGACATAACTTCCTTGTTGTTCCTGATCTTCCATCTCACCTTCAAATAATCTCTGTTCAATTTCTCTGATTTCAGCATCATACTTATTAATTATTTCTTCCGTACCTATAGTCACATCATTAACTGAAGAGTCTAAACATTTACTTAACTCTATAAATGTTAGAGACATTTCATCCTTATCATGCATGGTAACGACAATCTCTTCTTTATCAAGTTCTGAAAGCTTCATTTCTCCTTCAGGTTCCTTGAACAATCTTTCCAAGAATTCTATTTCCATGTGAAATCTCTCCAGTAGTTCATCGCAACTTTCATTCTCAGCTTCATCCTTTTTTTGGCAATCCTCTTGAGTTATCCTGATGTTTTGCACTATCATATTGCAAAGTTATTTCATCAATTTCATTAAACAAATTCATTTGTTTACCTTCTTGGAATACCACAATGGAATTTTCGTTAGGCTTTTGGTCCATATCAACTTCATTTGACTGTCTTACGCCAAACAGAATTTCATCTATGAATTCTTTTTGCAACAATAAATCAACACCTTCTTCCTCTAAAAGACGTTCTCCATCATACTTCACCTCAAGAGTTTCATTCTTGTTTGTGACAGTTTCACCAAACTGTCCATCATCCTCTGCATCTCCTGCAAACATACACAAACTATGAGAATTAAAATCACAAGGCTTCATTGCCTCATCTGCTTCCCTTGTCAACATATCTTCTAATTGTTCTGAACTATTCCAATAGTTCATGAGATCTTCAGCTGATCTCCCATTATCCTCTTCACCCAACATTTCACCCTATTCTAGTCTACAAATGGAAACTTCCATTTCTGCCTCTACTTCTCTGAGGTTTTCCATCAACCACTTTACCTGTCTTTGCTACAGCCTTCTCTGCAACTTAGGCCACTTCATTGGCTTCCTCTTCAAGACCCAACCTAGTCTTTGGTTCTCCTCTAGCAACATTACTAACACATCGAGTTCTTCTCTTATCTCAGCCATTTCCTTGTCAATCTCTGCTTGACTCATCTGTTTCCTACGGATTGTTTGAGCACCCTTCTCCTTCATCTTGTAGCCTTCTTCTGAACCTTCCATATGACTTTCCATAACCATCTTCTCTTCTATGTGAGCTATACACCTGCAACCAATCAAATTCTTTCTAAGTTGATCTTCTCACCAAGATTCTCCTCTGCCTGGTCTCCAAGTCCTCTTTCTTTAGAACTTGCACTGAGAAATCTTTCTCTCTCTCTGGTTGCTCCACTCACTACTCTTAAGGACTCCTCTGCCCCTATCTATTCCAAGCCTCAGCTAGAATAAGGTTTTGCTACAATATCAAAGAACTTCCAAGAGTTCTTCCTACAGTCTCACTATTGTAGTTTGGTGACAAACTTGCATTCATTCAACTGTTGCTACTTTCATACCTCTGTAATCATAGTTTTCCATAAGCAAGGCATCCTTGCTCTGATACCAAAAATGATGCAACCATAAGGCTGCCACACCCTAAACACTTTATCGGAACTCATTCACCCTTAATGGTCCTTTATTAAGCTTTATACCGACACATATTTATCGGAAGCGTTTTATACGTTTAAAATCCTGGGACCATACCTTTTTGTTACAATACAGAGAAACACGGGAAAACTTGCTTCCGCAGCATAAAGTCGGACTTCAAAACCAATTAACCTATATCTATAAATCCCTCGGGTCTACTCAATGCCCCTTTGCCATTGGTTTATCGTAATATCGCTATCGCGACCATCACAGACACATATATCGGAATATATACAAATACACTGAAACACATGGAAAATCCGACCGAAAGCCTTAAGCCAGATTTCAAATTTTATATACCCACGTTCAGAACTCTGTCGGGTCTGTCTAGGCCCAAAGCCTTTCCCGCTGCGCTACTCATCCTTCGATCTCTGATCAGTGAAGCCTCCAATCGCCGATATCTGCTTATCGATGCTTATTAGTGTTCTCGCTATCCTTCACACTTGACTCTCTCGAATGCAATCAACTATCACATCTCCACTGTTGATCCCTTTTGTGATCCAACGATTCTCGCTTCATCGGCTATCGGCGATCGCAAGGTGTTAAGGCCTGATCCTAATATCACAACTTCTGTCGATGTGATAATAATAGACCTTTGCTTCGCGATCGGATTTGGACCATTGATCTTATGGATCCAATGATTACTGTGTGTTACTCCATCGATTCTCCCTTTGAATTGGTTTCATTTGCCTTTCATGATTTCCGTGTTAAAATGCATTCCTCTGCACACTTTGGTTTTTAAATACGACCTTCAGGTAACAGTTGACCGGTTAATCAATGGATCGCCATCGATCCTACAATGATTGATGGTTGATCAACATGTAGTACTGAAGCATTAAAACGAAGCATATATATACAACAGAACACAAAAATGCATAAATATAGAGTTCCCACTCAGAATCAACTCTCTGTAATAAACATACAAACACGTAATTACATCTTGAGGCTCTCCAACCCTTCTCTGACCTGATTATTCTAGTTAGTGGCCTTTTCCTCCTACGATGCCCGTAGGCTTACAATTCTCTCGAGTTCTCTCTTTGTCTCTGTCTCTCGAATCCCCTCTCTCTTCAGAAAGAAAGGAATTTACATATGTGTTCTATCTAGTTTTCCTTCCATAAATGAGGAATTCACTATATTTGAAGAAATCAAATCCTATCCTAACTAATCGGTCTAACTGCTTGGCTTGATCTCCATGCAGGGAGGATCACTTGCCAATTATTCCCAATTCTGTTTAGAATTAGGCAACAATTAACTACATACATTACTTGAAAATAATAGAAATTAAATAACCAATTCCTTCCTCCAAACTTTCATTAGCCACAACATGTGACCACACCATCACATTGCTGGCTAGGCCTAGATGCTCCTGCATCAAATTCACCTATCCTTCCTTACACGCCTCACTTGCTCCCTCGTCTTGGCCATACCTGCCACCTCTCCCATCTCCTATGTTAGTCTTCAAGAGGGAGGCCACCACACCCATCGCCATGAGCGTGTGGGGGGTGGTGGGTGTTACCCTTCCATTAAGCCTCATAACTATCATTCCTGTTCAATGTCCCTTCCTACCTCGAGCACGCACCCCAATAGGGGGAATCATGTGAGTGAATGTTATAGACAACTAGTGTTGCCATTTGCATTAATGACATACTCAACCTGAAAATGTTAATGAAATTGAAAAAATCTAAACGTGTTTCCATTCATGCATATGGTTGTTTCAATTTTCAGAACAAATACTAAATGAATTGGACAACTCATGCCTCAGATTATTTGCTTCCCATCTATTTTTTCAAGAAATGAAATCCTAAGTAAAGTGGCTAGCAACAAAATGGTAACACAAATTTTCTAATCTTGGTTCAAAATTTGAAATTTTGATTTTTTAAATCTTGGTTTGGAATTTGTAATTTTGATTTTGTAAATCTTGAAATAGAATTTGTAATTTTGATTTGTTAAAATATTTGAAATCTTGATTCAAAATTAAGGAGAGTTTTTTCATGCATCCCACTAAAAAGAGTTTGTGTCTGTGAGGAATGGGTGTTGTGTGGAAGGATGTGTTCCTCCTTCAGCGCACATCCTCATTTACACCTCTCTACACATTTCTTCTACACATCTCCATCCGCACAAAATCTTCATATGTTTCGTTGCTTCTTCAACCTGCAACACAACTAATCAAAATTGTCCTATCTCATATAATAGATAGATGTATTACTTCACGACTTAGATTTTTTATTTTATTTTTATTTTTAATTTATTATAAGCTCAATAATTATTAATCGATAGACGTATTACTTCACACCTTATATTTTTTATTTTTAATTTATTATAAGCTCAATAATTATTAATGATACACCAGAGCTAATATGAATTATTAAAATTAATTTTGAAGCTAAAATGTTGTTGAATTTTGAAATATTTATCCTAAACTAGTTTTGAAACTAAAGTGTTGATGAATTTAGAAATAGTTTTCCTATATAGAAAAAATGATAAATTTTTGAATAATAAATTTAAAAATTGATAAACTTATAAATTTAAAGGCAAGTAAAATTCATGTTCATCATCTCATTTATTTATTGATATAGAAAATATAATAAATGATTCAAATAATCAATTCAATAATATTATAAATAATCAACTTAATAATTTTATAAATAGTAAATAAAAAAATATAAACCCTTATATTTATTAATATGGAAAATATGATAAATGGTTTAAGTAATTAACTCAATAATCATACAAGTAAAAAATAAAAATATAGGCGTATAAATCTGGAAGTATGAGAGAGTGAATGTTCAAAATATCGTATATTAATGTAATGTAGGAGTTAAGATTCAGATTCTCATTTGTTGGGCCAAGAGGCCCGTGCGTTAATTATTGTGAGAGTGTCGAGTGGCCAAGTCACTTAGGAAGTAACATGGGACATGAAAGCAGTGGGATGGGTTACATGGAGGGGTTCAGTGACACAGGGAATCGTGTACCCTCTCATTTGCATCTACATGTATCTCACGGGGTGAATCCCTTGGTCGCAATCAAGAAAATATTTGGCTTTCAAAAAAATAATATAATTCTAGTGCCAAATATATAAGAGGCATCTACTAACTTAGAAAACAAAGGTTGAACTGGTCAAGATATTTAATGTTAAACGACATTTTTGGCTAAATATTTGGCTTTCAAAAAAATAATATAATTCTAGTGCCAAATATATAAGAGGCATCTACTAACTTAGAAAACAAAGGTTGAACTGGTCAAGATATTTAATGTTAAACGACATTTTTGGCTCGCGGCCATCAAGACACCTTGACTCTTTTTCGGTGATGCTAAGACCTCGCGATATCCATGTTAATTGTTGGAAAGTGGTGCCTTCATTTGAATGAGATGAGCTATTTATTTTGGGCAGTGGCTAATCAGCTTGTCATAAGGCATTAAATGTCTGGGGAGATGTAGGCTGGATAACCGCTAACACGCGAATTCAGAAACTAGGCATTAAATAATAAATGGGAATTCGCATGTTAGCGGGCTATCCAGCCTGCATCTCCCCGCACATTTAATGCCCTATGGCAAACTGGTTAGTTGCTGCCTTTATTTTGTGCTCTAAAGACTTTCCTAGCATTCGCAACTCGAATAAGAGGGTTATCCTTCTGTGATGTCAATGAACTGTGAATTTGGGCTGAATAGTCAACATGATATCTTCGTTTGGTGGCATAATCTAGATTTTAAACCTTATGCGGTGTGTTTTTATCCTTTTGGCATATTAACCTATGAACCCCACTACATCATTTCCTCGTTTAGGTGGACCAAAGAACAACACGCTCACCACTTCATATCACATGGATGGTATCATCCTAAGAGCAACTCTTGCATTTGCCATGGTCTCACTATAGGTCTCTTGAGATAATCATTCCATTAATTTTAGTGATTTCATGAGTGACTCACACTTTTGTGGATGCATAGATAATTATCATTTATCTCAATCTTGATTATTATTGTGACTATGTTTGCCCACATTTAGTTTCTAAGAAAATGACTTTATTTTCATGGTAAATCAAAGGTATGTTTTTACGCTTGTGCAAAATTTTAGTTTTTAATGGTAAATCAAAAACATATGTTTTGTATAATTGGTTTACAGGAGTGTTAAATCAAGTATTGTTACAAGTTGACTAAGGAAGATTGATTGAATTTCCTAGACACAAATTAAAGAAAGAAAGCCTATATATATTTTAATTTTATTATTATTATTATTATTATTATTTTAATTTTTATTTATTATTATTATTATTTTAATTCAAAATCATTCATAGCTAAATCCAACACTTGTTTTTCAAACAATAATCTAAATACAACACTTGAATTTTCTGAAAGGAATGTGTGTGGAAAAAATATGTAAGCTTCTTTAGCACACGTAAAATTTAACTAAGTAAAACAGTTAAGAAAGTACAGTTTTCAAAGATTTATATATAAGTGTGTTCAATAGACAAAAAAAAATATAATATAATCAAATTTTAAAGAAATAAAAACTATTAGATCTAATCCTATATAAAAATAAAATAAAATAAAAACAAACTAAAATTTTTCATTAATTTTAATTAAAAAATTGAAATTATAAAAAAATTAAGTCAAACATACAACTAATACTTAGTTAATAAATTTTTCTTATTTATATAAATAAAATATAGAATATTATCTTTTAACCTTTCCCTCACAACTTTACTTGATACTAAATTTATTTTTTAAATAATATTTAAATAATAAAAAATAAAATACTAATCAAAATTAAATTTAGAGTCAAGTGGTACCGTTTCCCTTCAGCTATCACTCCCTCTTCTAGCCTGTTGTGAAGATTATGAGCTTCCTTCCTGTCTCCGTGCTTGTGTTCCAGCTCGTTGAGAAGAGTAATAAGTTCTTCGGCCTGAACAGAAACCCTCGCCATTTTTCTTCAACTTATTTCCTCATGTTTCAAACAATATATTAATTCATATATGCTTAATATTCTACACGGAGAAAGGATAAGCCGCAGCTAGGTCGCACCGCTCTGCTCTGAGTCAGCGTCCTCCTTCGCTCGTGGTCTTCGGCCCTCCTGTTTTCCATGGCCCCTCCGGATGCAACCCCGGAGGCAGCAGTTGCCGAAATTGCCTTCTCTGCCCTAGTAAAATCCCTTCCACCCCAATGTCCTCGTCCTGCAATTTCAAAGTTTATAAAGAAGTTGGATGGATTGGAAGAAGTAGTTCTTCCTCCTGCCCTTCCTCGTATGGCGACTCTTTCTCTAGCAGAACGAGGCCTCATCGGGAAATTCACTGGCCTGTGGCCCTCCTCGAAGATAGTACAAAGGTGGATCGAGTGGAACTAGGCTGACAAAATAAGCAAAAAAATCTCTATTCGCTTCTGTGGGAAAGGATACTTCACCTTCCACTTTGAATCAAGAGAAGACAAGGATCTAATATTTAGGAACGGACCGTATTTCATGGATTCCAAAGGATTGTATCTAAACAAATGGACTCTGAACTTCTATCCCGAACTTGATGTCCCTAGTGCAGTCTCGGTTTGGGTCCCGCTTCCTCATCTCCCTCTCCATTGTTGGGGAGATGAATCGGTTCGATCCATTGGTAATGTTGTTGGGAAGTTTATTGATTGCAGCGAGCCAAAGGACAATATGCAAGCTTGTGCGTGCATCTGTGTTGAAGTTGATCTCGGCAAGGGTCTTTCGGAAGCTATCAAGCTCAAAGTGGATGACTGGACTCACGTCCAACAGCTGGACTACAAACAAATCGCATTTAAATGCAAGGTATGTCACGAATATGGCCATTTTGCCAACTTCTATTCTAAGTTAGTTGATGTTGAAAACGGTACACAAGATAAGCAATGGGAAACTGTAAAAAAGAAGAAGACTGCCTTCATTCCTAAGGCAAACCTTGAAGCTGCTCCTCCCAAGCTTAATCACTCAGCTCCCCCCTCCACCTCCTCCCTGGATCCTCTCCTTAACGTTTTTGCCACTGCTCTTCACTCTGAGACTCCTTTGGAATCATCTAACCGCTTTGATGCTCTTTCCCTCCCTGAAAATGACCCCCCCATCCTCATCCCCCTTTCAAAAACTTCTCCCTCTTCATCTCATGACCCTCCCCTTACCCGCACAACCAGGAGCTCCTCCAAAGGGCACGATGTAAATCTGGAAATGCATAAAAAACAAGGACTAGGTAGAAAATCCATAAAGTAGCAGAGGGATGAAAATGCCCAAAAGGACATAGGCATGGGTACACTAAACCCCATAGAAACCTACATTCTGGGGCAAAATAGCAAAGAATTAGCAAACAAGGAGCAGGGAGGGTGAGTAACTCTCCATATACCCCATACTCAATGATGAAGGTCCTATCCTAGAACAGCAAGGGACTAGGGCACCCCTCTAAAATTGCTGCCCTGAAAGACCTGATTTCTCATGAGAAACCAGGAATCTTAATGCTTCAAGAAACAAAACAAGGACATCAATAAATGAAAGGAATCCTTGATCAGCTCAAGCAGTATGAAGGTTACATTTGTGAATCAAGGGGCGCCTCCCGCGGAATCACCACCATTTGGAACCAAAGTACTTGGACATGCATATCCAATACAATCAATCAGTATTGGATTAATGTCACTCTAGAGAATCAATCAGATAGTCATCTACAATATCTATGCACCAAATCACTTCAGAGATAAAGAGCAATGTTGGGCTTCTCTCAAAACATACATAGATGATGAAGATAATAGTAATACTATTCTTGGCGGAGATCTCAATCTCATACTCCACCTCAATGAGATGAGAGGAGGTATTTTTACCCTTGATCCCCACAGAACAAAGCTGGAAATTATCATGTAGGAACACGATTTAGTTGAAGTTGTTCCAAAAAATCGCAGATTCACTTGGAACAACCGCAGATTGAGCAAAGATAACATTATGGAGCGGCTAGATAGGATTATGATAAATGTCTCTCTTCTTTCCACTTACTCCACTGCTTACACTCCTGTCCTTCCCTATTCAACATCTGATCATTATCCTACAGTCTTAGTCCTTGAGGCCCACTGCCCCTTGGGGCCCATTCCATTTAAATTCAGCTCACTTTGGAGCATAATTCCCATCGCAGATCAGATTGTCAAACTCACATGGAGTCAGCACATAGAAGGATTGTCAGGATTCATTTGGGAAAGCAAGTTGAATGGGACCAAATGTGCCTTAAAGGATTGGGCAAAGAATTATTACAAAGAACCGGAGAAGGCCAAAGCTGAAATAAAAAGCAAATTAGAAAGGGCCCATAGCAAAATAGAGAAACAAGGACTCTCCCAAGAATACAGAGCATTAGAAGGCGATCTCTATTTCTAGCTTTATCATGCTAATAGAGATGCAGAACAAAAATGGAGAATAAAATTGAGACAGATTTGGTTGCAAGGAGGGGATAAAAATTTTGCCTTCTTCCACAAGCAGGCCACAGTCAAGAAAATTAGGAATAATGTCACCTCCATCATTGACGAGGAAGGTCATCTCCAAACTGCTCAAGATGCTATTAAGAAGACTGCCTCAGACTATTACAACGTCCTCCTAACTGAGACAAAAGCAACAAAAGACTACTCAGATCTTCTTCAGCACTTGCCCACGGGAATCAGTGAGGAAATCAATGCAAGCTTAATCAAAGAAATTGAAGAGGATGAAATTCAAAATGCCATCTGGACGCTCCAGCCAGACAAAGCCCCTGGGCCAGATGGTTTCCCCATTTGTTTTTACAGAACTTATTGGGGAACTATCAAAAAAGACCTTGTCAAAATGATAAGATGGGCTCAGCGCAAGTGCAAAATTGGAGGATACACTAATGCCACTCATCTTGCCCTTATTCCCAAAGAGAATAGACCCTCATCCTTCTCTCGTTTCCGACCCATTTCTTTGTGCAACTCTTCTTATAAAATCTTGACCAAAATCCTTGCTTCGTGCCTCAAACCTCTCCTTCCCTCTCTCATTTCTGAAAACCAAGGAGGTTTCTTGGCCAACAGACAAATATCCGACTCCATCCTTCTATTCCAAGACTCCATTCATTCCAGCCAAACTAGAAATGAAAAAGGCTTTATCTTAAAACTTGACTTAGCCAATGCCTTCGATCGAGTTAGGCACTCCTTTTTATTCGTTGTTTTGGACAAATTGGGATTTTCCACGCCCTTCATTGACCTTGTCAAAGCATGCATTACTGGCCCCTGGATCTCCCCTCTCATTAATGGTAGACCAGGGCCTTCCTTCCAATCTTCCCGAGGTCTAAGACAAGGCTGCCCCCTCTCTCCTTACCTTTTCATCTTGATGGCTGAATCCTTCAGCAGGGCCTTGGACTACAATCGTCGCATGGGACTTATTACTGGGATCAAATTTGGAAATGGAGTCAAGAACATAAACCATTCCCAATTTGCTGACGATACATTGTTAATGGGAGGAGCCTCCAACATCATAGCTCGTCGATTCAAATCCCTCCTAGATAAATATATGAGCTACTCCGGAGGTTTGGTCAACTACCTCAAGAGCTGCATCTATGGCTGGAACACTTCTGCTCAAACTCTGCACAACATTGCCAACACTTTTGGAGTCCCTTGCAAGTTGGATTGGGGGCACTTTTCCTACCTGGGCATGCCAGTGAGTGCTGGCAATCTGAAAGCTGCAGTCTGGGACACTATTATTGACAAAATGAAAAGGAAAGTGCAGCAATGGGGCACCTCTTGGCTTAACCTAGCAGGGCGCCTAATTCTTCTAAAATCAGGTCTCTCCTCCTTACCCTTATATCAATTCTCACTCTTGCAAGCCCCAGCTAGTTTTCACCACAAAGTGGAGGCCATACTTCGTCACTTTCTTTGGCAAGGGGGGAAAATGAAAGAAAGAAATATAACCTTATAAACTGGAAGCAGGTTATTCAATCTCAGGAGCAAGGAGGCTTTGGAATTAGATCACCAAAACTCCTAAATCTGGCCTTTGGTGGCAAGATTGTGTGGAGGCTCATTAATGGCAAGCCTGCTTGGTGGAAGAAAGTGTTAGAAACCAAATATCTCAATACCCCAAGGCAACAACTCTTGGATCATGAGATCCCTAGCAGATCTTGTTCTAAAATCTGGGGGCTATGTAAGAAAGCAATCCCCCTCCTTGCACAAAACATTTCCAAGGTTCCCAAGGGTGGCAGTAATATTAGAATTGGAGCAGACAAGATAATGGACCAGCAACCCATTAGCAATAGATCTGGTACTCAGCCAGTCTTATCCTTTCTTAACAGCATGGGGATTCAAAATTTGGATCAGATATCTCATTGGGACGCCCAATCTCAGATTTGGAAAGGATGGACCTTCCAAAATATACCCATTGAAATGGAAGCAAGCCTCACCAATATTCAAACCCATCTTCATGGCATTGCCCCCACCAAACGCAACAGTGATGATGGCTTTCGTTGGGACCCCTCAAGCTCCAACTACACAGTCAAAGCCACTTACCAACAGATCTGTAGCAATGAACACCCCATGCCCATTTGGACACAGTGGAAAATAGTTTGGAAAATGAAGACCCTCCAAAAAATAAAATTCTTTATTTGGGTCCTCCTAAAAGGGAAAGTCCTCACCTCTGAGAATCTAAAAAACGTGGGGTAATTGGCCCATCCCACTGTCCAAATTGTCAAGCAGCTGAAGAAACCATTCAACATCTATTCATAGATTGCCCCTTTGCCATAGCCTGTTGGAGAGAAGCTTTCTAGAACATCAACCTACCTTGGGGTACCAACAGCTCTGTTGCTGAAGCCCTGCAACTATGGAAAAGAAACTACCCTTGGCAGCATAAAAAAAACAATGTTGCATGTAGAGTATGGAATTCTTTACCATGCTCTCTCTTGTGGAACATATGGCTATCTCGAAATCGCATGGTCTTCAAGGACAAAGAAACCAGCATCAGGAAGTTATACAATAAGGCATGGAGTCTCACATTGGAAGCAATGTTTGGTAAAAGTCAAGCGAAACTTGACACAGCCGATCTCTATGTGGAAGAAAGGAACTTCATAAGGTACTTGCTGGACAAAAAAAACAACGCCCACGGTAGGAGTAACACCAACAGCAGCAAAAAATCTAGCTACAGTTGGAAAATTAGAATGAAAGATGAGGAGTTTTCTTTATGGCTTAGAAACTGCAACACCCATTATCTTTTCTTTGATGGTGCCTCTAAATCTAACCCAGGAATGGCTGGGGCTGGAGGAATCATTTGTAATGACAATGGAGACATCATAACTACCTATGAATGGGGACTAGGCAATCTATTCAATAACAAGGCTGAAGTTCTTGCCCTCTACCAAGGTCTCCTCCAGCTTCAAAAACTTGGCATACACACAGCAACGATCATTGGAGACTCAGCTATTGTCATTAGCCTGATGGTACACAACCGAAGCGCCTCCAATGTGATCCTACAACAATCAATTAGTAGATGCCAAGCACTTGCCCATCAGATGAAAGAAGCTCGATTCTATCATGTACTCTGCACTCTCAACAAGGAGGCAGATACGCGTGCAAATAGAGCTTGCTTCCATCCTATTGGCATTCTTCATTGTAACACCTCTGAGTCACAATGTTTTCTACCATAATCAGAAATAAATCACCTCACAGACTATCTTCAGAGGTGTCCAGTTCCATCAGATGCCTCCTCGCTGACATTTGTATTATTCCCATGATTGATTTAGCTCACAAGTCACCTAAAATATCCTCTAAATCTATTGCAGAGGATATCAATGTCATAAAATCTCTGAATTCAACCCAAATACTCAGCCTCCATCTTTTCTCACAAGCGCCCCTGCTGTCTTCATACCATTCTCGTGAACTATCTCTCAATTTTCATGTGAATGCATTTCCATACCTCCTCGATTCTCTGGCCAAGCACTTGTATTTAATCATGGTCCCCCTCAATCTGAATCACTCCTCCCTCTTCCCTCTTCTGCTCTTGCATTCCCCTTCTATGTGTTCGCATCTCCCTCATCATTCTTCATCCTGATCTTTTGTCCCTTTGCTTTTCAAAGCCCCCTGCTACCTCTCTATCCTAGATCTCTGCCCATTGGAGCTGCGCTTTTACAGGCTTTTGCTACACTCAGGTTCAACAAATTGCTCTCAAAGCATGGCAAGAAGTGAAGATTGCTTCCACTGTGCTGATCTCCAGGCAGAGCTGGAGCAAATCCGCGCACAACAGAAGATCTTGGATACCAAAATTGACACTCAGGCTCAAATTAATAAGGAGAAACATGAGGCTGACCTCAATCTCTTCCATCACAGAGTGTCTTCACTCCAGGGATAGTTCAATGACCTCTCAAATAGGTGCAACCATGTCAAAGAGTCTGTGGATATTCTGAAGTATATTCTGGAAAAAAATAATGCTCCAAGTACCAGCTCAACAAATGCAAGAAATAGAGATGCTGAAGGCAACCTTGAAGAATCCACAACACATCAAATCCATCACATAAGCATTGGTGGAGCATGAATTGCAAATGCTGTCTTTTGTTATTTCAGTTTGTTCAAGTCTATACTAGCTCAGTTTTTCATATAGTTAAGAATGACAGAAGAAAAAGGGACTTTGTTCTCAATGTTGTCCTCCCCTGCTCTACTTCTCATCTACAATGCCCTATAACAATGGAGCTTAGTCTCCCCTATCTTTTTTGAATATAAACAACAACCGACTTTGTAAAAAAAAATAATTAAATTTAGAGTTAAATTCAAATATTAAACCAAGCAAAATTTACAACAAACATAAATTCATACTTCAATAATTACTCATACCAATAGTTTGCATGCTTTGTTTTAGCTAGTTGTCTAAATCAAGTTGACGTGTATTTACATAGTTATCTAAACAAGTTGGCATGTATTTATTATGAGTTATTTAGTTAAAACATAAATTAACAATAGCTCATGCAAAACGGCTAGTGGAATCAGACAATTTAAAGGATGATGTTCAATGACATCATGCTAATTTGCTTGAAAGATCTTATGTTGTTTCTCAATGATGATGTTCAATGACATCAAGCTAATTCACTTGAAAGATCTTATGCTATTGCTAAATGACCTTTGTGGATTGTACAAGGAGATATTGAGAAATTTTAAGGAACTCTTAGGCTATTTAGGAAAGGAGTTCTAGTGCAATGATAAGCCTTGTTGGAGATTAATCGATGGATTCTATTGAAAAGTATGCAACAAGAAATGCTAAAAATAGAAATTGCTAAAAATAGCACTGCTGTAAATATTCGGGCTATAAATAGTAGTTCAGCCATTGGAGGTCTTAGCAACAATGGGTGAAAAGTGAAAGTGCTAAAAATAGATTTTCTAAAAATAGCATTTCGGGATCCCTTCTTATTTTAGTCAGTCCCTGGACTAAACATAGGAAGTAAAATTCGAATTTGATATCAACAACAGTTTGGAAATTAATTAATTAATTCATCTTGAGTTAATTAGTTAAGGAAAATCAAACTTGAAGTCTATGTGAGCACATGCAACAGTTTCTCCATTAATTGAGGAATTTAACCTTCAGTTAAAGAGATAAGGATGAGTTGTGATATTGAGTTGTAATCAGTTGACTTAGTTTAACTAAGTCAAGTCAAGTTAGATTAATTTAACAGTTTGTTAAATTAATGAGAGTTCAGTTAGTTAATGCTCGCATGCATGTAACTACTGTATTTTAGATAACTGAGTATTCACTCATGGATAACTCATACATGTCATTTCAGTCAGAGGCCCAATTGAGATCAGATGGAGGGACAATGTACTATCAGTTGCTAGGATATTCCTTGGTGAATATTCCTTGCATGCAGAAGGAATATTATTCCTTATGGATTGCGCAGTTGGACCTGAGGTTACAGTGAGTGTGATGAGGCCAATTCACACATGTGATATCATTGGACCCCAATACAAACTACACAAGGAAATAGGAGGCTTGGAGGGCTTGAGGAAGATATATTCTATGTCTATTGAGTCCGTGAGCTGTATTGTTTAAGTGCAGAGAGATCATGATAGCTTGAGAGCTAATTTTTTTTGTAACTTGAACAAGGTTTCCACTTGTATGATAATACAGAGTTGGGGTTTTAGGCTGGTGCTTTCCCCAGTGATATATATTTTGTGTTATGGTTGATTACTTCTCATTCTCAGTTATATCTGTTCATGCTTGATGTTGCGCATGTTCGATTAAGCTTCCGCTCAATTGTTTGTAGAAGTAGATCAAGTGTTTTGCTTTAGTACATTGCATTACCAAGTGATCTACAGTGGGAAATTTCTACATGGTATCAGAGCAAAGGTGATCAAGGAAGAACAATATACAAGCAGGAGAAGTTCGAAGTTTGGTTTTTGAATATTGAATTGAGTTCTTATTACTTCTATTTCGCCGATGGTGTTCAGTGGTTTAAGACTCGAATATGCCCTTGACAACAGTTCGAATTATATAGCTAGGAAGGATCGCATGGAGGCAGTATTGGAAGATAACTGCCTAAAGGGCTTCATTGATCAAGAAGTCTAGAAGCCGACTAATGCTACTCAACTGGCGGAATGGAAAAAGTGTGTGGCTAGAGCAAGGAGAATCCTCCTGGAGGGAGTTCGAGATCACATTGTCTCGAGCCTCCATGGGAAGGAGACTCCATTTTTGATGTGGAAAACATTGAAAGATCTTTATCAGAATAGCAGCGATTAGAGGAAGCTGGCACTGAAGGAAAAACTTCGCAAGATCAAGTGCGAAAAGGGCGACACAATCTCTACGTTCCTGAACAAGCTCACCACTTACAGGGATGAGCTTGCAAGTGTACGGGTTGTGACTGTTGATGACAACATGGTGAGTCTAGCACTCCTCGGTCTTCCAAAGCGCTGGCATAGCTACCAAGACTCGGTTAATGGAAGAGAGAAACTGCCAGATTGGGAACGACTTTGGTTGGACCTAATGCAGGAGGAGATAAGGCGGAGCACCAGGGATGGATCTTCATCAAAACAAGATGATGAAGAAAATCTAGCTTTAGCGAGTAAAGCTAAGAAAGGGAAAGGGAAGGCATCCCAATACAAATCTTTTCATGGTGGGAAAAAGATTGACAAGTCAAAGGTGCGATGCTTTCACTGTCATGAAGTGGGCCATTATGCTATGAATTGTCCACAAAAGAAATCCAAGAAAGGTTCCTCCAAGGGATCTGATGGTGATGCATTAGCTTCAAAATTTGAGCTGGATTTCTCACTTGTCGCATGCATGGTTTCATATATGGTGGGATGTTTTTGCTACTTGGACAGTGGAGCTTCTTTCCACATGTCGGGTGACAAGAATATTTTCAGTACATTGGAGGAGAAGGATCTCCAGATGCGGATCAAGATGGGCGATGATGGAAAATACTGTGTCTCAGGTGAAGGTACAGTTGTGTTTCAAAGGGAGCATGGTGCTCCTCTCACCCTATTTGCTGTTAAATATGTACCAGGTTTGAAAAAGAATCTTGTGTCTGTTGCTATGCTAGAAGATAAAGGCTATGATGTAGTCTTTAGTAAAGGAAAAGTGTTCCTGAGGCATATCGGAACCGGACAAACCAAGCAAATAGGGATTCGAGTAAAGAATCTCTACAAGTTGGAGGTAGATGGTTGCGCTGCACTGAGTTCCAATGCAGAGGTGGTGCAAAGCAAAGATGTTGGCGAGCTATGGCATAGGAGACTGGGCCACTTGCATCATGGGGCCTTGAAGATCATGCAACAAATTTCTACCGGCTTACCCAAGGGAAAAATGGAGCAAACAGACACATGCAAAGGATGAACCTTGGGTAAGTATGCAAAAGCTTCCTTTCAGGATCAGGATAGTAGAGCTAGAGCAATCCTGGAGTGAGCTCACTTAGGTGTATGTGGACCATTCTCTACAGCCTCCACCACTAAACAAAGGTACTATGTTATTTTCATTGATGATTTTTCTCGTAGATGTTGGATCTACTTTATGCAAAAGAAGGATCAGACCTTCTTGAGGTTTTGTGAGTTTAATGCCTCGGCAGGGAATGAATCTGGGAAGAAATTAAAAGCCTTGTGTAGCGACAATGGTGGAGAGTATGTTTCCTAGCAGTTTAAAGACTTCTATGCAGTAGAAGGAATTAAACGGGAACTAACGGAACCTCATAACCCACAACAGAAAGGGGTGGCCGAAAGGAAGAACAGATCTATTGTGGGAGCAGCTCCAACGATGTTGCATGACCAAATCCTACCACTTCATATGTGGGCTGAGGCATGATATACAACAGAGTATCTTCAGAATAGAAGTCCTCATCGTATTTTGGGGACGAAGAAACCTATGGAGGCTTTTTCAGGGAAGCGACCAGATGTGAGTCACTTCTGCGTCTTTGGATCACCAATTTTCTGTCATGTGACCAAAGATGCTCTGAAGAAGCTAGACCTAACAACTGAGTTGGGGATACTTGTGGGGTACACACATACACCCCACAACTATCGCGTGTTTCTTCCTGCTAGTCAGAGGACCGTAGTGCGCAAGGATCTGAAGTTTGACGAGCAGAGAGCCATTCGAGTGTCACTTGAGAGGGAGCTCAAGTTGCATGGTGATGAGGAACTTTTAGTTCCAAAGGAGGAGGAGCCTCCTAATGATGTGGATCAGCCACATGTAGAGGATCCAGTAATGGAGACCACCACTGCTGGAGAGTCTTCTAGAGATGGGCGGAAACGCTCGCAGGAAGCTGACAGATTGATGCAAGATGCGAGAGAGAATGTGGGGCAGCCATCCTCTCATCACAGACAGAGGAGATCTCTCGAGAGATACATTGGCTACATGGCCCTGGTTGGGGAGTGTGTAGTGACCGAGCCTTCTTATTTTCAGGAGGCAGTGCAGCAACCAGTCTGGGTTGATGCAATGGTAGAAGAGTACGATTCTATCATACAGAACAATGTGTGGGATGTTGTCCCTAGACCTGAGGACAAGTCAGTGGTTAGTTCCCGATGACTTTACAAGGTAAAGCAGGCAGCTGATGGAAGTGTTGAGAAACATAAGGCGAGGTTTGTTGCCCGAGGTTTCTCACAGGTTGAGGGGATCGACTACGATGAGACCTTTGATCCCATAGCAAGGTACTCATCTATCAGATCAATGTTAGCTCTATCAGCTCAGATGGGTTGGAAGATCCATTAGATGGATGTGAAGACGACGTTCCTCAATGGGAAGATTGAGGAAGAGGTATGCATTGAGTAGCCCGAAGGATTTGAGACCTTCAATCACGAGTCGCATGTCTGTCGACTCAAGCAAGCTCTGTAAAGGCTGAAGCAAGCACCCCGTGCTTGGTATACTAGGACCGACAAATATTTGAACCTATACCACATCATGGTAGATGGTAAGCCATTGATTATTGTACTTTATTTCGATGACTTGATTTTGACAGGTGATGATCAATTGATATAGTCTTGCAAGGGGGACCTTGAAAGAGAGTTTGAGATGAAGGACATGGGCCTCATGCACTACTTTCTAGGCATGGAAGAGTGGTAGAAAGATGGGGAAGTATTTGTGTCTCAAGGCAAGTATGCCAATGAGATACTCAGGTGCTTTCACATGGAGAAGTGCAAGCCCATGCAGACTCCTCTAGCTAGGAACTGGAGGAAGGAGGATGCTACTTCAGGTGAGGTAGTAGCTGCTACTGTTTATCGGTAGCTGGTGGGTTCACTTATGTATTTGGTGAACACATGACCTAACTTATGTTGTGCGGTGAACCAACTGAGTCAAGCTATGGTTCAACCTACCAAGCTTTTTTGGAAGGCAGCGAAGCATGTGCTGAGATATCTCAGAGGCACTACACAGTACAAATTATGGTACAGACGGACAAAGGGAGTGAAGCTGCAAGGCTTCACAGATGCAACTTGGGCTGGTAGTCCATCAAACAGGAAGATAAATTCTGGAGGAATCTTCAACCTTGGTTCAGCTGCAGTTTCTTGGTATAGCAGGAAACAGAGATCAGTTGCACTTAGCTCAGCAGAGCCTGAATACATGGTGGCTAGTCAGGTAGCATGCGAGGCCATTTGGATGCGGAAGATTCTAGTGGGATTGTTTGGTTAGATGATGGATACTACAATGATATACTGTGATAATCAGAGTTGCATAAAACTCTATTAGAATCTGGTGTTTCATGATAGGTCCAAGCATATAGATATCTGTTACCATCATCTACGGGACTGTGTGGTCAAGAGGATCATGATGTTGCAGTATGTTTCGACCGAGGAGCAAGATGCAGATATTTTGACAAAGGCATTGTCAAAATGCAAGTTCGAGTTCCACAGAGACAGGATCGGGGTTACTGATAATCCCTTTCTTGTTGAGAGGGAGTGTTGAAAAGTGTGCAACAAGAAATGATAAAGATAGAAATTTCTAACAATAGCACTGCTATAAATAGCTGAGCTATAAATAGCAGTTCAGCCATTGAAGGTCTTAGAAAAAATGGGTGAAAAGTGAAAGTGCTAAAAATAGCTTTTCTAAAAATAGCATTTCAGGATCCCTTCTTATTTTAGTCAGTCCTTGGACTAAACATAGGAAGTAAAATTCGAATTTGATATCAACAGTTGTTTGGAAATTAATTAATTAATTCATCTTGAGTTAATTAGTTAAGGAAAATCAAACTTGAAGTCTATGTGAGCACATGCAACAGTTTCTCCATTAATTGAGGAATTTAACCTTCAGTTAAAGAGATAAGGATGAGTTGTAATATTGAGTTGTAATCAGTTGACTTAATTTAACTTAGTCAAGTCTAGTTATATTAATTTAACAGTTTGTTAAATTAATTAGAGTTCAGTTAGTTAATTCTTGCATGCATGTAACTATTGTATTTTAGATAACTGAGTATTCACTCATGGATAACTCATGCATGTCAATTCAGTCAGAGACCCAATTGAGATCAGATGGAGGGACAATGTACTATCAGTTGCTAGGATATTCCTTGGCAAATATTCCTTGCATGCATAAGGAATATTATTCCTTATGGATTGCGTAGTTGGACTTGAGGTTACAGTGAGTGTGATGAGGCCAATTCACACATGTGATATCATTGGACCCCAATCAAAAACTGTGCAAGGAAATAGGAGGCTTGGAGGGCTTGAGGAAGATATATTCTATGTTTATTAAGTCCGTGAGCTGTATTTTTTGAATGCAGAGAGATCAAGATAGCTTGAGAGCTAATTATTTTTGTAACTTGACAAGATTTCCACTCGTATAATAATAAAGAGTTGGGGTTTTACGCTGGTGCTTTCCCCAGTGATATATCTTTTGTGTTATGGTTGATTACTTCTCATTCTCAGTTATATTTGTTCATGCTTGATGTTGCTCATGTTTGATTAAGCTTCCACTCAATTGTTTGTAGAAGTAGATCGAGTGTTTTTCTTTAGTACATTGCATTACCAAGTGATCTACAATGGGAAATTTCTACAGATTCACACTAGATACCTATATCTGGGCTAATTGGTTTCCACTAAAAATCAAATTTTTTCTATAAGTTATTATTTTTCATAGTGGAGAAAAAATAACACTTATTAATGAAAATGGTCTTTCGGTGTAGCTTAATTGGTAATAATAGTGATAATGAAGTATTGCATTCTATGAAATTCTAGATTCAAATCCTTTGCATGATGGACAACTTTTATTGATGAAATTGACGAGGAAAACAAACAAATATGGGTTGATGACATTGCCATTGCTGTCATTTTTTCTGGCAATTTGTTGCCTCTCTCGATATAATTTATATTAAACACGATACATGTTTTTTATTCATACACACTCAAATTTTGAAAAAGTATGAAATAATTTTAGTATGACAATCAGTCCCATGATGGTGGGTTGGTAGTGATAAAAATTTGTATACAAGAATCCATGAAATTGTATTAGAAGATGCAGGTATCATAGAATGGAAGGGTTAATGAAAACAGAGTTATTCTATGATGCCATATACTAGTATCCAAAAATAGATGTACTGCCAAATATTTAGCATTGTCAATAAGAATATCATTACAAGTTTGGATTAGTTATTTTCGTTGTTCAGTACTCAGTGACAATATTTCAAATATTATATAAAAAAATACAATATATTGTTTTGAATTTCCTACAATGGCCATAAGCTCAGGACAACCTTTTATTTCTATAATTTTTCATTTAACTTTGAGTTATGAAATTCCCTTATGTATCTATTCAATTTTTTTATTTGAGATTTGTTAAGATTCCAAAGGATAGTAGTTTAACCAATAAAAGAGTCTAACTTTATCTAGTTTCTATTGAATTTCATTTTTCTTGGAGAGTGGAACTATATAGTTGCTCAATTTATGTACAAAGTTTCATTGTGTTTTTAAGGTTAATATTTTAATACAGAAAGAATTTAACTTCGTAAAGTGTGTATAAATTTTCATTTTGGCTGAAGGAAAACATCTTTCTTAATTGAGAGTTGTGGTTTTTGATGTTAGAAGTTTAAACATATATAGAAATATGATAAAAAATCTTAGTACAAAATCAATCAACTAATATATTCTAGAAGCCAAACAAGACTTCCAGGGGCACTTGTAATAATAACACTTTGGATTTTATTAGTTGTCCCATCATAGACATAAGACAAAACCCAACAAACAAATAAGGATAAGAGTTCATCATTACCATGAATAAATAGGAATTGTGGGCTTGATCTGAAATAAATGGTTTGAGACATTTCTAGTGCTACATCACATTTTTCTATGGCCATGGATGATAGGATCATAGATCAAGGTCAATTTTTTCTATGTCCATTGATGATAAATTTATATGAAAAAAGCTAAGATACGAGTCATTTCTTAAATATAAACCAATAATTTAAATTCTCTACTTATTCAAATGCGAGTGGTGGTTTAGTTCACCAAAAATTATGTAAAGTCCAATGCTACATTGTTGAGCATTGATTATTAGCATGCTCATCCAGTCAAATAAAAGTGTGGCACCAAGGTACCATGGTTAGGAACCTATTGACAGTGCTGGACCCACCAACATGTCAGGGGATCTCCCTGGTAAGAAGTCCCAACTAGACCTCAGACCATTTGGAGTAGGATTCCTAGTAGTGGATAGTACAATAGTGCCTTGACTGCAGTAGTGCGCATAGGTAAGTGTGATAACTTTGTCGGAAGCAAGGTTGTAACCTTGCAGCAAGTCAAGTGAGATGCATGGGGGTTCTAACACACAAAGGGGGAAGGGAAGTGTGTCCCTTAGAAGCCTGTAATAGTACGCAGCCTGAAAGGAACACACAAGATGAATGACATCACAGGCTGGAAGTGGAATAGTCCACAATCCAAAGTGACGGGTTAATACAACAACACATCTTCAAAAAGATTCATACAATTGTATACAAAATAGTTCATACACAAATGCGTAAGTGAAATAACATACATTGCTAAAGTAACCAGAATAGTCGAACTACATTAACGCCATATGAATGAAAACGTGTTGGCTCAGTTATATAATTAAGTGAAAGTTCCATCCATACATACACCATTGACAACCACTAGCTCCAATAGTTAAACATTATAGTCAACACCACCTGCTCCTCCAAAGAGATGTACTCACTCTACATTGTGGAGAAGCCAAGGCTCATCACAATACTCTCCAAGCCTTCTCTTAGAAATGCCTAGCCAAAAGCTTGGCTCCCAAAAGCGTCTACTATGAGTTATGAGGTTACATATATAACAAAGGTTGGGGTGACCCTTAACATTCTCCTTTGACTCTTGGACTATCCTCATGACTCTTCACATTACATAGTGACTGTTAACATTCCACTAGTGACACTTGGAATTTCACTTACAACATATTTACAATAATGCAATTTCCACATATACCCATGTGGGATAGAATAGGCTTGAGTCAGCCTAATAATACAAACAACATCACTTGGGGTCTTAGGGAAAGACCAACTCAGTAACCTCCTCACTATGGTCTTCGATGATGAACTGATACCAATCTTGGTACTGTGCTATCATGACCCCGTACTGTTTGGTGATGTATTTATCGAATCAAACTCTCACCTATGTCCAACTCATCCTGAAGCATGCACAACACTTTCTTGAGTGTGGTTGGACCACCGATGTACTTCTGCATGTTCTCTGCACTCAACTGCGAGTCATCATTAGTGGCTTGGTGCATCAACTGGTCTATGTACTCGTTGACCTCCAACATGACTTGGTTCTTCCTCATGGCTTGAGTGAGGTTTCTGATGGAAGGGATCCTGTGTGTCCTCATTATGACATCAGACTATTGTACAAATGTGCATAAGAATCCTCAGTGCTGGTGATGAGAAGAGGGAGCTTCTCATAGTTCTAGATAAACATCTGAATCCGTGCCTTGTCTAGCTCTGCCCATGACTTCATCATCTTGTGCAAGTAAAGTGGGTCCCCCTTGTACCTCATTGTCCATTCCTATACATGCTCAGTGGAAGTGTGGATGCCTTTGAGGGTTTAGGCTGTCTTCACACACTACTGCTGAAAACTGTATAGATGGAAAATCTCTTTATGCACGGTGAGAAATCTTCTATACAATGTCCGCATGGTGGTCTCCAAAGTTGATATCTCCACAAGTATTTCTTTCTTCATTTCTTCCATGGTGGATCCTACAGACTACTTTGTTCTCTGCTTGGCCTCTTGCAACTCCTTTGCCATCCAATCTTTCTCTGCTATTAATAACTTGATCGTCGAACTTGTGGCTTTTGCACAAGCCTGAGAAGCCTCGACCATGGAAACTAGATGTCTTCTAAAATATGATACAATCACCCTTTCTTCTATGTGCATAGGTGATGTGTGATCATCCAAGAGATGCTTTCTTCATGTCTGTACAATCTTGTGTTGTGACTTGTCGACTGACGATTGTACACATCCATTTTTGGATCATCATCAAGGAGAAAAACTTCTCCTTGCTCTCTCGGGACTGGTTGTGATTTTGGAGGTGGTGGAGACTCTGGCATGACCTCGGATGCTCTCGAAATGAGATCAATGTCTTGGTATTGTGGCTCCTGTTCTGTCTCCATGTCCGTTGCCTCAACCATCTGCTCAACCTGGTGAGCGAGTTCCCGAACCTACACCTGCTCACCCTCTTCTTCATCTGCTAGTTTCTCTATTGTCTCAAACTGTATAGGTGTAGTTTGCTCTTCCAGTGCACCTTTTCTTTCCTCCTGTTCCTGTTTCTTCTTTTCTTTTCTTCCCTTTCTCTCCTCCTAAGCTCTTGATCTTCTTTCGACTTCTTTTCTATTTCCTGCACTTCCTATCTGCATCTTCCAACCTTTGCTTATCTCCCTTCCTTCGTTCTATTCTCCTTTCGTGTTGTTGCCTCTTCACCTATATCTCCAAATCTACTTTCTAAAAAAGAGTATCTTCTCTGAACTTGTAGCTTTACTCAACCTTTGCGCTCTCGACAATATTCCTCTTGCCTTTGTATTGCACTATTTTTCTACTCACTGTTATTATTGTTGTTGCTTTGTGTGGTGGTTCGGCTTGCAGTGCTGCTTTCCATTCTACGACTATGCTGACCGGTTCATTGAGCCTAGAGGAGTTGTACCAATACCTCCAAGGATCTTCCTCTGGCCAATGACATGTCCCATGTATCCATTGGTAATACACCTTTACACAATGGTTCTTTCATATGCAGTGGGGATTATACGGATTGAAACTCTTGGTTCCAAATCCAAACTTCTTTAGGTCCTCAATCTCAACATCTACATCCTTCAAGGTATGGATCTCGTACAACCCAATCCGAAAAGGAAGAGTAGGCCATGGTTCCTCTTCCTCCTATGTAGTCCTGTTGATAAATCTATGGATGACCAACTTGTCCATGGAAAACCTCAGTAGCTCATGTAGAGGCTTCTCTGTGCCAAACATCCTGATGAAGGTGCCACCATGTTAAGCATACCAATCTACAATGTTAAGTAATGTTTGCATCGCTTCCTGGGATATGAAAGGTTGATTATGTTAAAATATCATCCTGTACAATGAGTTATGAAGTGGTCAGACAACCTCGACATGACTCCTTGGTAGCTGCACTTAGAGAGAAACTTATAATAGATGTTCACAATATCCTCTAATGGTGTCCATGTCCAACCCATGCCATGGAATTGCTACTAGGACATATTGCATCAAGTAGGTATGCAAACATAAAGAATCTTGCTTGATCATCCTTAGGTGGACTCCAGGAATTAGACACATGCACTTTCAGCTGAAGAGCTAACATGTCAGACCATTTGAATGACCTTCCTTCATTTTCCAACTGCTCCAACATAACCACCCAACTCTACGGGAAGGTCTTCGTGCTCTCTTGGCCATACAAGTAGCATGCAAAGATGACTAAGAGTTGGTAAGCCTTCTTGAGTGACTTCGTCTTGTAAATCTGGTTGGGTGTAGCTTTGAACTTTTATGGCTATTTTAACCAATGCTTCATGATGTCTCTAGTGTTCACATTGCTGTTGGGAGTGTAGAACATTTCATCCATGTAGTTCATTGGTTGCGACAAGTGATATATATATGAGGGTAGTTTTTCGTCCTGAATGTGGCAAGTTATGTTCCACTGGTAATGATCAGTGTCATTGTCTTGGGATCGGTATGTGAGACAATCCAGTGAACGATATCCACACACGGGAAAGAAGGATACCTGCATGAAACCCTTTACAAGCATGACTTGTGAATGTTGACATAGACTTGTCGGCCTTCTAGATCTTTGTTGAAGCTACCTGCAAATATTTCTTTTATTTCTTGCCATGTAATCTTCATGTCCTTCTCTAGAACAATGGCTTGTCTGCCTAAATGGACAATTTCATTGGTACCTGTTCAACCACATCTCCAGTGTTGCTCTCTATAATATCCTTTGATCCAGCTCTCTTAGAAACCATTATGCATGTACTACTGAGAAGCTGCTCAACAACTTATGTACTTGGAGATAGATCAAACACTCACGGAAAGAAAATGTCAGCTTAAAAACACAAATCACTTCAAGGATCAATCATGAAACAAACTAGGCAACTATTGGGCAAGATTGCACAGTTGTGACTCTTAGAGGTGAGAGACTGTCAGTTGGATTTGCGCATTTCCCAGTCCCAACTACTAGTGAGAAGTATTGATGACTAGAACTGCGTAGAGCATAGTCCAGTATGGCTTGCTGTGGACTAGAACTGTGTAATGTGCGTTTCGGTCTGGCTTGATGCTAGAATTACACAATCTTAGTGGGAAATACTGGGGAGTGTCTCTTAGAACTATGTAGAGCACAGTTGGGACTAGTCACTTGCATCCTCTACACAATTCTTGGAGCCAAGGCAAAGCTTTGAGTTCCAGAAATGCGCAGTGCATGCTGGGAGAAGCTAGATTTGAGCCAAGGCAACCTAGATCTGCTTAGGGGAAACTTGAAAACGAGTAGATATGAATGCATGAGAAAATGATGGTTCATATATGAGTGAATTGTCATGCATGAAATCAAAGCAAGTGGAAAAATCAGTCAAACAGATGAATAATGAAGCTGGTGGGGAGAGTCACTGCAACGACGACTGTTAGTGAAAAAACAAAGTTATGCATGCGATGCTCAAGAAAGACAATGAAAAACTTGAAACAACACTTCTAAAAGTTAAAACAAACTAAGACACCAGTGGTCATTCAATAAAACATGCAAAACAACACTCACACAAGCCAATGAAAGAAAACTGACAGAAAAAGCAACAAAAGACTTGAAAAACAAAACTTACCCGTAAAAGATACGTCGATCGTGCCAAAGGTTGCTAGATGCTTCAAGAGTGCCAAAGCTCCAAGATCAAATTTGGAAATGAGCTTTGGCAGTGTCCATTAAATATATTTGATCGATTTAGGGTTTATGATGCGCATGCCAAAAATCTAGGAAAAAGTGAGAAGTGGCAATAGTTTCAAAATTAGCTCAAGAGTAACTCCCATTGCTAAAAATAGGTCCCTATTTTTTAGGGAATTTTTTTCTTTTTATGATTTTTTCTTTTTCAGGAAAGGTTTTCATGCATGCATGGGGAAATTGCACAATTCTGGAGGGAACTAGGCAACTTGCGAGGACATGCATCAGGTAGCAACTGAGGTAATTATTCTACACATCTCCTAGTTTGAGTGGCTTTGACTTCCTCTCATGCTCTACATAGTTTCCCAGCTAAAGACAAGCTGTCAGTTGAGTCTACGCATTTCTGGAGCCTAAGCTCACTACTGGGATGATCTACACAATTCTTGAGAGAAAGGCTCACTGCTGGGCTGATCTGCGCAATTCTTGAGAGAAAGGTTGGCTTCCCTCTAGGACTGCGTAGTTTGCCAAGGCTGTAAGAATTGGATCAACCAAGCCATGGGGGTTATCTTGTGGTTAGATAACAAAGAAAGTAAGCAAACACAAGTTGTAAAGCGAAAGATAAATGCAAATGAAAGAACAAGTACCTGAGCAGTGCAAGACAAGCTACTAAGATTTAAGAAGGGAGGCTCCAAAATGAAGCGAAGAATTTTTTTTGGAGGGAGGTTATAGCCACTACAACATAACCAAATCTCAACAACATGGTTAGTATCAAGGCACCATGGCTGAGAACTAGATATCACAACATGGTTGATGTCAAGACACCATGGATGAGAAATAGAACTCGAAAACATTTCTGAATTGACAAAGGATTATCTGCCTCACATCTATTTTTTCAAGAAATTTAAATCGTAAGTGAAGTGATTAGAAACAAAATGATAACACTATAGAAATTATGATGTATATTTGCAACTGCTCATGAATTTTTAATCAAAATCACAAGACACAAACCTACTCTAATGCTTTGGGAACATTAATTCACAATCTAGAAAAAAAAATCATACGTGTAATAAGAAGTCACACACATGCAAAAAGTATTTTTATCTGGGGAAATGAATTTGCTAAAAACCCCAATGCCTCTTGCATTAATCAAATACATAGAAATGAATTACAATTGATTTTATCAACTGAGCTCACCCTGCAATTGAAAAACCTATCTGTTACACTAAAATTTGTCACCATGACTATTTGCAGTTAGTATGGCTCCATCAACTGTCATACTATCCTCCTTGGTAAGCCTCATACCTCTGCTCTCCATGTCAAACTCCAAGAAAGAGAGAAAGTCTTTAAAAATCTATATATCTCTGGTACGCAGATTCTCTTAGCCTTACTTGCGTGTACGCAACCCAAGTTCACAATACCTGCGTACTTGTACGCTTTGTATGTAAAGGGGTGGGTGCGTACCCCTGTAAAGGTCAAAAGGCGCGAGTTTCATCTTAAAAAAGTTACTTGTGGTCATTTCTAGAGTCTTCTAGAAGCTTGTTTGACGTGTATGAAGCGCCTCCAGATGGTTCATGTATCCCTACCAAAGAGGAACTTATTCCATCAAGAGGGGAGCTATCCCATACAAAGAGGGGCTTATCCCATTGATGGTGGACCTGAATAACTTCCTTTAGAGCACTATAAATACAGGCATTGGGCCAGAGGGAGGAGAGGTTGAAAGCTGAATATTCCTAAGGGTAGATGCTGCTGGAATTAGGACTTCCTTGTAGAAGCTTGTGAGGAGAGATTACCATCTTTGCTTGTTCTATTTGGAAGTGGGTGAGCTGATCAGAGTAAAGGAGAACTCTTGTGGACCCTGGGAGGGACTTGCACAACACCAAGGCTCAGGTTGTAATGGTTCCTTTTGTTACCTTTTAATACAAATTAGTCCATTCTTCTCAACAATTTGTTAGTTATGAGTTGTTTCATATACTCCTTGGTCTATATGTTAAATATGTTTTATTTTATGTGATATTCAGGTGCTATTTAATCGTTTGATTGTTAGTGAATGCAGGTTTCAAAGGGAAGGAGGAGCTCATCCGGATCAACGAAGCTGGACTACTACAACAGCGTTGGGTTACAGGTAGGATCTAAAAACTTGATTTCTCATATTGTAAAGGCATATTTAGTGAAGGATTGCTCTTATTTGTCTTGTTTGTCACTAGAAAGTCTTAGACTTCTAGGGAGGTCGTTTGTGTCCGCACTAACGACTCTTTCCGCCTGACAAAATGGCGACTCCACTGGGGAATCCATTGATGTGAATGTTTTTTCCTTTGTATGAACTTTTGATATGAGAAAAGTTATTTGTTTTCTGGTTTTTGGCTGTCTGACTGTGTATTTGGGTGGGCTAGCTTAGGGTTAAATTAGATTTTAGTTTTTCTTTGTTTTGCTAGAAGTACGCAGCCTCTGAGTGAAGCACAGTGCGTACCTGTACGCACTGTCGCTTTGTGCACAGAGCGTACCCGCACCTGTGTAAACAGGTCGCCTGCGTACCCCTGTCAAAATTAAGAAAATTTCAATTTTCTTCTTTTTTGCCTTTTAGATTTTGTTTTTAGCTTGTTTTTGTTGCCCAGATCCACTGTTCACCTGTCAGAAGCTTTCATCTTGGTTAATTTCATTGGCATTCCTGCTCTAAGCTTTCATCAATTGGGTGTTTTGAGTCTCTTTTCGAGAAATTCTTGATTTGTTTTCCTTTGGTCATTACTTGGAGGTTTCTCTCAGTCTTTTCAAAATTTTGCATCTTTTTTGCTTTTGTTTTTGCAAAAAACTTTCCCCCTCATTCGCCGGGGGGGGGGGCTAAATTGTGTATGAGTGTTAATCGCCTTTGAGTGTTTTTATTTTTTGATCTTTGGAACTCTCACCCAATTTTCTCGACTTGCACTTGATTGGTTCTTAGATTACATTAGAATCATCTTGTGTTTGAGAGTTCTCTTGCATAGATCACATTTGCATAATTAGAATTCTCATTTTCAGAATATGAATGAAAAATGTGCATATATTACATTTTCATACTTTTCAAGTGAATTGTGCTTAGATTACCATTGCATAGTTTACATTCTGAAAAATCAATCGTAGATTTAGATCAATTTTCTTTGATTTGAATTTACACAAAAATAAAAATAAAAAAATGGTTTGGAATTGATTTGCATTAGTTTTTCTTAATGAAATTAGTGCATTAGAGAATTTGTTATATTTTCTCTTAGTGATCAATTTTTGCATTGTTGGAAGTGAATGGAAACTCTCTCCTTACTTTAATTAGGATTCATCGAATTGAAAGGATTGCATTATCATTGTGTTCAGTTGAGTCGAGTCATAACACCATTGGTTTCATATCCATTTACCCATTTGAGTAATAACAGCCTTAATAACACAACACTTAATTAAAATTCATCTAGTAAATTTTACGTTTCTAGGGCTCTGATACACCAATATAGCTTAGGCTAGTGTCTTGGAGTAGGAGAGTAATTAACTCTCCAAGACAACAAAACCAAACAAGTAGCTCATCTTGTGGTAGGATAAATCCAACTGTTACATTTATGCTCTGGGAAAGCTCCTCTTAAAGGAGAAGCACGATACCGTGTCCGAACCAGTGAGGGGATCAATCCTCCTTCATTGGGAAAGATGCCAGATACGCATGTACTACAAACGGTAAACCTCGGATTATTGTCGAGGACCCCGGGGTCACTTGTCGGTAAACCTTGGATTATTGTCAAGGAGCCGGCGAGGGGATTGAGCTTGTTACTCTGCCCTTGCGTGCTATCGGGTCGTAGACTGTTCCCCCAGGTGTATTTGTTGCTGTTGGTGACCTTAGTGACCATTATCTTTAGGGTTCTACCCAAGGTGACGGTGGAGGGAAGATCCCACTGTACCTGGAGCAGACGTCGGCTAGCCTCACTTGGATTTTCTGGGGGGTTCACTTCACTCGAGACGGTTAAAGTGGAGGAACTTGGTCGAGTCTATTCATTAAGTAGGTTGCCGGGGTAACTATTCCACCCGCCACTTCTGTACTGAATTCTGCAATGTTGGATTTCATCCCCAACTAGTGTTTTCGGTCCGGAAGGTTACTGTTTGTGTATGGTTTGACTCCTAGATTTGATAGCGCGTGTTAATTTGTTTTTTTTTTACTTTTAGAGACCATAGGTGTGAATTGTGAATTTTAATTGTTAGGTGTGAATTGTGAATTGTTAATTTTAGTTATAAATTATTAATAAAATTCACTGAAGTTGAATATGATGGCAAACGTTCCGGAATTTACCAACCTAGGAACCCCTCCTAACGAGAACCCTAGTACTTTTCCTTACTTTGGAAATGTTGGTCCTCCTTATATGGCTACTTTGTCATTACCTGGATTTACAATAGGTTTACCGATATGGTTATTTTCAACTTCGTTGGCCCAAAATACTCCAATTGTTCCATCTCAACCGGATGCTTCACCTCAACAGAGTTCACCATCTCAACATCACCAACCTTCTGTTGACCCTTTACCTTCTTCGCCCAATTTTTCTTCCTCCATTTCTTCCTCTTCGCCTGGTAAAAGCCTTGATGCTAATAACCAGGAGGCTAAGAAGAAGAAGAAAGGGAAGAAGAAGAAGAAGAAGAAGAAGAAGCAAGATAAGAAAGAAGTCAACCAACCAACTGTTGCTGTAAGTGTTAGTTGTGTTGAGGAAACCTCCAACATGCATCGTAAACCCAAATACCCTTGCAGGCTTTGTAAGGGTGACCACTTCCTTGTCAATTGTCCTGGTATTCCAAAGGTCTTGGAAGTATGATCAGAAAAATCTCATCAACTTTCAATTGATCCATCAACCAGTGATAGTCAGGTTCCTGGGAAAAAGGGTAACGTTAGGTTTCCTTGTAAGTTATGCAAAGGGAGTCATCAAACTCACATTTGCCCTCACATGGATGAAGCCTCAACATTGTTGGAAAACCTTACTGTTCCACAGCAAGAATTTCCAACTGGTTACTGTAAACTTTCTCCCAACCTACCGTCAACTGACGGAGTGATTGATCTAACTTCAAGTACAGTCGATCACACTCTTCCATTGGAGAGTGAAACTCATGTCACTCAGGTTGATGATCCATTAGTTGATCAAGTGGTCGATTCAATTTCACATTTGGTCGATCCCACTTTTGATTTAGAGAGTGAACTTCATACCGCTCAGGTTCTTCTTGTTACATCAGATTCTTCTATGCCGGGGGGCATTTCACCTGTTTCTACAGAACCCCCTCCAAGTACTAAGGTCTTTTCCTTTGATTGGAATAGACTGACAGAACCTCGTCTTCCTTCCTCCATCCCTTTCCAAATCATTGTCAAGGCTGGTAGTAGGGACATACATCGTACTCAGGTAGATGAAGGTGCTTCTGTTAGTATTTTATCCTCAACTGTTTGGAAAGCTTTGGGTTCCCCTCAGCTTGCGCCTATTACGCAGAATCTAAAAGCTTTTAACCGAACCATTAGTGAACCTTTAGGGATCCTTCCTAATTTTTCCATTACCTTGGAAGGTAAAACTGTCTGTATTGATCTTATGTTAGTTCGAGGTCCCTTGGATTTCAATTTACTCCTTGGACGAGACTATGTTTATGCAATGAAATCTGTCGTATCAACACTCTTTCGCGTGATGTCTTTCCCTCACAATGGCAGTATTGTGACTGTAGACCATCTTTCATTCCCTAGTCTTGTTTCAACTACCAATAATATGACACCCCTAAATGCTCCTGATTCTAAAGTGGTATCTACCCTGCCACGGGTTAATTATGTGGCAACCGGTCCCATGTTTTCAGTTACCGATGTAAGTGAGCCTCTCACTGTTTGCTCATCTTCCTTTGATTTAGATCCGGTAATTAACATGGAAAACTCTATGGGATTACTTGAACATGATGTTCTTATCCCTTTTGAGTCCCTTGACATGTGTTCCTTCCAGAGAAGTATTCTTCCTTCTGATGAAGACCTCTTGGAAGCCATGATCAAGGTGTGTCCATTGACATGTCTTTCTTCCAGTTGGAAGCCATGATCAATGAGTGTGAGGATAGTTCCTGTTACTGAGTCAACCTCGTTAAAAAATGAATCAGGTGTGAGGATAGTTCCTGTTACTGAGTCAACCTCGTTAAAAAATGAATCAGGTACGAGGAAAGTTCCTTTTACTGTGTCAACCTCGTTAAAAAATGAATCAGTGAGTGTGAGGATAGTTCCTGTTACTGAGTCAACCTCGTTAAAAAATGAATCAGGTGTGAGGATAGTTCCTGTTACTGAGTCAACCTCGTTAAAAAATGAATCAGGTGTGAGGATAGTTCCTGTTACTGAGTCAACCTCGTTAAAAAATGAATCAGGTGTGAGGATAGTTCCTGTTACTAAGTCAACCTTGTTAAAAAATGAATCAGGTACGAGGAAAGTTCCTTTTACTGTGTCAACCTCGTTAAAAAAATGAATCAGTGAGTGTGAGGACAGTTCTTTTCCTGTGTCAACCTCGTTAAAAAATGAATCAGTTGTTTGAGGATAGTTCCTGTTACTGAGTCAACCTATTTAAAAAATGAATCAGGTACGAGGATAGTTTTTTCCTGTATCAACCTCGTTAAAAAATGAAACAGGCTAGCATGAGGATAGTTCTTTTACTGAGTCAACCTCATTAAAAAATGAATCAGCTAGATTTTAGGATATGTAGGTAGATTGTAGAAAGTAGGGTTTTGAGGATAGTTCCTGTTACTGAGTCAACCTCGTGAAAAAATGAATCAGGTATGAGGATAGTTCCTGTTACTGAGTCAACCTCGTTAAAAAATGAATCAGGTATGAGGATAGTTCTTCTCTTGTGTCAACCTCCTTAAAAATGAAACAACTCCCTTTTCAAGTTAAATATTGAAAGTAAACCTTCATTCCATCCATCTGGTTGAATGCAATGAAGCCTGGGGGGCATGTACCTCACTTTGCATCGTTATGCTGGGGGCATGCGAACTTTTTGAGCATAGTTCCTTGTCTTGTGTCAAGCTCGTTAAAAAATGAAACAAAGAGTCTTGAGCATAGTTCCTTGTCTTGTGTCAAGCTCGTTAAAAAATGAAACAAAGGTAGGTTTGGTAGATAGATTGTAGCGAGTAGTCATGAGCATAGTTCCTTGTCTTGTGTCAAGCTCATTAAAAAATGAAACAAGGATTTTAGAGCATAGTTCCTTGTCTTGTGTCAAGCTCGTTAAAAAATGAATCAAGGTTTTTAGAGTAAAGTTTTTGTTAGGTAGATTATAGAGAGTGGTTATGAGCATAGTTCCTTATCTTGTGTCAAGCTCGTTTAAAAAATGAAACAAGGGTTTTGAGGATAGTTCTTTTCTTGTGTCAACCTCACTAAAAAATGAAACAACTCCCACAAGTCTTTCCAAGATCTTGAAAGTAAAGCTTCATTCCATCCACCTCATTGAATGCAATGAAGCTTGGGGGGCATGTACCTCGTTTTCCGTCATTATGCTGGGGGCATGTGAACTTATAACAAGCATAGTTTTTCGTTTCAAGCTTGCATAAACATGAAACTGAATCCGAGCATAGTTCTTTTCCTGTGTCAAGCTTGTTAAAAAATGAAACAAATCCTCCTATAATTGAGTCGCGAGTTTGACTAGATCTCATAAATGTTAAGTTTAGGTTAGTTATTTCAGTGTTTTGCATAATTTTCTTACAGTTTTAGGTCGAGTCTTTCAAATGATCTCGTAACTCAACCTTCATTTCATCCAACTGGTTGAATGAAATGAAGCTGGGGGGCCATGCGCTCTAGCAGTTATGCTTAGGGGGCATCAAGCACAGTTTTTTCTCTGTTTCAAGCTTGTGTAAAAATGAAACTACTTTGAAGCATAGTTTTTCTCTGTTTCAAGCTTTTGTAAAAATGAAACCTATGTCGAGTCAATTTTAGTTATTTTCAAGACTCGTTAAACTCATGAAAATCTCGAGATTATTTTGCTATTTTTCATTCTCGTAAAACAAATGAAAATGCCGAGTTCTTTCTGTCTTTTCCTGCTCGTAAATTAAAATGAAAGTCGGCCATATGAGTACATTTTTATCATTTTTCGAACTCATTAAAACTTACGAAAAAATGAAAACCATGACTACATTTTTATCATTTTTTCGAACTCGTTAAAACTTACGAAAAAGTGACATCGTAGAGTCATCTTTAAGCCCTTTTCTGACTCCTAAAATACGAAAAGATTGCCGAGCGTTTCTTTTACACTCGTTAAAACGGAATTAAAAGACGGTCCCCTTATAGCTCTTTTCTGACCGTAAAAACAGGAAAAGATTGTCGGATTTTTGTCGTTTCAAATTCGATACTGAAAATAAAACGACGTGTCCTTGATCGCTTTTTACTTTTCAGGTCAAAGACACTAATCATGAAAGTACTCATTGGTCGTAAGATCAAGCGGTTCTCTCAAGTATTATTTTATACTTTTTCGGGCTTGGGAGACACAACTTTACGAAAAAGTTCAACCTGGAGTCTTCTTTAGTTTTTTCAGACTCTCTAAAAATGAAAAATGCCGAGTTTCTCCTATACTGCACTCGTTAAAATTTCACAGTAAAGGACCTGTTCGATTACAAACAGGAATGGACCACTCCTTCTTAGGGTTCGAATCAAAACTAAGTTGGACTCATCCGAAGGATGAGCTTATAATCAAGCATATGTTATCCTCCTCAAGCTTGTAAAAAATAAAGAGGTACTTGCCAGAAATGGTGGGGGAAAAGATAGAAAAATGAGCCCATTTGTTATCCTTTGTCTCAGAAGAAGCCTTATTACCACTCTCGAACACGACACTTTTTATTCACCTGGGTTGGGAAATCCTTTGCCCCACAGTGGATCAAGCCACATTGAAAGTCTTTAGCCGGGTATTAACTTTGGGTCAAATGTCACCAAGCCATCTGTCGTGTCGTTATGTGTTCAAGAGGTCTCTGCAATAAACATTCATCTGCAAAATACCCGTCATCCATCTTGACCATCCCTGAGTTAGTCCTTATAGCTATATTTCTTCAACTTGATCTATGATTTCGTGTTGTGGGCTTGCCTGCAACGGGTCGCTTTCTATTGACATCAGCACATTATCTAGAAAGATGACCTAGGAATCGTCAGTACCTTGAAGTCTGCATGCATCAATGGCAGGTTTCTCGCCTTTGATGATAGTTTACATCATTGACTATCGATCGAAGGATTCCGTGAAATGTTCGACATCAACTCATCCATTCACATCTCATGGATTGTACTGGGTACTTTGAGAACCATTGACATCACTGGTGGTCTCTCTCACGCTTGTTAACAGTTTACATCATTGACTGGTAATCAAGTGGTTTCTACCATGTTCGACATCAACTCATTTATTCGCATGGATAGAATCGTACCTGTTCGGGAAGTAGAAATGAAGACCCTGGATCTAGTTTCCACCATCCAGGCTGCGAGGAGTTTTGTATTCATTATACAGTAGACTAATCATAAACAGATGGCTGCGTCCATACTGTGTCTACAAAAGTCTATGATTATGATGTACTGCAGAATCATTCCTGTATTAGAGCAGTAGATAGTTTGTTAGTTAAAGTTTTCAATCTGAGTATGGGAATGCCTACCTCAGCGATGATATGATCTTATATATGTATTTTGTGTTGAATACTTGCAGGTTCCGACTGGGCTCTCCACAAGATAATCCTTGAAATGATAAAGTACTTCACCCTTCCTAGATGATATGAAACCCTTATCTACTACAGGCTTCGCACTTTAGGGGGCAATCTGTTACACTAAAATTTGTCACCATGACTATTTGCAGTTAGTATGGCTCCATCAACTGTCATACTATCCTCCTTGGTAAGCCTCATACCTCTGCTCTCCATGTCAAACTCCAAGAAAGAGAGAAAGTCTTTAAAAATCTATATATCTCTGGTACGCAGATTCTCTTAGCCTTACCTGCGTGTGCGCAACCCAAGTTCACAATACCTGCATACTTGTACGCTCTGTATGTAAAGGGGTGGGTGCGTACCCCTGTAAAGGTCAAAAGGCGCGAGTTTCATCTTAAAAAAGTTACTTGTGGTCATTTCTAGAGTCTTCTAGAAGCTTGTTTGACGTGTATGAAGCGCCTCCAGATGGTTCATGTATCCCTACCAAAGAGGAACTTATCCCATCAAGAGGGGAGCTATCCCATCCAAAGAGGGGCTTATCCCATTGATGGTGGACCTGAATAACTTCCTCTAGAGCACTATAAATACAGGCATTGGGCCAGAGGGAGGAGAGGTTGAAAGCTGAATATTCCTAAGGGTAGATGCTGCTGGAATTAGGACTTCCTTGTAGAAGCTTGTGAGGAGAGATTACCATCTTTTCTTGTTCTATTTGGAAGTGGGTGAGCTGATCAGAGTAAAGGAGAACTCTTGTGGACCTTGGGAGGGACTTGCACAACACCAAGGCTCAGGTTGTAATGGTTCCTTTTGTTACCTTTTAATACAAATTAGTCCATTCTTCTCAACGATTTGTTATTTATGAGTTGTTTCATATACTCCTTGGTCTATATGTTAAATATGTTTTATTTTATGTGATATTCAAGTGCTATTTAATCGTTTGATTGTTAGTGAATGCAGTTTTCGAAGGGAAGGAGGAGCTCATCCGGATCAACGAAGCTGGACTACTACAATAGCGTTGGGTTACAGGTAGGATCTAAACACTTGATTTCTCATATTGTAAAGGCATATTTAGTGAAGGATTGCTCTTATTTGTCTTGTTTGTCACTAGAAAGTCTTATACTTCTAGGGAGGTCGGTTGTGTCCGCACTAACGACTCTTTCCGCCTGACACTATCTCTTTGCTCACTGAAGGCCTCTGACCCATACTTAGTCAATTTTTTCCTTGGCTTGAGTTCCTATTTACTTGCGTTGTTCCTTGAAGAATTAGGCTGCTATTATTTAGGAAATTCCTCAAATTAAATTGTGAAATTCCTTAGGTTGATCATCTGATTACATTTAACACATGTACATTCAAGACTAGTCTACAACTGATGTTACATTGCCTTATAATCTCCACCTGGATTGGGGAACTAGATTTTTCTGTGTGCACTAGCTATTCTGGGTTGATTAATTAGTTAATTGGATGATCACTGAGTTTTACTGAAGTCCCACTGCACAACATGACCCTCCACTAGTTCCTCCAATAGTTGGAACTAGTTTAACTTAAAAAAACCTTAGATAATTGACCTTGATTGCTACAAATTAGCATTCACATATTCTTAACTAAAATCTAACTCCTCCAACTCAAATTTTTTGAGTAAACTGGGAGACACAAACCATGTCACACAAGTTAACATCATCCAAGTTGTATGTTCATGTGGAAACTCAAATTTTCTCAATTCAATCAAAGGCAAAATCAAATTGAGAATTTATTGCTGCATTTTTCAATACTCCATCTCAACATGAAAGGGATTATCAACCACCCCTATACTGCACATATGAAACTCGAAATTCCCTTTTGACAATGCCTTTGTCAAAATCTCAGCATCTTGTTCCTCTATCGGTTTGTACTGCAACAACATTATCCGCCTCTACACACAGTCGTGTAAATGGTGATATCAGATATATATATATATATATATATATATATATATATATATATATATGCTTGGATCGATTGTGAAATATAAGATTCTCAGAGAGCTTGATGCAACTCTGATTGTAATAGTAGATCACAGTTGGATCCACCATCTCACCAAACAATCTAATAAGTATCTTTCTCATCCAGATCGCCTCACTTGTTACTTGACTGGCAGCCATGTATTCTATTTCTGCCGAGCTGAGTGCCACAAATATTTTCTTCCTACTGTACCAAGAAATCGTTGCAGACCCAACACTAAAAATTCCACCTAATTTACTCTCTTGGTTTGATGGAATCCTCACCTAATTTGCATCTGCGAAGACATGCAACTTCACTCCCTCTGTCTCTTTGTACCATATTCCAAACCGGTTAGTGCCTCCAAGGTATCATAGAACATGCTGAGCTTCCCTCCAAAATAATTTGGTTGGCCTAAGCATAGCTTGGCTCAATTGGTTGACTGCATAACACATAGAACATTAGTGAACCCACCAAATACCAGTAAAAAACAACATCCACTTCCTCACCTGAAGTGGCATCCTCCTTCCTCCATTTCATCACTAGAGGTGTCTCCATGGGTTTGCAACTCTCCATGCAGAACTGCTGAAGTATCTCATTGGCATACTTGCCCTGAGAGATAGACAATTCCCCATCGCCTTGCCATACTTCCAATAAATGGAAGTAGTGCATGAGACCTATGTCCTTCATTTCAAATTCTCTTGGAAGGTCCTCCTTTAAAGATCTCATTAGCTTCTCATTACGAGTTAAAATTAAATCATCAACATATAAGACAATAATCAATAATTTACCTTCTACCAAAGCATGATAGAGGCTTGCATCCACTTCACTTTTGGTGAAGCCCAAACTGGTGAGATAGATATCGATCTTGGTGTACCAAGAACGAGGTGCTTGCTTGAGAGCATACAAAGCTTGCTTGAGTTTGCGCACATGAGAATCTTGATCAAAAGTCTCGAAGTCTTTTGGTTGCTCGATAAACACCTCCTCCTCAATAACTCCATTGAGGAATGTTGTTTTCATATCCATTTGGTGGATTTTCAACCCCATCTGCGCAGTTAGAGAAATAATTGATTTGATGGATGAGTACCTTGCTACAAGATAAAATGTCTCCTCATAGTCAATTCCTTCAACCTGATAGTACCTCTTGGCGAAAAGTCTAGCCTTGTACTTTTCTATGCTTTCGAGTGCTGCATGATTTACCTTGAAGGTCCATCTCGAACCCATAATTGATTTGTCTACCGGTCTTGAGACTACTTCCAAAACACTGTTCGTGACAATGGATTCGTACTCCTCCACCATTGCATGAACCCATACTGGTTTCTCTACTGCTTCCTCAAAAGAGGATGGCTAAGTCTCTACAAGCTCAGTCATTAGAGCCATGTAGCAAGTGTACTGACTTGGTGACCTTCTCTGCCTCCACAAATTTGAAGGAGCTCCCACATTCTCCCTCGCATCCAACATAAGTATCTTAGCTTCCTTGTTACTTTTCCTTCCTTCTCTGGATGGTTCTTCTTGAGTGAATGTATGCACTCTCTGATACTCAATTTGTGGCTGCTCCACAACTTCTTGAGGGTCCTCCTTTGGAGCTAAAAGCTCCCCCTCCCATGGGATCCGAAGCTCCATCTCAAGAGAGCACCACATCACTTTCTCCTCTAGTGGGATCTGAAGCTCCCTCTCAAGAGAGAACCACATCACTTTCACCTAATCAAATTTTACATCCCTTCACACAACTCTCATTTTGAGGGACGGCATGTACACACGGTAGTTGTGAGGAGTTTGTGTGTAACCCACAAATACCCCTAACTTTGTTGTCAGATCTAGCTTCTTCCTCACATCTTTGGAGATATGGGAATAGATAGAGGCTCCAAAAATCCTGAAGTGCCACAAATATGACTTTCTTCCCAAGAAAGCCTCCTCTAGTGTAATCATGCCCTGAATCTGATCAGGACTCTGGTTATACAAATAGAATATTGTGTTGCATGCTTCATCCCACAAGTGCAGAGGTAGGCCTTGGTCATGCAACATCACCCTCACTACTCCCACGATGCTATTGTTCTTTCTCTCAACCATCCCATTCTGCTGTGGGTTTTGGTGTTCTGTCAACTCTCGTCAAATGCCTTATTTTGCAAATAATTTTTTAAAACTCATTCGACACGTACTCACCTCCATTATCACTCCTAAGATCCTTCACTTTCTTTCCCATTTCTTTCTCAACCAATGCCTTGAATTCTATGAACTTGGAGAATGTCTCATCTTTCTTCCAAATGAAGAAGATCCAACAATTCCGTGAGAAGTCATCAATTAAAATGACAAAATATTTGTCCCTGGTAGTGGAGACTATAGATAAAGGTCCACAAACAACAAAGTGGATCCTTTCAAGGACTACATGTGCTTTGTTGTCCCGATCATGGAAAGTGGATTTTGTGTACTTCCCTAAAGTATATCTTTTTCATACATCCTGCTGCTCAAGTGCTCCTTTGGGGAGTCCTGTGGTTATCTGTCGCATTATCTTCAAAGTGCCATGATGTAAATGAACAAGTCTTCTATTCCAAATTTCATCAACATTGCGTCTCCTCACCTTCTCCGCCTTTGTGCTCAATGCAACACAATCCTCCACATCTAGCTTGTACAGGTTTTTCACATGAACCTCGATCTACTTCACCTTTCTCATGGCTATTTGTCTCAAGAATGCCTTTCTTTTGCTAAATATCACATCATAACCATGGTATTCCAAAACAGCAACAAAGACGAGATTTTTCTTTAGGCTCATAACTAACATGACATCCTTGAGCCTGAGGGGGGATCTAAACTCCCTCTAGAAGACAACTGTACCAATCCTGGTTACGTTTTACCTTCCATCGCCCCCCATCTCAATGTACATTTACAAGTATTTCATCTCCAGGTCACTGAAAAGATCTCTATTCCATGTCATGTGATATGATGCACCTAAGTCCAAGTACCACATGCTCCCCATCACTATGTTGGCCATGCATGCAATGAGGGTAAATTGAAGCTTGAATTGTGAAGCCAAGGCTTCACCTGCTACTCCTCCCGAGGTCTTATTGCTTGTATTGCTGTGTGGACACTTCATGGCATAATTCCTGAATTCATGACAATGGAAGAATTTAATTTTTGACATATCTTCCTTCTTCTCTCGTGATTGGATTCTGGTTTGGATTGGGATTTATTCCCTTTTCCCTTCTTTTCCTTTCCAGCCAATGCAAATTTTTCTTCATTCTCGCCCTTGGATGAAGTCCCATATCTGGTATTCTGCCTTATTTCCTCATGTACCAAATTATACCATAAGCGCTCTCAATTTGATAGTTTCTCCCTCCCATTCACCAAATATTGATAGTTGTGCTAGCCCTTGGGAAGGCCCAGAAGGGCTAGGCTTACCAAGTCTTCTTCAGGGATATTAACACCAACCTCACCAAGTTCATCACAAAACTGTGTAAACTTGCTCAGATACTATGGAGTTGTGTCAATCTTCTGCATCTTGATACTTCGAAGTTTATCCTTGAATGCCAACTTCTTGTGGTCACTAATATTCTCGAACAATTCTATCAGTGCTTTCCACATCGCGAACGATGTTTATTTTCTGTGGAGATTTGAGACAATGTGATCTTGTACTCCCTCCAAATGATTTTGCTCACTTTGGCAACATCTTTCTTCCACTGAGCATGGTTCTGGGCATAATATTATTGTCGTTGTGCAACATCTGTCTTAATGTAATCTAGTAGTCCATTGTCATCCAATACCGCATCCATGTGATCCTTCTTCCATGCAACAAAATTAGAGGTGCCTTTTAAGGCATAATCTAGCCTTAGTCTGCTGAAAGCCTTCTTCTTAGCTCTTACGAAATCCTGCAACATTGATCCTAAATTTGAACCTCCTGAGAAACAACTTCGAATTTTCTGCTCTAATGTGAATCATGCTCTAATACTATGAAGAAATATGTTGTATATTTGCAACTACTCATGAAGTTTTAATCAAAATCACAAGTCACAAACCTACTCGACTGCTCTATGAACATTAATTCACAATATAGAACAAAAATTTCAGACATATTATAAGAAATCACACACATGCAAAAGGTATTTTTATCTGAGGAAATCAATCTACTAAAACCCGCAATGCCTCTTGCATTAATCAAATTAATAGAGATGTATTACGATTTATTTTCTCAACTTAGCTTACCCTACAAGTGCACAACCTATCCCTTTAGACATTGAATGCCTCTAACCCATACTTAGTCAATTTCTTCCTTGGTGTGAGGTCACATTTCCTTGCATTATTCCTTGAGGAATTAGGCCCCTATTATTTAGGAAAATCCTCAAATTGAATTGCGCAATTCCTTAGGATGATCATCTGGCTGCATGCAACACCTGTACACTCAAGACTAGTCTACAATTGATGTTAAACTGCCTTGGAATCTCCACTTGGATTGGGGAACTCGAATTCTTTGCATGCACTAGCTATTTTGGGCTGATTAATGACTTAACTAGATGATCACTGAGTGTGATTGAAGTCCCACTGCACAAGTTGACCCTCTGCTAGTTCCTCTAACAGTTGGAACTAGTTTAACTGAAAACAACCTTAGATAACTGACTTCGATTGCTAAAAAATTTCAATAACACATGCTTAACTGAACTCTAATTCCTCCAACTCGAATTTATTGAGTAAACTGGGTGACACAAGCCATGTCACACAAGTTAACATCATGCAAGTTGTTCGTTGATGTGGAAATTCAATTTTTCTCAATTTAATCAAAGGCAAAATCAAATTTAGAATTTCTTTTGCATTTTTCAACAAGCACATCCATCTATTATATGAGATGGTACAAGTTTGATTAATTACACTGCAAGTTGAAAAAATAATAATGACAATATTTTATACTCCTCTAACAAATTTTTTAATCTTTGACGAATAATTTTGAATATTAAACAAAAAAAATAAAAAGATTAAACTTGATCAATTATTGGAATAAAAAATATATTACGTATCATGCATGTAGTGCAACATAATTCATATGTTTATTTTTGTAACATTGGTTTGAAATTTGAAAATTTGACTTCTTAAATATTAGTTAGGAATTTGGAATTTTGATTTTTTAAATATTAGTTTAAAATTTGTAATTTTGTTTTTGTAAATCTTGAATTAGAATGTGTAATTAACTCTTTTACTTGGTTAAATTTTATGTGTGTGGAAGTAAACTTACATCTTTTTCTTTTCACACATTCCCCTCTGCACATTCAATTATTGCATTTAGGTTATTGTGTGCAAAAAAAAGTGTTGCATTTAGAATAATTTTTAGTATAAAGATGTTTTAATGTATATTGATTATTTAAATGAATGCTAGATGAAACTTGTGTTTATAAATAAATGAGTACATTTAAGTAATAAATTCTCTTCTTTACATTGCAAGTTTTTTATATAATAATAAATATTGCATGCAAGGTAAGCCTGGATGAATAATTTTCAATATTAAACAAATAAACTTAAATGATTAAACGTTACAATTATTTGGACAAAAAGAAATATTACATATCATGCATACAATGTAACATAAGTCATATGTTATACATACAACTTAAGTGATATTGCTCTTTCTTAAGTGTTTTATTTAAGTTAAATTTTATGTATGTGGAAGGAAACTTAAATATGTTTCTTTGCACACATTAGCCTCTGCACATTCAAGTGTTGCATTTAGCTTATTGTATGCAAAAATAATTGTTGCATTTATTTTAGTTTTTGATGAATAGTTTTGAGAATAGAATTGTTTCAATGTATATTAATGATTTGAATGAATGTTAGATGAATTAATAAGTGTTTGTGTGTGTTTAAAGGTATATCTCTTTAAAAGCTTAAAATATAAATAAAGAGAGAGAAAAAACAATAAAAGTGATTAATTTTTAAAAATCAAAAAATTAATAACAAAATAAAAGCCAACATAATTTTTAAAATAAAATAAAGAAATAAATTGAAAACCAAACCAATTTCGGGGGAAAATAAGCATTGCATGTAGGGTAAGTCCCCATGAATAATTTTGAATATTAAAAAAATAAACCAAATGATTAAAATTTATCAATTATTGGGATTTTTTTTATATATCATGCATACATTATAAAAAAATTATATGTTTCGCATACAACATAACTTGAGTGATATTGCATTTTCATAATTGTTTTACTTAGTCAAGTTTTAAAAATGGGAAGATTGGATTTTCTGTGGATATAAGGTAACGAGTGAATTTATAGTCAACTAGTTTATTTATTTAAATTTTATGTGTGCGGAATGAAGCTTACATATTTCTCTGGGCACACAGAGTCCCATCTACATAGCTTCCTTCCATATTTCTCTCCACACACATTCCCCTCCACACAATTTCCTTCGGCACATTCAAGTGAGCTAAATGCAACATTTGTTTTTGTATATAGTAAGCTAAATGCAACACTTGGTTGTGTAGAAGGAAAATGTGTGGAGAAAAATATAAAGGATTCCTTTAGCAAACATAAAATTTAACACAAGTAAAATAGTTAAGAAAATGCATTATCACTTAAGTTGTATGCAAAACATATGACTTATGTTACACTATAAACATCATATGTATTTTTTTCCCTAATAATTGATAAAGTTTAATGGTTTTAGTTTATTTGTTTAATATTCAAAATTATTCATCACGGATTACCTTGCATGCAATACTTATTCATATATAAAAATAACTTGCAATGTAAAGAAGATAACCTATTACTTAAATGTAATGATTCTATTTATAAACATCAACTTCATCTAACATTCATTAAATTATTTAATATATATTGAAACATTTTTATACTTAAAATTATTTAACAAAAACTAAGCTAAATGCAATACTTGTTTTTTCATAAAATAAGCTAAATGTAACATTTGAATGTGAATGTGTGTAGAGAAAACTATGTAAGCTTCCTTCCACACAAATAAAATTTAATTAAGTAAAATAATTAATTACAAAATCAAATTCAAGATTTACAAAATTAAAATTACAAATTCCAGGCCAATATTTGAAAATCAAAATTCCAAATTCCTAACCAAGATTAAAAAAATCAAAATTCCAAAATGCCATGTTTCTGAGATCTAATTATTAGCCATGGTGGCTTGACACCACCCATGTTTCCGAGATTTGTTACTCAACTATGTTGCCTTTGAAAACAACCATGTTGTCGAAATATGCTTCCCAGCCATAGTACCTTGGCGCCACACTTTTATTTGACTAGATGAGCTTGCTAGGTCAATGCTGAGCAATCTAGCACTAGACTTTGCCTAATTGTTCGTGAACTAAACCACCACTCACATTTGACTAAGTAGGGAATTTAAATTATTGGTTTATATATAAGAAATGGCTCATATATGAGCTTTTTTTATAAATTTATCATTAATGGACATATAAAAATTGACCTTAATCTATGATCTTATCATCCGTCGCCATAGAAATAATTGTTGTAGCACTAGAAATGTCTCAAACCATTTGTTGCAGATCAAGCCTTCAATTCTTGTTTATTCACACTAATGATGAAGTCTTAACTTTATATACTTTTCAGGCTCTGCCTTATTTCTATGATGGGATAAATGTTAAAATCCAAAGTGTTATTATTACCGGTGCCCCTAGAAGGCTTGTTAGGCTTCTCGAATGTGTTAGATGTTTGCTTTTCTACTAAGACTTTTTTTTTCTTTCTATATATGGTTAAAATCCTAACATCAAAAACCATAATAAATATCCATAGAAAAATTGAGCAACCGCGATTAAGAAAAATGTTTTCCTTCGACAAAAATGAAATTTTATACACACTTTAGGAAGTTAAACTCTTTCTAGATTAAACTCTTAACCTTAAAAACACAATGAAACTCTGTACATAAATTGAGCAACTATATAGTTAAGGAAAGTTTACTCTCTCCATGCAAAATGAAACCATGGCCCTTAAAAGGATCTGTCAAATAATGCATAATATCTCTCTACTTAGAACCTACTAATAGGAAAAAAGAAAAATTTTCCCCGCTCAACATATTTGATAACCACAAGTTTATTATTGTTTTTCAGACCCAAAAAACTCATTTTTAAAAAGAAACTATACAACCTACAAAAAAAATCTAAATTTTATCAAGTTTCCATGACCACAAAACTAATAAAACAACCCACAAGCATCTTAACTAGGAAAACTAAAATCAACCACTCTTTTACAAAAGGTCCTTTAGTCTCCTTCATCCTCTTCTCATAGAGAGAATGTAAATTACTCTTAGAATCTAGGGTACTTTCGACTACCTACAATGTCTTCTTAGCTAGATATTAGATAAAAATAGATATTTTCAAAGGTGAAACCATGGGTCATAAAATAATGTGTCAAATAATGCATACTCTTGCTCTACTTAGAACCTACTAACAAACAATTTTTTTTTGGCTCCTCTCAATGTATTTGATAACCACGCGTTTATTATTTCTTTTTAATCTCCTCTATAAGGAAAAATGTCTTGCATACTTCAACCCAAATGCCCTCATCCTCTATTTCTCTGTTATGCTCTTCAAATCCAATCCATAACTTGCACACAAAACCCAAATGAAGGCACACAACTCTTTTCCTTAAACCTCAAACCCAAAACCCTCAAACCTAAAATGAAATAATACCACCCACAAACAAAATCCAACCTGTTATGGATTGGATTATGGTAAAAATTCCAATATAGATTATATTTAGCTGCGAAGACAATAAAAGGATATGAGAGAAGAAAAGGTCCTAAACAAATGTAATAATGACCAAGAAATATGATGGGTATATGTACCACAACTTGCATTAAATTTTCCTCTTTACATGTTGCAACCCACATTAATTAATGAACACCATCAATCTTGACATGTAACCATGGCCCATAAATGAATCTTTCAAATAATGCATAATCATGCTCTACTTAGAACCTACTCGCAGACAAAAATAATTTTTTCCCCGCTCAATGTATTTGAAAACCACGAGTTTATTATTGTTTTTCAGACCCAAAAACCTCATGTTAAAAAAAATGTAATCCACAAACAAAATCCAAATAGTGTCAAGTTTCCATGGGCACAAAACTAAAATGACAACTCACAATCATCTTACATAAGGAAACTAAAACCAACCACTCTTTTGCAAAAGGTCCTTTGATCTCCTTCATCCTCTTCTTAGAGAGAATGGAAATTTCTCTTAGAACCCAGGGTATTCTCTACTATAGGCCATTTTTTCACATCCGATCAATGGACCTACTAATGTGATCAATAAAAATCCTATTCCTCCTTATCATCATCACCGCACAAAGCCCTCAACATGTACCTTTCATTTCCCAGAGATTCTACCTGAAACTGCATCATTTGAGCTATTTTTAGGAACACTGCACCCTAACCTCTTGTTGGAAAGAGTTATGTTGATGGTGCTGAACCCGCCAACATGTCAGGGGATCTCCCCGGTAAGAAGTCCCAACTAGACCTCGGACTGTTCGGTGTAAGAGTCCCAATAGTGGGTCGTACGATATTGCCTTGAACAAGGTTGCGCGCAAAGGTAAGTACGATGTCCTTATTGGTAGCAAGGGTGTGACCAACGCAGCAAGCCAAGGAAGGTGCATGAAGGGTTCTAACACATGGAAAGGGGAATGATTGCACCCCTTAGAAACCTGTGGAAACACACAGCTTGAAAGGGAACACATGAGCAAAGATACATAACTAGCTGGAAGGCAAGGAAACCAACGATCGAAAGTGAAGGTTAAACTAGCATCACATCTCAATAAGATTGATCCAGGTGGATATTGGTGGCCACCTGCCAAGTCCACCTGGACCCCCACCATTGTCTTTCTCAGCATTTTCAGTTTCCTTAATTGTAGCACAACTTACTATTTTTAGCAGTTTTTCGGGTCCTGAACTTCCGGAGCCGTTTTGAGGCCCTAAACGACGTTTTTTGGGGAATCCGTGGGCAACACGAGTCCATGGAATGGACAGGTGTTTCCCATTCCAATAATGATAGTGCTCGGATAGATCTTTCTAATGAGCTATTGTACGCGTCAAACGGAGATCATATGCCAAAGTTACGACCCCGGGAAGTTGATATACCAACTTACCCCCAAACGGGGCCCACAGTTTGGCGTTTCATCTCCTAGGGTTAGGTTTTGGAATGTTAAGGGTTTTTCCATTGTTTCTCAACAATAAATAGGCCTTCGAGCCTCATTGTAACACAGTTCAGAGGCATGTAGCCATCACATCTCTTCTCAGAGATAAGCTACCATCACCCTAGCTAGTTTATTTCCATTTCTGTCTGTAAGCATATTTAAGTATTTTCCATTAATGAAATGAAGTATTATTTCCGCTGCATCTTTGTGTATATGGTTATCTCTGTAATTTGTTGCGTTCCTGTTTAAATCCGGATCAAAGATTCATACATACATATATAGAAAGAGTCCATACATACATGCTTAAGAAAAAAACTACATACATCATTAGAGTAACCATGACAATTGAAATACAATAACAACATATGCATGAAATGTGTTGGATATGTTATATTAAGAAAGTGAAAGTTCCAATCATACATGTAACCATGACCGACCACTAGTTCCAACAACAAAATGTTACAGTCACTGCCGCCTAATCCTCCAAAGAGATGTACTAGCTCTGCACTATGGAGAAGTCAAGGCTCATTAGAATACACTCCAAGCTTTTTCTAAGATACACCAACAGGAAGCTTGGTTCCAAAAAGCCTCTACAATGAGTTATGAGGTTCTATAAATAGCAAAGGGTTCTATAAATCTGCACATGTACCCATGTGAGACAAAATAGGCTTGAGTAAGCCATGTGAGACATCACTAAGATTCGGATAACTATGGGAAGACCAACTCTTCGACATCTTGCGATGATCGACAGTGGCGAGCTGATCCCAAGTTTGGTAGTATGAGACGATTTTGCATGCTTAATGGTGAGATCCTTCTAAAAGCGAACTCTTGCTTCTATTGTATTCGGGTACATTGATTTGGCTCCTCTGTCTAACTCATCTCATAACATGCACATCATAGTCTTGGGTGTAGCTGGACCAGCAACGTATTGATGCATAGTGTTTGCGCTGATCTCCCCAAGTGTGTTTTGGTGGCTATGTGCACTAACTCGTCGAAGTACATGTCCAGCTCCAGTTGGACTTGGTTATTTGTCTTCGCCTCTGTGAGTGTGCCAATGGACAAGATCAAATGCATGCACACAATGGTATCCATGCTCCTGAACGGCCGTGCATGTGATCGAAAACACTGCTCAACCTGTATGCACTGTGCTAGTTGTTGGGATGGGTCTATATATTGTATTGGTGTAGTTTCATTAGTCTGTGCTTGTTGTGACTCTTGTTGTACCTGTTCCTACTGCGCTTCCTTCTCTCATCTATGCAACTCCTATTCTTCCTTGCATCGTTGCTTCAGCGCCTACAACTCCTCCTCTGTTTCTCTCTTTGCATTTGCGTTATCCTCTTGTTTCACTGTCACCTCATAGCCTCAGTCTCCAAAGCTACTTTAATCATGAGTGGATCTGCTTTGAATTTGCAGCTTTGCTGCATTTTTGCACTGTCAACAACCTTCCTCTTGCATTTGTCGCGTGTAGGTATACTACACTCTATTGTTTCTGATGGTGCTACTTGCTGCAATGTTGATGCCATTTCATCTTGATGTTATTGTCTATGAACGACTTGGTGTCTTCATAGATAGGTAAACTCATAGATAATTTCTTAGCTGTATCTCCAGTTGTGCTCTCAACGATGTCCTTTAACTTTGATCTCCTAGAGGCTATTGTACCTGTACTAATGAGAGGAGGATGAACACATGTGATACCTGGAGACATAGAAACACACATGGAGAAAAATTTATCAATTGAAAACCAAAACAAATTGGAGCTATATCATGCAACATACCTGTGTGACTGATTGTGAAGATTACACAAATTTCGCTGGGAGGTTGGGAGATTGACTACCAAAATTGCGCAAGGCACAGTTCAGGTTGTCAGGACACTGACTAACTGTTGGAACTACACAATGCACAGTATAGTCTAGCCTGTTGAGGTTTGAAACTATGCAATGTTCAATTTTAGTCAGCAATGACATGCAAGCCCGGGGACTACATTGTCAATTTTCTGGGTCAGCAGGGCACTGCCTCCCAGAATTGTGCAGAGAAAGCCTGGAGGTTAGTTTTGGCCAAGTTTGCTCATTTTCTGGAGGGAAGGTTGAGCATTCACTTTCAGAAATGTTCATTATTGATTGGGAGAGGCAAGTTTCGGGTCAAGGTAGCCCAAACCCGCCGACGGGTGATTGAAAACATGAAAAGGTTTGAATGCATGGTGAGACTGAGTGTAAGCAAGATTGAATGATGATGCATGAAAACAATGAGTGAAAGATTGAGAAAATGAGAAATTGAGCATGTGTGTGAAGCGAGTCACTGTAATGACCACTGTCAGTGCAGAAACAATGTCATGCATGTGACAACAGTGAGATGCAAAAAAAAACTGAAACAATGCTTCTACAAGCTAACATGCATTAAAACAAAAGTTGACAACAAGAATTCATTGAAATCAAGCAGACAACACTTACACAAAGCGAAATACAAAAAGCGACAGAAACACAACACAAGACATTAAAAGCAGAATTACCTTGAAAAGGTTGAGCTAAATGCATCAAAGACTCCTAGATGCAATGTGGGATGTCAGAGCTACAAGATTGATGTGAGGAATGAGCTTTGCAACATCCAACAAATGAGTTTTAATAAGATTGAGGTTATGACACATGCCACAAATCTAGGAAAAAGAGACACTTCGAGGGAAGGTTCTAAAATGATCTTTGCATGTAACCTCTAGCTGCTAAAAATAGATCCCTAGAATCTAGGGATTCTTTGCCTTTTTCTTTTTTCGGGAAAAGCAGCCCATGCATGAAAATCAAGATTGCTTAGTGTTGAAAAGTGTGCAACAAGAAATGATTGTTGAGAATGCAACAAGATGATGAGATTAGTGGAAAGGAGTCACCTTCACTAAGTGGGCCCGCAGGCAAATTATGGTGCAAGTTCTATTTTTGATCCCAGCAGGGATGATCACAGTGTGGGTGACCACAGTATGAGTGATCACAGTGTGGATGATCACAGTGTGGGTGACCACAGTATGGGTGACCACAGTATGAGTGATCACAGTGTGGATGATCACAGTGTGGGTGACCACAGTATGGGTGACCACAGTATGAGTGATCACAGTATGGGTGATCAAAGTCTATTTTTAGACTGGCTGTCAAAAATAGAAAAGTCAAATATTATTGTCTCATAATAATATTTAGACTATAAACTTTGTCTTATTCTCTTGGAGCACTTCAGGATGAGCTACGGATGTGGTACATGCAGATCCCAGAAGGAAATACGTGGTTACCTATGGGATGACTAATATTTGCATGCAGGACTTCAGTTAGAACTCAAGTGAGTTGAGTTTAGTGGACTGGAGGTGCAGTTGATGGAGTTGTGTTCAGTTTAGTTTTGTTAAACTGGTTGTATTTAGTCTAACTGGCAAATAGACTAGAGATGAGTTGGGTGAATTAGTTATTAATTAATTCACAAGTTATTAACTCAATGCAACTATAGAATACATCAGTTAACTCAGTTTCATGTCAGTGCATGTTCAGTTCAGCAGGGACAGGTGTTAGAGGATCAGATTGCTATTAGTTGTGACTATAGATGTGCATGATGATTTGCACAATCAGAGGGATTGGGTATGCCAATGAATTGGCCAATATCAAGAATTGTAGCTTGTGCTCACGTCCAACAGAGTGTGAGTGATTATTTTCAGGTCAAATACGAGTTTGGTAAGCCATTCTCATCAGTTCTTGAGTAGGTGTTGAGCTGGAGATGCAGGCAAGCAGTGGAATAGATTTGTAGTAACAGATCTTAGCTGTATTGTGTGTAACAGGCGAAGATGGTACTGGATTGCTTGTGATAAGCATTGTACTTTGTAATGTTACATGATTCAATCAATATAATATACAGATAGTGTGGGGTTTTTAGCGAGATGCTTTCCCCAGGAAAATACTGTGTTGATATGTGTGATTGATGCTTCTATGTACGCCTGTGAATGTTTTTGCTTCTGAAAATTGATGATCAACGTAGAGGAGGTTATGTATTATGCATGTTCCGCTTATAAGTGTATAATCAGGATAATCTCTGTGAATATGTGTCATATTATTCAAAATTTCTACATGGTATCGAAGCTGCTTGATTTGTAGAAGAGATTTTTACAGGATATCAAGCGAGGATTGATCATCAGATCTATTATTCAGAAAGTGTTTACATTTTATTTCTTCAGGCAGAGTCTGTAATCGGGCCAGGTAGCCTCTGGATTCATCCTTCTTTTGGAAGGTGAGATATCTGGTGAATGGCCAGACAGTCAATCTCTGTACAAGAAATACTTTGTTCTCACGAATTCTAGATCGGAAGTGGTTGAGTTTTTGAGCTGGTGGAATTTGAATTTAATTCCAAAGCAAGAGTGAAACTTAGAAACATTAAGTGTGAGAATGGAGACAGTATGCCCAGGTAACTCACGAAGTTCACTCAATGCCAGGATGAGCTGGGAAGTGTGGGGGTGATTGTCGGATGAGGATGGTGAGTCTAGCACTCCTTGACCTTCCTAAGAGTTGGCATAGCTACTAGGACTCAGTGAATGGAAGGGAGAAACTACCAAATTGGGAATGACCATGGTCGGATTTGATGCAGGAGGAGATCAGACGGAGCACCAGAGACGGTTCTTCATCCACGCAGGATGAGGAGAACTGTGCCTTAGCGAGGAAGGTGAAGAAGGGGAAGGGGAAGGTTTCTCTTTCCGAATCTAATTCTTCCAATGATGGGAAGAAGGTTGACAAGTCGAAGGTGCGATGCTTTCGTTGTCATGAGGAGGGTTCACGAGTCAAGAACCTATATTCTTTTGAGGTTCAAGATGCATGCAAAGCCTTGAGCAGCGAGGCAATTGATAGAGACTTGGTGGTTGAGAGGGAAGGTATGTTACCTTTCAACATGCAGCGCCAGAAGAAGTCTCAGACGATTGTGGAGGAGCCATGATTGGTGCAGCAGCTTCAGGAGGTTGTGGAGGAACCACAACAGGGGAAGCTGTGTGGAGATGGAGTAGAGACATCTACTCATGCAGAGACCTCCAGTAGGGGGAAACTTCGAGCCAGGTGGGCTGAGGGATCACATGCAGCCATACCTCCAGGTAGGAGGTGGGGTGATGTGGATTGATCGTCCCAAGGAGGAGGGGCAATATCCTTGAGGTACCCAACCTCTTGGATGAGACCTTGCTACGAGAGCCCCAGATGTGTAGTAGCAGGAACTGATTGATTGGGTAGAGACAGATGCGGATGGAGCGGCAGATAGAGTGACAGTGTAGGGAATCCCAGGACAACGCATAGCTAGCAGGCTGCAGCAATGCGAGAGGCGCAAGTGTTTTGCACAGTGCTAGGTGGCACAGAGAGGTGTGCAATGGTGCGAGATGCATGGAGATGTTGTAGTAGCGCAGATGTCAGAGAGGGAGAACTTTTCAGCAGCAGGTAGAACTTCAGCATCAGAGGGTGTTTCTAGCCCAACAGGGAGGTCAGTTGGGAGGTGCAGTGCGGATGCAATGCTGGGAGATAGAACCAGCAGCAGCACGGATGCAGTCAGAGATCAAAGTGACAGAGGCTAGAGTAGTCAGATACTGAAGAGCACAGAGATGCAGAGTCTTCAGTCGATAGAGGCAATAGAAGTCAAAGACTTTGATGACAGAGCAAGTGGACCAGCCAGATGTGTTGCATGGAGAACATTCCAGAGTTTCAGGATTGGGTTTATGAGGAAGCCTTTCTTATTGAGAGGGAGTGTTCAAAAGTGTGCAACAAGAAATGCTTGTTGAGAATGCAACAAGATGATGGAGCTTAGTGGAAAGGAGTCGCCTTCACTAAGTGGGCCTGCAGGCAAATTATGGCGCAAGTTCTATTTTTGATCCCAGCAGGGATGATCACAGTGTGGGTGACCACAGTATGAGTGATCACAGTGTGGATGATCACAGTGTGGGTGACCACAGTATGGGTGACCACAGTATGAGTGATCACAGTATGAGTGATCAAAGTCTATTTTTAGACTCGCTGTCAAAAATAGAAAAGTCAAATATTATTGTCTCATAATAATATTTAGACTATAAACTTTGTCTTATTCTCTTGGAGCACTTCAGGATGAGCTACGGATGTGGTACATGCAGATCCCATAAGGAAATACGTGGTTACCTATGGGATGACTAATATTTGCATGCAGGACTTCAGTTAGAACTCAAGTGAGTTGAGTTTAGTGGACTGGAGGTGCAGTTGATAGAGTTGTGTTCAGTTTAGCTTTGTTAAACTGGTTGTATTTAGTCTAACTGGCAAATAGACTAGAGATGAGTTGGGTGAATTAGTTATTAATTAATTCACAAGTTATTAACTCATAATGCAACTATAGAATACACCAGTTAACTTAGTTTCATGTCAGTGCATGTTCAGTTCAGCAGGGACAGGTGTTAGAGGATTAGATTGCTATCAGTTGTGACTATAGCTGTGCATGATGATTTGCACAATCAGAGGGATTGAGTATGCCAATGAATTGGCCAATATCAAGAATTGTAGCTTGTGCTCACGTCCAACAGAGTGTGAGTGATTATTTGTAGGTCAAATACGAGTTTGGTAAGCCACTCTCATCAGTTCTTGAGCAGGTATTGAGCTGGAGAGGCAGGGAAGCAGTGGAATAGATTTGTAGTAACAGATCTTAGCTGTATTGTGTGTAACAGGTGGAGCTGGTACTGGATTGCTTGTGATAAGCATTGTACTTTGTAATGTTACATGATTCAATCAATATAATATACAGATAGTGTGGGGTTTTTAGCGAGATGCTTTCCCCGGGAAAATACTATGTTGATATGTGTGATTGATGCTTCTATGTACGCCTGTGAATGTTTCTGCTTCTGTAAATTGATGATCAACATAGAGGAGGTTATGTATTATGCATGTTCCGCTTATAAGTGTATAATCAGGATAATCTCTGTGAATATGTGTCATATTATTCAAAATTTCTACACTCAGTCCCAGAGGGAACCGGTAAACCTGATAGCACATACAACAGTATGCAAGCCTGGGGATGAAATTTGCGCATTTTATGGGCTGAGAAAGACTAGTTGTCCCTCATGCATTACACAATTTCCATACTGAAGCCCTGGTTGTTAGTCAGAACTGTGCAATTCCTGAGCTAAAGCCTGGTGTTGGGCTACACTGCACAATTTTCCAAGGGAAGGCTACCTCACTGAACTGCACATTTCTGGAGCCCAATAAGTAGCCTAGCAGGATTGCGGAATTTTTGGAGGGAAGGTTGGTTACCCTCCAGAATTGTGCGATTTTCAGGGGGAGCATCTCAGGCAGAAAATTGACTAAGTCTGGAATGATAGCCTGTGTGTGGGAGACAAACAAGTTGACATGCATAGGCTATTGAGCCACTGAGGCTTAGCTGAAGCCTACGTACTTGACAATGCAAGACATGCTGCTAAGGATGGTTGGTAGGGAGGCTCCAAAACGAAGCTAAGGAAAATTTTTGGAGGGTGGTTGTTTCCACTACAACACTTGGCGACACACTGGTAGAACTCCATCTCTTTGAATGGACTTTGTTATGTGAAAAAAAAGTCTAAATCCTCCGGAAGTATTGTTCAGTTATTTGATCATCTTGGTTTCCACACCAACTTGATTGAAAGATGTAGCATCTCCCATGCCCTTGGTCAGCTAGCACACATTCCAAGCCAAGTCAACACAATTGTTTCGATTGGGATGAGGGGTATATTGGTGCACAAGAAATATCACAGTCAGAGTTTTAAGTTTCATCTATGGTGTTGCTCCGCTGCTAGCAGGCCTGGATAGTACCTCGATGGAGTCATGCAGGAACACAAGCATCACTCCACTACCAGTGAGCCTGGTCAGTACCCCGGCAGAGTTACTTGCATCACCTCTCTGCACAGGAAGCCTTTCTCTTCTTTCGCCTTATTCATTTTTCATTTATTTTATTTTATTTTTTCAAAATTTTCTCATATTTTCATTTTTCATTTTCGTAACGGTGCATAGCACTTATTCATTTCAGAGGTGGAAGAGGGATCCCAACTTATTGAGAGCATAAGAGGTTGTTCCTTCAGAGAAGTATTTTGTGTATACCTCTGATGTGCTTGTTAAGGTTTTCCCCCTCACCTTACTCTAGTGGACTGAGCTAACAAGGGTTAACCCAATGCAACTAACTAGGGTAGGTGATACTAGTTAGCATGCCAATGTTGTGTTTTCATCAAGCTTTACTTCGAACATAACATATTTTCCATTGGTGTATCCTGGACTGAAGACAACAAGTTCATCATACAGAGATAGGATGATCGATAACCAAGTATTGATAACTGCACAAGCCCTCTTCTGCTTTACCCTGCTTGTTTCAAGAGTTGCACATGGTTTCATGAGAAACTAAATTATGAACGTAAACAAGCAAACAAACAACAAAACAAAGAAAAATCAGAAGTAAATGCAGGGGCAAAGAGAGTAAGCAAAGTAAGAAAGGAAGTAAACAAACACACAAAGTAAGAAGAAAACATGCATGTAAGCAAACAAGACAAGAAGCAAAACTACACCTACTCCTGAGCTAATGGTGCATGGGTCTGCTCACATGAAGTGATACTTCCAATGCAACCACCGATGCATTGGTCGAGCCATGTTGGTGAAGGCCTGGTTTGCGAATAGCGCAGTCATGCAAACTAACAAACATGAAAGATATAACGATGGCGACAAACGCATTCCGGGGTTAAGTACGTCTACAGAAAATAAATGAGTGAAAGCGCATGACATGCAATCCATGGACTTGCCATGGTGTTGTGCTACATTGAATGTAGATGTTAAGCATACACATTCTCTTAATCGTGACATTCAAGCAAACGTGAGAAAGGTAGACCACTTACATCACGCAAGTGTGCTTGCTATGTAAGATTCCTCCAATGCAAGAGCGATGGGATCGTGTAATTCAAGTGGAGGAAGCAAAATCTGGGTGTTTGGTTGATCTTCGATGCAAAGCAGAGAGTGATGAGGAGCCTGTTGGCATTATGTTTCTGGTATGGCTATATGTTACAGGTGTTGTACTTGATGGCAACCCCATGGCAAGGCTCTCAATATATTGAAAATTAAGAAGTACGCAGGAGATCAGTTCAGAAAGTGCGTACCCGCAGGTACACCGTGAAGGGACCGCGGCCTGATATGCAGATAAACCGTCCAGGAGGTGCGTACCCCAGTGCACACATTTCAAGGCAAAGAAAAGCACACGTGGGGTTTCTTATGTTTAACTAGCCGACAGTATTTGTGTTTCTATGGTTTTGGCTCGTGGTATTGATCCATGATTTTAGGAGGAGCTTGCCTATATAAAGCAAAGGAGATCACTTGGCTAAGCATCTTTTGTAATTGAATATCTTAAGATCTGAAATATTTGGTTATGGTCTTAAAAACTTGATCTATATGAAGTTGAAAGTGAATCTGTGAAGGGTGATCTCTCGAGCGCACGATCAGATCTGGGCATCTGAGCATCTGTGCCACTCTGGTGGACTCCCTATTCGGCCCTAATCAGAAGTACGCAAGTGTTTATCAGGAGAGCGGCGTGGGTACGCAGAGCAGAAACAGAAGATCTGCGTGGGTACGCAGAGCAGAAACAGAAGATCTGCGTGGGTACGCAGAGCAGAAACAGGAGACCTGCGTGGGTATGCAGAGCAACGAAGGTTCAGGTGCGTACGCACAGTAACTGTACGCGGCGCGATAGTATCTCTGGGCGCGTACCTGCAGCAACAGTATGCGGCGTAATAGTGTCTCTGGGTGCGTACCTGATGTAACAGTAAGAAGCGCGGTTGAAGAAACAGTGCGTGGACACGCAGTGCGACAGAAGGGTCTCTGCGGGTATACGAAGGGGAACAGAAGGTGAAGTGCATACGCACACAGAACAGAGAAAGAAGAACTGCGTATCTGTCTTTAGACATTTTGTTTAGCTGTATTTTTTTGTTGATAAGGTGTTCTGGGTTTGGTTCTATTATTGTTGATTTGGTTACTACAGTTGACTGGGTGATTTTCTTATTCTTGATGATCATTTGATGCTTATGGATCCAGTTTGAAAATTTATGAAAAGTGGTCCTTGTAAGAAAAGAAGTAGGGGGTTGCAGCTCCCTTCCAGGAGAGACTGGAAAACGAGAGAGAGAGTTGTAGCTCTCTGCAGGTTGCAGCCTGCGTACTGGTAAAGGACTGCACCAGTACAAAACCATTGTAAAAGGAGTTTCTAATTTGAAAGAAGATAGAGACAAATTGCAGCAGGTGGTTTTCACCCACATTGGGTTTCCACCTTACATCTTGTGTTCTTTGGTGTGACTATCTGTTTTCTTTATTCATGCTCATCATTTTATGGTATTGACATGCAAAAATAATTCGAAGAACAAATAAGGAAGATTTATTAAAAGAATTAGATAATACTGATTCACCCCCCCTCTCAGTATTATTTCCAACAATTGGTATCAGAGCAGGTCCTTCAGAGAAGCTTGATCGCTTGAAGGTAGATCGTTCATCATGAGCAACTACGAGAGAGAAGCATCAATCAGGCCACCAGTTTTTGATGGGACAAACTTCAATTATTGGAAGGTAAGAGTTACTGCCTATCTTCAATCTCTTGGTACAGAAGTTTGGGACATCGTAGAGACAGGCTACGCTTTTCCTTCAGCTACTCCTATAGATGCAGCAGAGAAAAAGAAGTATGAAACAAATGCGAAAGCAGTCAGTACTCTATTAGGATGTATATCCCAATCAGAATTCATGAAGGTAATGCACTATAAATCCGCAAAAGAGATATGGGACAAAATTGTCACGAGCTATGAAGGAGATGAACAGGTAAAGCGTGCTAAACTTCAAACTCTCAGAATTCAATATGATACTCTCAAGATGTATAATGATGAAAGTGTGGCTAACTATTTTCTTCGGGTAGATGAGGTTGTTAATTGTATGAAAAATTTGGGTGAAGAAATAAAAGAGGCTATTGTGGTTGAAAAGGTTCTAAGATCATTGTCCCCCAAGTTTGAATCTAAAGTATCTGCAATAGAAGAAAAGGAAAATCTACGAATTCTTACTATGTCTCAGCTACATGGAATTCTAACTGCTTATGAAATGAGAAAGGGAGGTCCATCAGACAGAAGAGAATCTGCTTTCAAGGCATCAGGCAAAGGAGATTATTATGAAGCAAACCATGTCCCAGAAGAAGAGGAAGAAGAATCAAATTTTGTCAGAAATCTTCAAAGGGGTTCTGGAAGGTTCAGAGGTAAGTTACCTTTTAAATGCTTTGCTTGTGGAAGAGTAGGTCATTATGCTGCAAAATGTCCTTATAAGGATAAAGGAAAGGAACCTGCTAGATGGAACAAGAAACAGAATGCAAATAAGAAAAGCTACTACACTCATGAAGATAGTGATGGTCTATCAAACAGTGATGAAGATGAACGAGGTAATGAATATAAGTTGTTAATGGCATTTGAAGATGATGATTATATGGATGCTATAGATGTGGATAACCTTTATGATGAAATTACTAGACTCAAGAGATGTATAGAAGAAAAGAATATGATCATTGATACTCTACAATTTCAAATTGATGAAAAGGAAAAACATCTTGAAAAATTAGAAGGTGAAATTGTTGGTCTTAGAAAAGAGATTGAGAAAACAAAAGCTATTAATCTTAAGTTTGTCAAAGGATCTGAAACTTTGGATGAGATTATCAATGTGCAGTGGTCTCCACTAAACAAGACAGGTCTGGGCTATAATGGAGAAACTTCTCAAGCATCCACCTCAAAAAGTTATCTTGATGCAGCAAGAAGAAATGAGCAAAAGCACAATGAAGATCATCAGGTAAAGCAGGGACGAATTACAAACAGAAACTATCAGGGGCAATCCATCTTAAGGGTGAATAAAAGATACAACCAGCCACAGGTAAAATCTTCTCAATTTGGTTCAAGAATAGATGACAATAGAAATTACAATCAATTGGCTGGTAGATTCGATAACCGCAGAAGTTTCTTCAATGGACAATGCTTTTCTTGCCATAACTTTGGTCACAAAGCAGCTCAATGTGTTGCATATAAAACGATCATGACTAGGGAAGCTCAAAAACAAAGAAGTATGACCGGGATTACAAAAAGGACCTATAACAACTTTTCAGTTCTTGAAAATGAAGTTGAATGTTCTATTTGCAATAACTTTGGTCATGAAGACTCTGAATGCAGGAGCAGGTTTCAGCAGAAAAAGGAACAAGCCTCAAGCACCAAAACATGGAGAATAAAGGAACCACAAACAGAAAGATGTGGGATAGCATTTTATGCAGAGGGACAGGAAAATCTATGGTACATTGACAGTGGATGTTCGAAGCATATGACAGGTGATAAAGAAAAACTTGAGTCATATTCTGCTCTAGAAAAAGGAAAGAAAGTCTCTTTTGGAAATGATACTCCTGCAACTATAAAAGGAAAAGGCATTGCTCAGTTAAAAGAAAAGGTCAAGGCTGGAAATGTTTTGTATGTTGATGGATTGAAGCATAATCTTCTAAGTGTCAGCCAGATGTGTGATCAAAGAACCGAGGTTATATTCAGATCAAATGGATGTCTTGTTCGTGATCTTGATACAGGTAAAACAGTGATCAAAGGCAAAAGAACTCCAAATAATCTATACATATTTGAAGAAGGACAACAACAATGCTATCTAAGCAAGGATGATGAACACTGGTTATGGCATCGGAGGTTGGGACATCTAAGCTTTTCACAAATAAGGAAAGCATGCAAATATCAGGCAGTTCGCGATCTTCCAGATATCAAAATTCCTGACAACACCATATGCAAATCATGTCAGTTTGGAAAAAAAACCAGAACTAACTTTCCAGAGAAAGAAGGATCAGCTAGCATGCCTCTTGAGCTAGTACATACAGATACATGCGGTCCTTTCAGGAAAAGAACACCTCGAGGAGAAGAATACTTGATATTATTCATTGACGATTTCTCCAGGTTTGTCTGGTTAGGACTTATGAAGCACAAAGATGAAGCATTCGAAAAATTCAAATCCTTCAAAGCCTTGGTTGAAAATGAATCAGGTCACAAAATTAAGTGCCTCGATCCGACAAAGGTGGGGAATTTACTTCAAATGAATTTTTCGATTTCTGTGAAGAACATGGGATAAGAAGAGAATTCTCTACAGCAAGAACTCCTCAGCAAAATGGAGTTGTGGAAAGAATGAACAGAACAGTCCAACAAATGGCTCGTGCTATGCTTGATGAGTCAGGAACTCCCGCAACTTTCTGGGGTGAAGCTGCACATGCTGCGGTTGTTATTCTCAACAAAACAAATGTCTGGGTGAACAACACTCAAACTCCTCATGAGCCCTGGAGTGGTAGGACTCCTTCGGTAAAGCACTTCAAAATATTTGGGAGCAAATGCTATATCAAGAATACTGATGAGCAGCTTGGCAAACTTGAACCTAGATCAGATGAAGGCATTCTTCTTGGTTACTCTCCACATAGCAAAGCATACAAATGCTACAATAAAAGACTTGGCAGAATTGTTGACAGCATTGATGTAGTGGTTGATGAGAAGGGATACATTCCTAGGCAAGTACATCATGAAGACATCGAAGAAGATGAAGGCTACCCCCAACCACAAAATGATGAAGAAGAAGAACTTCAAGAAGAACCTCAAGAAGAACCAGAGGAGCAAACAAGAATAGAAGAAAAGACTCCATCCAGATATGTTCAGAAGAATCATCCAGAATCTCAGATTATAGGGCAGAAAGAAGCAGGTGTACAAACAAGAAGAACAGTTGCAAAAGCTTCAAGCTATTTGGCATTACTCTCCTCTGCTGAACCACAAAATGTGAAAGAGGCATGCAAAGATGAATGTTGGGTGAAAGCAATGGATGAAGAACTTGAGCAGATCGAAAAGAAAAACACTTGGGAGCTGGTTCCTTGACCAAAGGATAAGAATGTTATCGGAACAAAATGGGTCTTCAAAAATAAATTGAATGAAAATGGAGAAGTAATTAGAAACAAAGCCAGACTTGTTTGTAAAGGGTATGTGCAGCAAGAAGGAATAGACTTTGAAGAAACCTTTGCTCCTGTTGCAAGACTTGAGGCCATCCGAATGTTCCTTGCTCTCTCAAGTTTTCAAAACTTCAAAGTATTTCAAATGGACGTGAAATCAGCCTTTCTGAATGGAGACTTGGAAGAAGAAGTATACATTGAACAACCAGATGGGTTCATTCTTGGAAATGATCCAAATCTTGTATGCAGATTGAAAAAGGCTCTCTATGGTCTTAAACAAGCTCCAAGGGCTTGGTACTACCGTTTGGACAAATATCTTCATCAACAAGGTTTTTCAAAAGGATCAGCAGATAGCAATCTTTATATAAAAGTTGAAAATGACAAATTGCTAATACTTGTTGTGTATGTAGATGACATTATTTTTGGCAACAATGAAGAAGCTATGAGTCAAAGCTTTGCCTTGGTCATGCAGAAAGAATTTGAAATGTCCTTGCTAGGAGAACTAACATATTTCCTTGGTTTGCAAATCCAACAAAAAGAAGGAGGAATCTTTTTATCTCAAACCAAGTATCTCAAAAAGATTTTGAAGAAATATGGCATGGAAGATGCAAAACCAGTATGTACACCCATGGTCACAGGATGTAGCCTCAGTGCAAATGATGAATCTGCAGCAGTACATCAACCAACCTACAGATCTATGATTGGAAGTTTACTTTATTTGACAGGTACCCGACCGGACATCATGCATGCAGTTGGAATAGTTGGAAGATTTCAGGCAAATCCGAAGGAGACTCATCTTCAGGCAGTGAAGAGAATTTTCAAATATCTTCAAGGGACTCAAAATTATGGCTTATGGTATCCTAGAGATACAGATCTCACACTTCATGCTTATACAGATGCAGATTGGGCCGGAAGCGTTGATGACAGGAAAAGCACAAGTGGTGGTGCGTTCATTATGGGTTCCAGACTGGTATCTTGGTTCAGCAAGAAACAGAGTTCGATTGCCTTGTCTACAGCTGAAGCGGAATATGTTGCTGCTGCATCTTGTTGCACCCAACTTCTTTGGATGATGCAGACTTTGCGGGATTTTCAAATCACTTGTACACCACCAATCCCCATCTTATGTGATAACACAAGTGCAATCAGCATCTCAAAGAATCCTGTTATGCATTCAAAAACCAAGCACATACCAATCAAGTATCATTTTCTCCAGGAACAAGTGCTTGAACAAAAGGTCAAGTTGGAGTATGTTCCTTCTAAGGAACAAGTTGCTGATATACTCACCAAACCATTGCCAAGGGACACTTTTGAATACCTCAGGCAAAAGCTGGGGGTTGTTGATGCATCATCTTATTGCTGAACCTCTTCTGATTGATGGTACAGGTTCAGGGGGAGCATATAATGCATTGTTGGCATTATGGAGGATGTGCAGAAGGAGATCTTGGAAGTAGCTGCAATATGTCTCTATCTCTTTCATGGTGGATTATGGTTCTTCGCTGCAGATCAGGTTCATATTCAGGGGGAGCATGTTCTTAGGGGGAGCATAACCCTTTGCCCTTGATGTCAAAGGGGGAGAATGAAGCTGAAGTTTGTGAGGTTGCCATCAAGTCCAAAGGGGGAGATTGTTGGCATTATGTTTCTAGTATGGCTATATGTTACAGGTGTTGTACTTGATGGCAACCCCCATGGCAAGGCTCTCAATATATTGAAAATTAAGAAGTACGCAGGAGAGCAGTTCAGAAAGTGCGTACCCGCAGGTACACCGTGAAGGGACCGCGGCCTGATACGCAGATAAGCCGTCCAAGAGGTGCGTACCCCAGTGCACACATTTCAAGGCAAAGAAAAGCACACGTGGGGTTTCTTATGTTTAACTAGCCGATGGTATTTGTGTTTCTATGGTTTTGGCTCGTGGTATTGATCCATGATTTTAGGAGGAGCTTGCCTATATAAAGCAAAGGAGATCACTTGGCTAAGCATCTTTTGTAATTGAATATCTTAAGATCTGAAATATTTGGTTATGGTCTTAAAAGCTTGATCTATATGAAGTTGAAAGTGAATCTGTGAAGGGTGATCTCTCGAGCGCACGATCAGATCTGGGCATCTGAGCATCTGTGCCACTCTGGTGGACTGCCTATTCGGCCCTAATCAGAAGTACGCAGGTGTTTATCAGGAGAGCGGCGTGGGTACGCAGAGCAGAAACAGAAGATCTGCGTGGGTACGTAGAGCAGAAACAGAAGATCTGCGTGGGTACGCAGAGCAGAAACAGGAGACCTGCATGGGTACGCAGAGCGACGAAGGTTCAGGTGCGTACGCACAGTAACTGTACGCGGCGCGATAGTATCTCTGGGCGCGTACCTGCAGCAACAGTACGCGGCGTAATAGTGTCTCTGGGTGCGTACCTGCAGTAACAGTAAGCAGCGCGGTTGAAGAAACAGTGCGTGGACACGCAGTGCGGCAGAAGGGTCTCTGCGGGTATACGCAGGGGAACAGAAGGTGAAGTGCGTACGCACACAAACCAGAGAAAGAAGAACTGCGTATTTGTCTTTAGACATTTTGTTTAGCTGTATTTTTCTGTTGATAAGGTGTTCTGGGTTTGGTTCTATTATTGTTGATCTGGTTACTACAGTTGACTGGGTGATTTTCTTATTCTTGATGATCATTTGATGCTTATGGATCCAGTTTGAAAATTTATGAAAAGTGGTCCTTGTAAGAAAAGAAGTAGGGGGTTGCAGCTCCCTTCCAGGAGAGACTGGAAAACGAGAGAGAGAGTTGTAGCTCTCTGCAGGTTGCAGCCTGCGTACTGGTAAAGGACTGCACCAGTACAAAACCATTGTAAAAGGAGTTTCTAATTTGAAAGAAGATAGAGACATATTGCAGCAGGTGGTTTTCACCCACATTAGGTTTTCACCTTACATCTTGTGTTCTTTGGTGTGACTATCTATTTTCTTTGTTCATGCTCATCATTTTATGGTACTGACATGCAAAAATAATTCGAAGAACAAATAAGGAAGATTTATTAAAAGAATTAGATAATACTGATTCACCCCCCCTCTCAGTATTATTTCCAACAGAGCCTTGTGTGTTTCAAAAATTTCTTGATCGGGAGTGAAACCAACTTCAATATAGCAAAGGCCTGACATAACTTTCAGCTCAGGTTAAAGTGCCTCAACACCCTGTGGGGATTCAACTTCGTCGACAGGTAGATCATTGGAGACCAGTGGATTAGACATATAAACAACGAGTAAATCAACATCATGATTGAATGAAGAAATGCATAGATCACGATAGCCACAATCATAAAATTAGGGATGTTCATAAGCATCCTCATGATTTGATGAATCATGCAGAGGGGTATATAGGAAGTAAGGATGTTCACTCTATGTGTTTTTAGAAATGATAGATGACAAAATGGATGAATTTTTAGGGGAAGATGTGTCCTCTTCGCAATGTAATGACGGACTGACATCTGATTTGTCATGTGAACGATCGAAAGTAGAAACATCTGGACATGAGTTTTCATAGGGGAAATCAAAAGTGGCAGAATCACAAGGGATGCTAGGATAAAGTAGATGAGGCACGGATGGAACATAGTCATCATTCATTGCAGGTTCTTCTTTAGATTCATGCACACACTCATTATGCATGATAGCGCACATTGGCTGCACAACAACAACTCCTTGAACAACTTGATCCTCGTTCACAACATGTGTGGATTTTGGAATGGAAGAACACAAGGCAATACAATTCGGAGGATCAACAGAACTCGGGGATGGAGGTTGAGGGAACAAATCCATGTGACAACTAGCAGGCTTGCAAACCAAATCTGCGGAGATACCAAGAGCAGGTGGGGTGGGAGGATATGACAGTTCAACAGATGTGTGTGCATGTTCTCCAACATCACTCTGTGCTAGTGTAGCTTTGATGAGGTGAAGGTAGATAGTCACTTGTGACAGCAAATATGCCTGCCTGTAATTTCGCAGCTCCATCACTGAAGTGTGCTGAGTGGGTTTCAGATGATTTCAAGAATTGCGGATTTTCAAATATGTACAGAAGGTACTCAAATATTCCAGTGAGGAATTCCCAATCAATCTTATCTTTGGGAAATCAGTATGAAAGATTATGAAAGCGCATGTAAAACTGTTCAACAGATTCATTAGTTTCTTTTCATAATTTCATAATTACTTTGTTTAGTGCTTTACGATCAGAGTGGTTGAAATCATTGTCTATCTCTGTGACCAGATGATAAAGAGAATTAATAGATTTTTCGGGAAATGTGGCACACCAATGCATTGGGTTCCCTTGAAGCGTGTAGACGAAAAATGCGTAGGTCATGTAATCTTCAAATATTTCATGTCTTTTGCATGATCCTACCGCGTGCCTAACCAAGGCTGCGTAGCCTCCACCATTTTATGTTTTATGTGACAAGTTATCCTAGAGTTCTTTCAAGACTTCAAAGTCATTTCCGTAATACATACACTCTATAAGAGAGACTCTATAGTTGGTCATCATAAATATGCAGAGATTCAAAATATATTGTGAGTACTCAGCCTGTCATCTAGCCCTCCTTCTAGCGCCAAAATGTTGACGGTGTTGGTCCCGCCAACATGTTGGGGGATCTCCCCAGTAAGAAGTCTCGATTAGACCTCAGACCATTTGGTGTAGGAGTCCCAGCAATGGGTTGTATGATACTTCCTTGACCGCGGTTGAGTGCAGAGGTAAGTAGGATGTCCTTGTTGGTAGCAAGGGTGTGACCAGCATAGCAAGCCATGGAAGGTGCATGAAGGGTTCTAACACATGTAAAGGGGAATGAGTGCACCCTTTAGAAACCTGTGGAAACAGGAAACTTGAAAGGTAACACACGAGCAAAGATAGATCACCACCTGGAAGGCAGTGAAACCGACGATCCAAAGTGATGGTTAAACCAACATCACATCTCAGTAAGATTCATACATACATATATAGAACGAGTCCATACAGACATGCGTAAGAAAACAACTACATATATCATTAGAGTAACGAAGACAACTGAAATACAATAAAAACAAATGCATGAAACGTGTTAGGTCTGTTATATTAAGAAAGTGAAAGTTCTAAACATACATGTAACCATGAACAACCACTAGTTCCAATAGCGGAACATTACAGTGACTGCCACCTACTCCTCCAAAGAGATGTATTAGCTCTGCACTATGGAGAAGCCAAGGCTCGTTACAATACACTCCATGATTTCTCTAAGATACACCTATAGGAATTTCAGCTCCCAAAAGCCTCTACAATGAGTTATGAGGTTTCATAAATAGCAAAGGGTGGGGTGAACCTTAACATTCCCCTTTGTGACTCTTCACCTACCCTCATGACTCTTCAACTACTACATGGTTGTTACATTTGACCATCGACACTTAGTCTTTCACTTTTACAAGATGTTACACTACAATATTCATATGTACCCATGTGAGACAAAATAAGCTTAAGCAAGCCATACAAAACATCACTAAGATTCTAACAGTTGTGGGAAGACCAACTCTTTGACATCCTCGTGATGATCAACTATGGAGAACCGATGCCAATATTGGTAGCCTATGACAATGTCTTCCTTCTTAATGGTGACATCCTACTGAAAGTGAACTCTTTCTTCCATTGCATCTAGGTACAATGATTTGGCTCCTCTGTCCAAGTCGTCTCATAACATGCGCATCATCGTCTTGAGTGTAGCTAGACCAGTAACATATTGATGCATAGCGTCTGCGCTGATCTCCAAGAGTGTGTTGGTGGCTATGTGCACCAACTTGTCGAAGTACATGTCGAATTCCAGTCAGACTTGGCTCTTTGTCTTCACCTCAGTGAGTGTGCCAACTAACGGGATTTCATGCATGCACACAATGACATCAATGCTCCTCAACACCCATGCATGTGATCGACAACTTCTCACCCTGTCTGCTCTATGCCAGCTACTGGGATGGGTCTATATCTTGTATGGGCACAGTTTCATCAGTCTACACATGTTGTGCCTCCTTTTGTACCTGTTCCTATTGCACTTCCTTCTCTTGTCTGTGCAGCTCCTGTTATTCCCTTAGTTTCTGCTTCAGCACCTATAACTCCTTCTCTGTTTCTTCCTCTGCCTTTGTGCGATCCTCTTGTCACACTATTACCTCATAGCCTCAGTCTCCAAATCTGCTTTCATCACGAGTGGATCTAATTTGAATTTGCAGCTTTACTTTGCCTCTACACTGTCAACAACCTTCCTCTTGCATTTGTCGCGTGCAGGTCTCCTACTCTCTCTTGCTACTAATGGTGCTTCGCACTGCGATGCTATTTCCATTTCATATTGATGTTTTTGTCTATGAATGGCTTGGTGTCTTCATAGATAGGCAAGATCATAGACACTTTCACAAATGCATCTCTAGTTTCACTCTCAATTGTGTCCTTCAACTCTGCTCTCCTGGAGGCCATTTACCTGTACGGTTAAGAGGAAGATGAACACCTGTGATACCTTGAGACAAAGAAATACTCATGGCAAACAATCTGTCAGTTGAAAACAAAAACAAATTGGAGCTATGTCATGCAACATACTTGTGTGACTGATTGTGAAGATTACACAATTTTCACTAGGAGGCTGGGAGACTGACTGCCAAAACGACGCAAGGCATAGTCTGGGTTGTGAGGAGGATGAATGATTGCTAGAATTATGTAATGAACAGTCCATTCTGGCCTACTGAGGATTGAAACTGCGCAATGCACAATTTCAGTCAGTAATGACATGCAAGCCTAGGGAATGCATTGCACAATTTTCTGGGTTAGCAGGGCACTGCCTACTAGAATTATGCAATGCAAGCCTAAAGATCAGTGTTGGCCAGGTTTGCACGATTTCTGGAGGGAAGGTTGAGCCTTCACTTTTAAAAACGTGAATTGTTGTCCGAGCGAGGGAAGGTCTGGGTCAAGGTAGCCCAGACCTGTTGACGGGCGACTAAAAACATGAAAAGGTTTGGATGCATGGAGAGACTGAGTGTAAGCAAGAGTGAATGATCATGCATGCAAACAATGAGTGCAAGATTGAGAAAATGGGAAAGCGAGCATGTGTGTGAAGCAAGTCGTCGCAACGGAGACCGTCAATGCAGAAATAGTGTCCTGTATGCAACAGTAGTGAGATGCAAAGAAAAACTAAAACAATGCTTCTACAAGCTAACATGCATCAAAATGACAACAAGCGTTCATTGAAATCAAGCAGACAACACTTACACAAAGTGAAATACAAAAAATGACAGAAACACAGTACAAGACATGAAAATCAGACTTACCCTAAAAATCTAAGCTGAATGTGCCAAAGACTCCTAGATGCGATGTGGGATGTCAGAACTGCAAGATCGATGTGAGGAAGGAGCTCTGCATCATTTGGTAAACGAGTTTTGATAAGATCGAGGTTATGGCGCGCATGCCACAAATGTAGGAAAAAGTGACACTTGGAGGGAAGGTTCTAAAACGATCTTTGCATGTAACCTCCAGCTGCTAAAAATAGATCCCTAAAATATAGGGATGCTTTGACTTTTTCATTTTTAGGAAAAGCAAGCCATGCATGCAAATAAGGATTGTTTAGTCTCGGAGGGAACTGATCAACTTGACAACACATGCAACAATTTGCAAGCCTTGGGATGAAATTTGTGCAATTTTTGGGCTGAGCAAGACTTGTTGTCCCTCATGCACTGCGTAATTTTTGGACTGAAGCCCTGGTTGTTAGTCAGAACTGCATAATTCCCGAGCTGAAGCTCGATGTCGGGCTGCAATGTGCAATTTTCCAAGGGGAGGATGCCTGGATGGACTGCACATTTCTGGAGCCCAACAGGATTGCACAATTTCTATAGGGAAGGATGGTTACCCTCTAGAATTGTGCACTTTTCAAGTGGAGCATCTCATCCAGAAAATTGACTAAGTCTAGAATGACAGCCTGCGGGTGGGAGACAAACAAGTTGACATGAACAGGCTGTTGAGCCATTGAAGCTCAGTTGAAGCCTATATACTTGACAGTGCAAGACATTTTGCTAAGGATGGTCCGTAGGGAGGCTCCAAAATGAAGCTAAAGAAAAAATTTGGAGGGTGGTTGTAACCACTATAACACGTTAAAAACAAGGTTTCTCCACTGTGACTCGCATTTATCACCTACACATTGCTCCCATTTGCACCTGCGTTGGTTCTAGAAATTCGAGAAAAGGAGATAAATTCTAGAAACTTCCTATTCCAGAAGCTTCCAGAATATGTTATAACCATTTACCTCAGATAAATCATCTGGATCATATCCTACTCTACTTTAGAGTTTCCATCCTTTATCCTTTCATCCCATCCTCGCATCAAAGGCATATCTAAAACCTTAGATTGGTAATTGGATTGGATAAGAAATCCCAACTTACCCCACTCCTCTATATATTTACAACCTTTTGTATGCAAGAGGTTGGATTTTGGAGAGTGATGTTACCCTTATGCTGCTATGGTGAGAAGTTTCATTTCATGCATTTAGGATGATTGGAGGTGCACACCGTGACAAGGAAAGGACAAGTCAACCTTAGAGGAGATATTCTACAAGATCAACATCTATTTATGGTTCTAAACTCCTTCCATTTATATTTATGCAAATAATTCTCTATTTTCCTATATGTTATGTTGTTATTTCATATATTTCAATACCCTCTTGATATATTGAATAATGTATATGGATGATACTGCATAAATCTCGTGGTTTCTTGGCTTTTGTTATCTGACTGTGCAGGTTCTAATTTCGGCAACTGGAGCTGGAATTTGAGCATTCAAGCTAAAGAAGGAGTGAAGCCTGCGGCTGATTCCAGGTAGTCTTCGTACCATCATCTATTTACTTTAAGGAAATCATTGTATTCCTTGCCTCTTTGTTGTTTTAGGTTAGCCACCAAACCTAGGGGAGATACTTTTATCTGCAATCCTAAATCCTGTATAACAAATAGGTGACTCCACTGGGGAATAATGCCTTCCTTTGGTGGTTCCTTTGTCCATTGTGTTTGATTACCTCATTGATAGACCTTTGTTGCTTTTAACAACCAAGAAAAGACCTAGGAAGACATTTCATTGAGTTTATTTTGCAATTTTTATCTCGGAATCCTCTGTTCCTGGTGTTGGGTGTGGAGCCTGATTATCTTCTATAGTACCGGCATTTTGGACCCCAGTTCAAAATGGGGCGGCAACGCCGCCCGTAAAATGATCACTGCCGTGGGGGGTCCAGCTGTAAAATTGCCTTGTAAAAGTATAGTAATTTCTAGTCAATCTAGGCCGTTCATTAGGCGGATGATCTGACGGTAGAACTTATGTTTAGTTTAGGGTTTTTTGCCCTAGAAGGCAACCCCTCTCTTTATATGAGGGCATTGTATTTGAGGCTGTGATATAGATGTGTATTCAGTGAGCGAGAAACATAGAGGTGAGACTGTGAGAGAAAACAGAGGATATTACAGCGGTTTTGCTGTAGGTTGTATCTCTTCATTTTGCTGGATAATAGAAAGGAAGGACTGGCTGTTCGGGGTGGACGTAGCCCAAACTGGGTGAACCACGTATATCTGTGTCTCTCTTGTTTTGTGCGTTTTCTATGTTTATATTTCTGCAATATTTTATGTGTTCCATTGCTCCGTAATATATAATTTTCTAACACCTGGACTAGGGTACCCCGGTGCCTCTGATTAAGTGTTGCAGCTCATTTGGGCCCACTCTGTACTCGCGTTGCAAAGAAATGGTGCCTCTTATGCATCGGCGTTGGCCCCTATTTTGCACAAAATTTTCCGTTGTTTCTGAGTCTCTCTTTGATCATCCTACTTCTAGCTGAACTTCCCTGAGTCTTGAGTATCTTGTCATCTCTCTAAAGCCTGCATTTTGTTTGCATTTGTGTTTAATTGCCTTTGGTAAGAATTGGCTTTGGTTTTGGTTTTGGTTTTTCTTTGTTCTTATCAGTTGGTCGCTTGCAAACTGATTTTGTTTGGTCAGTGATCGCTTGGATGAATTGTTGTTTTAGTCCTCGTTCTAAAAAGTGGATTTGAATCAGTGATTAAACATTCACATCTTAGTTTTCTTCATTTCAAAAATTAATTGTGTTGAAAATAAAAACTATGCATTGGGATTTAGGGTTTTGTATGTGTATTGATATAGGAATAGTTGCATTGACAAGGAAAATTTCACCTTTCATCTTGTTTGTTGCATATTGTGTGCTACATATTGATTGGTTCTTCCCTTTCTTGGCTAGATTTTCATTGAAAGAGAAATATATCCATTTTAGACTTTTAGATTTTCATTTTAGGATATTCAAGTGAGATTCGTGGTGAGCCCAAATTTGAAACTTAATCAAATATAAACACTAAACTTGATTGAATCATCACAAGGAGAATTTGTAACATTAGCGGAAACATTTATAGGTCTAGGTTAGAGATGTGTTCCAATGTCGTTAAATGTAGGAGATGTCGTTGTTTTCCAGTGTAGCATCCCTGGGGTGAAATATAATTCCACGTATGTGAGCGTATAGGATCATTTTCCATGTACGTTTGGGTATATTGGATGGTGCTCCATGCACGTAAAGTGTATGGGAACACTCTCATCAGATGGTTATGCATTAGAAAAAACTACTACAGATTACACTCCCACCTACTATCGAGTATATTTTGGGAGTTCCCTATAGGTTGCTATCCTGCCATAGGTAATTGCGTTTTCCACCTTATATACCGTGATACATTGAACAAAACATTTAGGGATATTGACTACCGTATGTTAATTCCTTGATTCACCAAGGTGTATATTGCATTCCATGGTTGCTTGGTAATCTTTTAGGCCTAGATTACCCTCTTTTTGATTTATTTCTTTTTTTGTTAATAATTTTTTTTATCCAATGTGGAAGAACAAAACCCCCCACCCCATTGTTCGCTTAGAATGAAAAATAAGCCTCCTCTTCCACCAGAGGCTACTCTTGACCATCTTCAGAAGCATAAGAATACACAAAATATGGAATTAAGAACTTCATGAACTACTTTTGGCCCTCCTCATGATATTCATCCACCAGAATCATCCATCCCTTTGAGTTCCAAGCCTGAGATTACATCTACTCTTGACAGTGACATTGACACAATCGAAACATAAGTCCCCAAAACTTCATTTCTCGAGGTCGTTGAAGCTGATATTCCTGATTCAAACACTTTAATTCCTGAGGTTGTTGAACCTGAGGAGCCTAAAAAATATGCACTTTCCATTTCATGACCTTCCTTATCTCTTCCTTTGTCTCAAACAAAACCTATCTATCTCAGACCTAATGGTGAACCTTTTCCACACAGACTTGCGAGTATTGAAGAGATCCCACAGGAAGATCCTCATCCTTCTATTCCTATTCATTGGGAAGGACTCCATTTTTGTCAGATGGATCCTTTTCCTTCTCTTCAGACTCCAACAAAAAATCCTTTACATGATTCTTCAGACTTACTTGCAGATCTCTTGTGACAATCTTCATTGGGATTGTTAACCATGACTAGAACTGATCCAACTTCTCAGCCTTTTTCCGCCACAATGGTTGAGACATCGAATGTTCCTTCCTCATATATGTTTGTGACATGGCCATAAAATCATCTGTATGGTGGCCCGTTCATCCCACCTAGTTATCAGTCTTATTCTAGTACCTTTTCTAGTTCATCTTCGAGTCCTTGGACCTGTCCCATGTCATCTGATTCAAGGATAACATTTGGTATTTCTCTTATGAGTGCCTTACAATATTCTCCTCTTCCTCCATATACACCTATGATCAACAAGCTGGCCCTTATGTCAGTGAGCAAGGTTACCTTGTGCAACCTAACTCTTCTTATGTTGGGTACCCTCCATTTGGATCGCAGTTGCCCTTATCAACCCCTCCTCCTTTGGCAGGGGGGAACTTGTTGTTGGTATACCTCAGATTGGTAATCAAACTTATTATAGTCATCCTTATCCTAGAATGGATTCTAGTGTTGGGAAACCTACTTTTCCCATTCAACCAAGTTCATTTTGCGACGGATTATTGAATCCTCAACCTACACCATCTTCCTCTCAATTTCCTATACATCCATCAACACCCAAAAAATCTCAAATACATGTCAGCCAACCTTCACAGGATCATGTTCCATCACAACCTTTTACCTCGGTATCCGACACTTCCTAGGTTCTTATTACCTAGCCTGTACAAGGTACCTTACATTCTCAACCGCTTGGACATGGTACTCCTCCATTTTTGACTGGTCAAATTATTCATAACGTGGCATAGTCCCAATCAAGCCCACCTTACCATGGGGCAATGAAAACCCCCATTAGGAAATAGTATGGACCATATCAAGGTATTCCTCAAGCACCTTTTCAAGGCTAGCAGACCCAAACCCAACCATTTCAGCAGCTTTATTATCATCCTGGGGCTAGAAAAGAAGGTCACTTGTACACTGGTTATCAGAATACTCCCTTTTATAGTACACAGGTTCCTTATTATCAAAGCCCTCCTATTGACGGTGCTAGACCTGCCAACATGTCAGGGGATCTCCCCGGTAACAAGTCCAAATTAGACCTTAGACAGTTTGGTGTAGGAGTCCCAGCAGTGGGTCGTACGATATTGCCTTGACTGTGGTTTTGCACAAAGGCAAGTAATATGTACCTATTGGTAGCAAGGGTGTGACATATGCAACAATTCAACAAAGGTGCATGAACAATTTTAACACACAAAGGGTGAGGTGAGTGCGCCCCTTGGAAACCTGTGTTAGCACGAAGTTAAGTAGAAAACACATGAGAAAAGATGCCCCACAACATGGAAGGCAAGTTATTTAGAAATCCAAACCGATGGTTAAACCAACAACACATTTCAGTAGGATCCATACATACATATACAAAAAATAACTACACATGCATGCGTAAGCAAACATATACATATATCATTTAGAGTAAACAAGATAGTTGAAACATAATACAACATATGGATGAAACATGCTGGCTATGTTATATTAAGAAGTGTAAGTTCCAGTCATACAATACATCCATGACCAACTACTAGTTCTGATAGGGAAACCTTACGGTCACTGCAACCTACTCCTCAAAAGAGATATACTAGTTGTGTGCAGTGGAGAAGCCAAGGCTCATTACAATACTGTCCAAGATTTCTCTAAGATACTCCTATTGGAAGCTTGTTTGACCAAAATTCTTTACAATGAGTTATGAGGGACTATTTATATTAAAGGGTGGGGTGACACTTGACATTCCCCTTTGTGACCATTCATCTACCCTCATGACTCTTCAACTACTTTATGACTATTACATTCAACTATCGACACTTGAAATTACACTTGATAAGACGTTTCATTACAATACACATGTTCCCATGTGAGACAAACTCTTTGACATGCTTGTGATGGTCGAAGGTGGTGAGATGATGCCAATCTTGGTCGTCTATGATGGTGTCCGTGAACTCAATGGTGACATCTTGCTGAAGCGAACTCTTGCCTTCGTTGCATCCGGGTGCACTAGTATGGCTCCTCCATCCAACTCGTATGATAGCATGTGCATGGTCGTCCTGGGTGCGACCGTAATGACAACATGTTGATGCATAGTGTGTATGCTAGTCTCCAAGAATGTGTTGGTGGCTGTGCACATCAACTTGTTAAAATAAACGTACAAATCTAGTTGGACTTGCTTCATGTATCCGCCTCGGTGAGTGTGTTGAATGGGTGGGATCGCATGCATCCGCACAATGACATGCACACTGTTGAATTCCCTTGCATGTGATCAACAACACTGCTCACCTTGTCTTCTCCATGCCAGTTGCTAGGATGGATCTATAACTTGTGTGGCCATAGTTTCATCCATCTGTGCATGTTGCGGCCCCTGTTGCACCTGTTCTTGTTGCAAATCATTCTCTCGTCTGTGTAGCTCATGTTCTTCCTTGAGTTGTTGCTTTAGCACATGCAACTCCTTCTTTGTTCCTTTCTCTGCCTTCATGTGATCTTTGTGTCGCGCCATCACCTCATAGCCTCAATCTCCAAAGATACTTTCGTCATGAGTGGATCTTCTTGAACTTGCGGCTTGGATCTGCCTCTATGCTATTAACAACCTTCCTCTTGCATTCGTCGCATGCATGTGTGCTGACTTCTACTGCTACTGATGGTGTTGCTCGTTGTGGTGTCATTTCCATTCATATTGATATCCTTGTCCATGAACATATTGATGTCTATGTGGATAGGCAAGTTCATAGACACTTGATCGACTACATCCCTAGTTGCACTCTTAACGGTGTCTTTGACTCTGCTCTCCTGGAAGTCATTGTACTTGTGCTATTGGGAGGTTGATGAACACCTGTGATGCCTAGAGACATAGCAACATTCATGGAAAGAAATCTGTCAGTTGAAAACCAAAACAAACTTGATGACTGACTTGCAACATACATGTGTGATTGATCGTGAAGGTTGCGCAATTTCCGCCGGGAGGTCGGGAGAATGACTACCGAAACTACGCAAGGCAGAATTTGGGCTATGGGGAGGTTGTTTGACTGCTAGAAATGCATACTTCATAGTCCAGCCTAGCCGACTAAGGACTGAAACTAGACAATGCACAATTTCTGTCATCAGTAACATGCAACCAACAAATTACATTGCGCAGTTTCCGGGGCCAGCAGGACACTACCTCTAATAATTGCGAATGCAAGCCTGGAATTCAGAGTTGGGATAGACTTGTGTAGTTTCTAGATGGAAGGCAAAGCCTTTACTTTCGGAAATGTATAGTGCTAGCCACGCAAGGCACGATCCGGGCCAAGGCAGTTAGATCGACTAATAGGTGATTGAAAACATGGGAAGTTTGAATGCATGATGAGATGAGTGAAAACAAGAGTGAATGACCATACATGCAAATAGAAAGTGAAGGATTCAGGAAATGAGAAAGCATGCATGTGTGTGAAGCGAGTCATCGCAACAATGACTATTCATGCAAAAACAATGTCATGCATGCGACAACAATGAGATGCGAACGAAAATTGAAACGATGCTTCTACAAGCTAACATACATCAAAATGAAAGAAAGCAATCAATGAAATCAAGTAGACAACAATCACATGAAGCGAAACACAAAAAGTGGTAGAAATATAGTGCTAGACACGAGAAGCGGGATTACCCTGAGACAATTGAGCTGAATGTGTTGAGAACTCCTATATGAAATGTGGGATGTTAGAGCTGCAAGGTCGATGTGAGGAATGAGCACTGCAACATCCGGTTAATGAGTTATGATAAAATCGAGGTTGTGACACGCATGCAACAAATCTAGGAAAAGCAACACTTGGCAGGGGGTTTCTGAAATGATCCTTGCATGTAACCTCTAACTGCTAAAAATAGATCCTTGAATCAAGGGATGCCTTTGCATGCCGCCTTGGGAGAAGCAGTGCATGCATGCAAATAATTTCGATTGGTTCCGAAGGAAACCGATCAACTTGAAGGCACATGCATCGGTTTGCGAGCCTGGGATGAAAATCTGCGCAGTTTCTGGGCTGAGTAGAGATGGTAGTCCCAGAGGGATTGTGAAATTTTTGAGAGGAACAAGTGACTGTATACCAGGATTGTGCAATTTTTGAGCTGAGCATCTGTCCTGGGTCACACCTTGTAATTTTATCAAGGAAGCCTGTTCGACATCATCTCGCAATTTCTGAGCTGAGCAGCTGCCTGGCTCGATTTGCAGAATTTCCACTAGCTGTTGGGCTGGCTGTCCCAGAGGGATTGCACAATTTCTTAAACTTCCCTATTTTCTACCCCATTTCCATCAATATCAACCTCTATTTTACCTTAATACAAGAACCTTCTTCCCTGTACTAGTACAAGATGGTTACCCTTTTCCTGCACATGCTCATAGTTTACATTAAGATTTGCTACAACACTTTATTAATATTTTTATGTAGATTTCATGTTATTTACATATTCTTGCAACTCATATTGATTTCCTAGAAGTAATCATGGAACGTAGTGTTAATGTATGAGATCACTATGCAGGAAGATTCCTGCACTATCACTGTCTGAGATTCCGAGAGCTATCTTCCACGAGGATGGATCTCAATCTTCGACTCCGAGTTTAACTGCTGATAAAATGAAGTAGGTGGCACGTATCCAGGGATTTTTCTCCAAAGATAGATCATGGCGCAACGAAGCTCGTGTTGTTATAACCATGGCCAAGTTTGTAATTCAATTTCTAAGTCTGTTGGACCGAGAGGCCTAAATGAATATTATCTATAATTAGTGTAAACGACTTAGAGACGAAGGATATATATGATGTAAATTGTAGTGAAAGCTAGCAAACCATCAATTATTATTTTGGTTTATGTAATCTGGTTATCGCCTCGTTCTGGGGCTGCATTGCTTTGTAATGTAATTTGTCGAATCAAGTAAATACAAGAGGATCATTATGGTTTGCACACACAACGTGTAATTTTGTCTTTGATGTGTTATTTGAAGTGCTAATCACTTTCGTTCCTTAGAAGGGGAATGAGCTGGTTGGCTAGGGCTTGGCCAACCCAGCTCGTTGACCCCTCTCGCTTTCGTGATTTGGGAAGACGATGTGTTCATTTCATAATAGCTGTGTGATGAAATAGTTTAATCGTTAATCTTTGAGTTCTGAATTAAATTATCTTTTGTAGCCTATGTGTGGAACGGATCCATAGTTTGCAGAGTATTTGTGTTCATTTCTGTTTATAAGATATCTTTTATGCATTTACTTTATTCTTGCTTTCTGTTTTAATTCATTTTCGAAGTAGATCGTGCAAGGAACTCTTTTCTTCACCAGTGCGTGTTGTTTCTTGCACTACACTCAGCCATTTGTTGCAGCAAACATTAAATCACTCACCTACATTTTATTTCCCATTATTTCGCAAGTGAATGAATCAATAAATCAACTAACTTTTTTTGGTATTAAAAGTTCATCTCTAAAAATATCTAGAAGCAGTTATATTAACTACCAAATTATACTTGCAAAGAATATCATTATTGTGGGTGAAGTACCGAAATTGGTTGACACATGCAAAGTACTTAGGCTATTGATTGATTCTTTTGTAAGTGTTTTATCTCATGAAGTTTATTTTCGTTATGAAGTTTAATGAGTTGAAGCATTTTCTTTCTCACATCTAGTTAATTCAGAATTTCATTACAGTTGCAATTCCTTTTTAGCATATCTTTTCAACTTTCGAAATTAAACTGGAAACTGAGTAAAGGGAACCCTGCTTTAGGATAAGAGCAAGTCTCTTGACATCGGAACAGAGTGCTCCAAGCCTTGAGGCTTAGAGCACGTTCACTCAGACATAAGAATTTGGTAAGGAAGATTGAATATACTCTTACATAGAAATATAGTACCTGCACTAGTGCAAGCAAGATTGCAACTGCGCAAGGATAGGTTGTTTGCGTGGGAGAAAAATCAGAAGAAAGGAAGAACTCAGAAAGGGGCCCACTTTTTAGACTGCTTATCATCCATCTGGAGATTAACATAGCATTTCATTCAGAATTTAAGATTTTTTTTTTTTTGTGGAATTTCTTTACTTGATTTATTTGCAAATTGTATTTTACACTCCAGCACTAGATTTGCCTTGGTGTAAATTTCCTTTCCAATTTTTTTCTATATGATTCTGCAAAACATTCCCTTCAAGAAGTAGGATTAGACATAGGAAAAGTTGATACCATTTCTGGCATTTCCTGTGCTTCGTCTCTATGTTTACGAAACCCTAGGGTTGACAATTAAGTGTTGAGGAGTTTGGTCAAGCGCAATTCCTGCACCCAACATTTTAGCTCCGTTGCAGGGGAGGTGATTTGAATTGGTAAGAATTTTTCATTTTTTTGCAATAGGGGTAAGTTTGCTATCATTTTTTCTGCAGTGTGCTTCTATTGTTTGTAGGAGTTCATAGGTGCGAGTTTATTTCTAAAACTTGTAGCTTTTACTTTTTGAATTTCATTTGTCATTTTTTTGGAAATGAATGCCTAAAAGAGGTAGGGGTCCAAAGGCCACTAGGGGCCAACGAAACACTGACAAATCTGAAATCAAAACTCATATTGGGCCTTCTTTTGCAGGCAGAAAGTCCAAACAAACTCAGACTCATCACGCAGGAAGAATTCACCTAGGCTCTGGTAGCAGTAGTTTAGGTGTGACACAACCCATAAAGGGGAAGAAGGAGACTGTTGGAATCCATAGTTAGACTTCTTAGCTTGTTAAGAGCGGTTCATGTGGAATAACAACAATGACAGATATGGAAGACCACACAGAAGGAAGTGGTAAAAATCAGGTAAATGAGGAACAATCTACGTTCGGATTCCCTATTGTGAATCCTCATATACAAGCACAAATGAAAAATATATCACCATCAGCTCTTCCTCATTTCTATGGTAAAGTACACGAAGATCCAGACTCTTTCTTCTATGCGTTTGAAATTTTGCGTAGAAGTTATGATTACTTATCTGATGCCCAGAATTTAAAGTTGTTTCCTGCAACTCTCAAGGACGCAGCGCTCTTCTGGTTCATGGGACTAGGAGAAAACACTATAAATTCTTGGGAGCAAATGAAGAAAGTGTTTTTATCAAAATATCAGGAATATTGTAAAACTAGAGATATCCAAGATGAAATCTTTACTATTGCGCAAAATGATGATGAAATGCAAGAGGACTATTTGGAGAGATTCATGTATATTCTCCAAAGGTCAAAGCACAAATTTTATATAGGTGCTATTAAAACCTTGTTCTTACATGGACTTACTGATGATTCTAGGAATAATCTAAATCTGTTAAGACAAGGGGATATTGCTCAAAAACTTTTGATCATATCTATGACTTGTGTAGGAAATTTTTGATGAACCAATATATATCCGGTAAAGGAATTCAGGATAAAAGCATGAAAACCGAATCTACTGATGCTATGATTATTGGATTAGAAAACAAAATGGACAATATGAAAATTGAAATAATGAATGATGTTAGTAAACAAATAGACTCTTTGAAGTTTCAGTGAAAACTTGTAGAAGAGCAAGAAACATTGTCTATTTTCTGTTCAAGATGTAGAAGAAAGCATCCTCTAAGAGAATTTCCTCTAGGTATTAAAGAGACTAATCAATGTGCAATTTGTGCAGATAACCATGCCATGGAAAAATGTCCCTCCCTACCTCGGCTGAAAGTTGTATTCGAAGGGGGACAACCTGATGTTGAATCATTACATTCAATGGGAGCATGAAGAAATTGGCCTCAAGTAAGTGCAGGTATGGTTCCTGAACCTCCACCACATTTTTTTGGTTATAACGCACACTCATATTCCTATCTTAACACTGGTCAATCTCAGCATTAGCAACATGGGAATCAATATCAATATGGACAACCCTACCAATCTTGGAAACAAGGATGGAGAGGGCCAAACCATTCACATCATTCACATAATTCTTATCATGCACTGATGCAATCATATCCTCCTACATATGCACCTTACCCAATGCCTCAACCATCATTACCTCAGCTGAGTCAACCCATGCCACCATTACCTTTACCTCCACCATTTCGACCTTGCCAGCTGCCTGCTTAACCTTTAGCCAATCCTAATAATAAAGCGGTACAAATGATCCATTCTATGACCCCGTTTCTTCATCCAGATTTCAGACTAAAACAATTGGAGTCAATGATCTCCAATTGAGATCAGGGAAAGTGTTAACCTTAGAAAATCAAAAGCAGCCCATGGTGATTATCGATGAGAAAGGAGAGGAGGAAACTCCTAGCCATTATGGGAAAGATGACACCATTCAACCTATCCCTATACATTTTGAGCCCTTGTCATCTTCTTCCAACTGACCTCCCTATCTAGAGAGGTTAGTTGTGGAGAAGAAAGGCCCCATTCTCAAGTCTAGCCTGACTTCTGAGCTTAGGAACCTTTTTATAAAGGTACCTTTGCTCCAAGCTATCAAAGAATCCCCATATGTATAAAAATCATTAGGGAACTTTGCCTCAAGAAGTGAGGGAGGAGAACAACCATTCAATTTGTTGGTAGAGCAGTAGATTTACTGACGAGATGTATGAACATGGAGAAATATACCGACCCTGGAAACCCTGTTATCTTTGTTCAGATAGGTGGTGTCCTTGTCTACAATGTACTTATAGACCTAGGGGAAGCCATTAATGTTATGACCAAGCAAACCATGGATCGACTTGGATTGTTCCATATTCGTCCTACTCCCACCGTGATTGAATTGGCAGATAGATCTAAAATCAAGCCAAAAGGAGTATTGGATGATGTGATCGTTTCCTTAGATTCTTGGGAATACCCCGCAGATTTCATTGTGATTCAGCCAAATAATCCTGTAGGAGGGCATCCCTTGATCTTGGGATGACCGTGGCTTGCTACAGATGATGCTTATATTGGATGTCATTATGGTGATATGTATATTTCCCATGGAGATTCTAGAAAGAAAGTCACCCTATATCCACCTACTAGATCTATTCAGGAGGTCCGAGACACTTTATGGTTAGAATATAATAGTGATGAGGAGACCCAGCTTGTTTCATTGATACATCAGAATGCTGAGTCCTCATAGGAGGGTGAGATTCAAGACTTCCTAAACAATATAGACACCATGCCTAATTTTGAGTCATTAAGTCAGATTTTTAGTCTAGATTTTCAGGAAGGATATGACTCTCTACCTCCATCATCACCACCTCTAGCGACACCTTTGTGTACTCTAGAGCCTAACACTACTCTTGTTGAGATTAGTCTAGGTAAATCCTTGTATATTAGTTCAGACTTGGACCCTTCTCAACGAGAGCAGCTTGTGAATTTGTTGCAAAACCATCTTGATGCCTTTGCATGGGGTTATGAGGATATGAAAGGCATCCCTCCTGAAACTTGTACACACCATATCTATATTCAGGATGGAGCCCAACTTGTCCGACAACCCCAGAGGTGAATGAACCCAGCTCTAAGAGATGTTGTAAAGGAAGAATTGCAAAAACTCTTAGATGCTGATTTTATCTATCCCATTTCTGATAGCCAGTGGGTCTCTCCATTAGTGTTAGTCCCGAAGAAAGATGGAAAATGGCGCATTTGCATTGAATACAGATAATTAAATCAAGCCACTCTCAAAGATTACTTCGCCTTTCCTTTCATCGATCAAGTACTCGATACGCTTGCTGGTAAAAAGTACTTTTCTTTTCTAGATGGCTTTAATGGATATAACTAGATACAGATAGCAGCCGAGGATCTAGACAAAACCACTTTTACATGTCCATGGGGTACATTTTCTTACCGAGTGCTTCCCTTTGGGCTATGTAATGCCCCGGCTACCTTTCAAAGGGAAGTCTTGGCTATTTTTGTTGACCTCGAGTGCGTAGAAATCTATATGGATGATTTCGATGTGTTTGGTGATTCATTTCAGGAATCCCTTAGAAATCTAGAAAAAGTGCCTCTTTGCTACCAAGAATCTCATTTTTCCTTGAGTGACAATAAATGCATATTAATGTGCAAGGCAAGAGTAGTTCTTGGCCATCTTATTTCCGACAAAGGTATCCAGGTTGACCCTACAAAGATAGAAGTCATTTTGAGTCTTCCTATACCCAAAACTCAAAGGGAAGTGAGAGGTTTTCTAGGACATGTAGGATACTATTGGAGATTAATTGAGAATTTCTCAAGGATAACTACCCCCTTTTTCCAACTTTTGGCTAAAGGTAGTGAGTTTTCTTGGTCTACAGCTTGCCATCAGTCTTTTGAGACATTGAAGGAAAAATTAGTTCAAGCACTAGTTTTGAGAGGACTAAACTGGTCCCTGCCATTCCATATTTCCTCTGATGCCTCAGCTACTGCTATTGGCACATCTTTAGGATAGGAAGAAGACAAACAATCTTATGCTATTTATTTCATTAGTAAAAACTTGTCACCCACTGAACTCTATTATACTATTATTGAGAAAGATTTTTTAGCTGTAATTTTTTTCTATTAATAAATTCAGACATTATAATACATGATATGAAGTTTTTGTACATACTGATCATTTAGCTATAAGATATTTGATGAATAAAGCATTAACTAGTGGTAGAGTGACTAGGTGATTGCTATTATTATAGGAATTTAATATTACTATTGTTGATAGAGCAGGGAAATCGAATGTAGTAGCAGATTATCTTTCAAGATTAAATAATCCAAGTGAAGAAACTCTTGTTGATGATGATTTTCTTGACGAACATCTTTCTTCTGTGTCAACAAAGTCTCCATGGTTTGTTGATATAGCTAACTATTTAGTCACTGGAAAATTACCACCCCACTTATCCGCTCATGAAAAGCGGAATATCATTCAGAAAAGTGTTGCATCTTCCTGGATCCAAGGAGACCTCTTTTACACTGGAGAAGATCTCATTATCCGTAGATGTGTAAGAGAGGAAGAGGTGTTTGATATCTTAAAATCTTCCCATGATGAACCATGTGGTGGTCACTTCGCCAATAAGCGAACTGCATACAAAGTGTTACGAGCTGGCTATTTTTGGCCTTCCTTGTTTAAGGATGTCGAACAATACGTCAAGCAGTGTGATAGCTGTCAGCAAATTGGCCAGCCTAACCAAACCAATGAGATGCCTTTGTGTCCCCAAGTTATGATTAAGCCTTTTGAAAAATGGGCTATTGATTTCGTAGGACCAATAAATCCTTCATCATCAAATAAAAAGCATATCTTGGTTTGTACAGGTTTTGTTACAAAATGGGTAGAAGCTAAAGCTGTTTCTTTTGCTACTGAAAGTTTTGTTGTTGATTTTAATTTTATTGAAATCTTTACTAGATTTGGTGTACCTAGAGAAATTGTTTCTGACAATGGATCATAGTTTATTTCTAATCTGGTATAGGCTGTAATGGAGTAGTGCAAAATCTAGCACAAGAAATCCACACCATATCACCCACAAGCAAATGGCCAGGTGGAATCCACATATAAGGTGATTGCGTTTATCCTCACAAAGACGGTAAATATGAACAAAAATAATTGGGCTAAAAAATTACTGGACACACGGGACACACACCATATGAGTTGGTGTATGGGAAACAAGTCCTTTTGCTGATAGAATTCTAGATCAAGACTTCCAGGACTGCATTCCAATTGGGGCTAGATCTCTTTGAGGCACAACAACAACGCCTTCTACAATTGAATGAGTTAGATTAAATCCGAAGGGATGTTGTTCAACAGAACATATTGGTTCAACAACAACGCAAGAAGTGGCATGACAAGTCCATTCAGAAAAAAGAAATTCCAACAAGGTGATTAGGTGCTCCTTTACGATTCAAGATTCAAATATTTTAAAGGAAAATTCCATACACGCTGGATGGGACCCTATGAGGTCGTCAAAGTGTCCGAAAATGGAGTGGTAGAAATCAAAACTATTGATGGATGGAATTCAGTGTTCCTAGTAAACGAGCATAGATTGAAGGTATATTTTCAGCCCCTTACTAAAGGAGATTTTATGCAGCAAGTCCAACAACCATTTGAAAAGGAGTTGGTAGGTGATAACACCGACCTGTTGAAGAATTGATTCCTTCTTGTCCTTATTTTAAAGAAAAAATAATCAAAGAAAAATAAAAAGAAAAAAATGACAAAATAAAAAGTATAAAAAGAAAAAAATTTCCTGTAATTGTGAAAATCAGTTGACTGACATGATTGCAGAAGGATCAACCTGAAAACTAGCATTCTGGTAGGAAGATAAAAATTCTTCATAAAAAGGGAATGTTACTTGAATTTTAGAAATGTTGGCTGCCACCAAGAAGAAGCAGGTTCACGAAACAGAGCCCTTACCCAAGTTTGAGGTAACTAGCATGGACATTTTTTCCAAGTAAACACATACTTCCCGCTGCAGTTATTTTTCCTGCACCAGTGTAGGTAGACTTCAAGGTAAAATCTTCTTCTATTTCCCATTTCAAAATGTCCCACTAGTTTCTTTTCTAAATTCTCTAATGAATTACCTTCCTATTTCTTCCAAGAAATCACCCTTACCCGATTAGTAGAATCCCTCTTCTCCCTTGAATTTTTTTCCCACATCCCGTTTCGTTTATCCCTCTTGATGATATCGTTCTAAAATCCCTGCTGTAATATTCCTTCCTATTCTGAAATTTTTACCCCTTTCCCACTTCTTTATTCCCTCATAAGTTGATTACAGAATTTGATGCAGTCATTTAGAAGGAATGTGGAGAAGCACCAAAGGATGACGAATAAATTTTTCTTGTATAATGAGGAATTTTTTTTTAAATGTCCAGCTACAAAAGTATGTCCTATCATAGTTTTTATTTGGTAAAATTCTCTGGTGCAAGCGTAGTGCAGTGCAAGCAGGTCTGGTGTAGAGATACAATTGACCATGGGAGCAATTTACACAGTCCTGGAATGCTTTATCAAAGATCTATGGGCCTGTATTTTTGTACAATTGTTGATATGATAACTCACTCTATGTTTTAAATTGATGATTTGTTTCATTAATTACTAATCTAGGGATAAATCTTTAAAGTGCAAGGTGTGTAAGGCTGAAATCTAATATTTTTTAATAAATGCTAAAAATAAGTTTGATTGAATTATGATGATGACTGCAGAAGGGTACTCTGTCCAATAACCTACACTCACCCTCTTTGCAATTATTTCACACTATCCTACCATCATTAACCTACCTGTGATCAGATCATTCTAGCCGTTGCATCACCACCGCCCATACCGCCACTACATCCAATCATCGCGATTCACCTATAACGATGATCGCTGACACGGATCTACATCCGAAATGGAAGGACTGTTCCATCATAGCCTGTTAAGCAGGTCTACAAAGATGGAAAGCAAGGAACCTCCAGTACAAAATTCTTGGTGAATGTTGGAGTTACCCTGGATTTTTTTTGAAGGTCTGATCAGTGAAGTGGAAGAGGTTCAAAATGGCACCTGAGAGGAGTGAACCACTTTTGCTACATGATATTGAACAAACTACTGAGTACATGAACAATCTTGCACTTTTGCAAGAAACTGGGTTCCTGCCATTTCTCCAAAAATTTGATGGATTCGACATGGGCATAGTGCTAGAATTTGCAAGAACGTTCAAGGAAGGTTGAGTTAGGGTCGGGTCCTTAAAATTTAAAATCACTGAAGAGTTCATTTTGCAAGCCACATGCCTGCCACTTACAAGTGAGCACTGGTTTAAGAAGGAGCGGTTGACAAAGAAGCGTTGGCAGCGGTTCGTGGTCGATAAGAAGATTGAGCTCGATTGGAGAAAGGGACTACCATAGGCTGCCTAGGTCAGAAAATGGCGAGATTTACTATTTATATTACAGAAGTTTGTCACAGGTGAAGGACGCTATACCTTGGAATTCATATACCACCTTCGACTGCTGTCACATTTCGAGGCAGGGAAACTGATTAATTTCCCTCACTTCTTGCTTAGGAGCCTCGAAAAGATGGCGAAAAATGTGTAGAGCGCGAGTGCAAGCCAGGTTGCAACCAAACTCTTCCACCATGGACTCATTACGATGCTGGTCAAGAAGAAGTTAGAGAAAAAGGGAATAGCATGGGAGGCATTTCTGAAGGAATTCCGAGCAAAGGATGCAGAAGAACCTACTAGCACAAGTGCAAGCAAAAAGAGAAAGGTAGAGACATTGTCTCCTACCAAGTGAAGAAGTAAAGGCTCACTAGTGAAAGCAGAGAAAGGGGTTGTTGAAAACACTCCACCTGCAACAAAGACAAGGAAAATTAGGACCTTGGTGAGGAGGAAAGTTGTCGGCCAAGGAACAAATTAGTCAGGCTCCCCAATTGTAATCGATGACTCACCCCAAGTCTCCCCCACAGTTCACAATCTCTCGGTGCTTGTAGACGCAGTAGCACACACTGTGGAGGATGAGGAGAATGCAGAAGACGACATGTTATTGTCAACATTCGTCAGCAAGCTAAGGAGAAAGAGAACAATGTCGTCACCAAACACTGGCGAAGTCCAAGCAAAGGAGGATGAAGAAGAGCAGCATGAGGAATCTCCTGACAATTTTAGTGAATCGGAGGTGGAGACCCTTAATGATTTCGAGGACCTGGGCATTGAAGACCTTGCAATTTTTTAAGGGTAGGGCATTGAAGACCCTGCGGGTTGTGAGCATCAGGGTACTGAAGACCCCGCAATTTTTGAAGATCAGGGCATTAAAAACCCTGCGGTGTTTGAAGGACAGGGAACTAAAGTCCTTGTGGTAGTAGAAGAATGGGGAATCGAAAACCCTATTGATTTGGAAGGACAGGGTGTGGAATCCCCTAAGAAAATGGGAGAGCAAGTTAAGAAGCCCAAAGGAACTAGGCGCACAGGGTACTGAAACCCCTAGCATAGAGATTGGTGAGGGTATCCAAAACCTCAACAACAACAAAGAGATTGGTGAGGGTAACTCTCATATGTGCAGCTCCTATTCTTCCTCGAGTTGTTGCTTTAGCACATGAAACTCCTTGTTTGTTCCTTTCTCTGCCTTCATGTGATCTTTGTGTCATGTTGTCACCTCATAGCCTCAATCTCCAAAGATGCTTTGGTCATGAGTAGATCTTCTTTGAACTTGGAGCTTGGTTCTGCCTCTATGATGTCAACAACATTCCTCTTGCATTCGTCACGTGCATGCATGCTTCCTTCTAATACTATTGATGGTGTTGCTCGCTGTGGTGTCATTTACATTCATCTTGATATCCTTGTCCAAAAACATATTGATGTCTTCGTGGTTAGGCAAGTTCATAGGCACTTGATTGACTGTATCCCCAGTTGCACTCTTAATGGTGTCTTTGAATCTGCTCTCCTGGAAGTCGTTATACCTGTGTTATTGGGAGGATGATGAAAAACTGTGATGGTTGGAGACATAGAAACACTCATGGAAAGAAATATGTCAGTCGAAAACCAAAAAAACTTGATGACTAACTTGCAACATACATGTGTGACTGATCGTGAAGGCTGCGCAATTTCGCCTGGGAGGTCGGGAGACTGACTGTCGAAACTGTGCAAGGCAGAATCTAGGCTATGGGTAGCTGTTTGACTGCTAGAAATACACAATTCATAGTCTAGCATGGCTAGCTGAGGACTGAAACTGGACAATGCATAGTTTTTGTCAGCAGTGGCATGCAACCAACAAATTGCATTGCGCAGTTTCCAGGGCCAGCAGGACATTGCCTCTAATAATTGCGCATTGCAAGCTTGAAGGTCAATGTTTGTCCAGAATTGCGCAGTTTCTAGAGGGATGGAAAAGCCTTCGCTTTTGGAAATGTGTAGTGCTAGCCAGGCAAGGCACGGTTCGGGCCAAGGCAGTCTAGATCGGCTGAAGGGTGACAAAAAACATGAGAAGTCTGAATGCATGATGAGATGAGTGCAAATAAGAGTGAATGACCATACATGCAAATAGAAAGTGCAGGATTCAGGAAACGGGAAAGCATGCATGTGTGTGAAGCGAGTCGCAGCAACAATGACTATTCATCCAAAAACAGTGTCATGCATGCGACAACAACGAGATAAGAACGAAAAATGAAACGATGCTTCTACAAGCTAACAGACATCAAAACAAAAGCAAGCACTCAATGAAATCAAGTAGACAAAAATCACACAAAGCGAAACACAAAAAGTGACAAACACAATGCTAGACATGAGAAGTGGGCTTACCCCGAGACAACTGAGTTGAATGTGTCAATGACTCCTAGATGCAATGTGGGATGTCAGAGTTGCAAGGTTGATGTGAGGAATGAGCTCTGCAGCGTCCGGTTGATGAGTTCTAATAAAATCGAGCTTGTGACGCGCATGCCACGAATCTAGGAAAAGCAACACTTGGCAGGAGGTTTCTGAAATGATCCTTGCATGTAACCTCTAGTTGCTAAAAATAGATCCCTGAATCAAGGGATGCCTTTACATGCTGCCTAGGGAGAAGTAGTCCATGCATGCAAATTAGTTTCGCTTGGGCCCGAAGGGAATCGGTCAACCTGAAGGCACATGCATTGGTCTGCGAGCCTAGGATGAAAATCTACACAGTTTTTGGGCTGAGAAGAAATGGTTGTCCCAGAGGGATTGCAGAATTTCTGAGAGGAACATGTGACTTTATCCCAGGATTGTGCAATTTTTGAGCTGAGCAGCTATCCTAGGTTAGACCTCACAATTTTCTCAAGGAAGCTTGTTTGACAGCATCTCCCAATTTTTGAGTTGAGCAGTTTCTTGGCTGGATTTGCGCAATTTCTGCTAGCTATTGGGCTTGCTGTCCCAGAGGGATTGCGTAATTTCTAGGAGCAGCAATGTTGGTATCCTAAATTTCCCTATTTTCTACCCCATTTCCATCAATATCAACCTCCCTTTTACCTTAATACAAGACCTTTCTTCCATGCACTAGTACAAGATGGTTACCCTTTTCCTGCACATGCTCATAGTTTACATTAAGATTTGCTACAACACTTTATTAATCTTTTTATGTAGATTTCATGTTATTTACATATTCTTGCAACTCATATTGATTTCCTAGAAGTAATCATGGAACGTAGTGTTAATAATGTATGAGTTGACTAGTGCAGGAAGATTCCTGCACCGCCACTGTCCGAGATTCTGAGAGCTATCTTCCACGAGGACGGATCTCGATCTTTGACTCCGAGTTTAACTACTGATAAACTGAAGTAGGTGGTGCGCATCTAGGGATTTTTCTCCAAATATAGATCATGGCCCAATGAAGCTCGTGTTGTTATAACCATTGGCCAAGTTTGTAATTCGGTTTCTAAGTCTGTTCGACTGAGAGGCCTGAACGACAATTATCTGTAATTAGTGTAAACAGCTTAGAGCCGAAGGATATATATGATGTAAATCGTAGATAGGAAAGCTAGCGAACCATCAATTATTATTTTGGTTTATGTAATCTGGTTATCGCCTCATTCTGGGGCTGGACTGCTTCGTAATGTAATTTTCCGAATCAAGTAAATACAAGAGGATCATTATGGTTTGCACACACAGCGTGTAATTTCATCTTTGATGTGTTATTTGAAGTGTTGATTTCTTTCATTCCTTAGAAGGGGAACAAGCTGGTTGGCTATGGCTCGGCCAACCCAACTCGTTGACCGCTCTCGCTTTCGTGATTTGGGAAGACGATGTGTTCATTTCATAGCAGCTGTGTGATGAAATAGTTTAATCGTTAATATTTGAGTTCTGAATTAAATTATCTTTTGTAGCCTATGTGTGGAATAGATCTGTAGTTTGCAAAGTATTTGTGTTCATTTTTGTTTATAAGATATCTTTTACGCATTTACTTTATTCTTGCTTTATGTTTTAATTCATTTTCGAAGTAGATCGTGCGAGGAACTCTTTCCTTCACCAGTGCGTGTTGTTGCTTGCACCGCGCTCAGTCATTTGTTGCAGCAAACATTAAATCACTCACCTGCATTTTATTTCCCATTATTTCGCAAGTGAATGAATCAATAAATCAAGTAACTATTTTTGGTATTAAAATTTCATCTCTAAAAAGATCTAGAAGCAGTTATATTAACTACCAAATTATACTTGCAAAGAATATCATTATTGTGGGTGAAGTACCAAAACTGGTTGACACATGCAAAGTACTTAGGCTATTGATTGATTCTTTTGTAAGTGTTTTATCTCATGAAGTTTATTTCCCTTATGAAGTTTAATGAGTTGAAGCATTTTCTTTCTCGCAGCTAGTTAATTTAGAATTTCATTACAGTTGCAATTCCTTTTCAACATATCTTTTCAGCTTTCGAAAGTAAATCGGAAACTGAGTAAAGGGAACCCTGCTTCGGGGCAAGAGAAAGTCTCTTGACACCGAAACAGAGTGCTCCAAGCCCTAAGGCTTAGAGCACCTTCACTCAGACATAAGTCTTCAGTAAGGAATATTGAATATACTCTTACACAGAAATACTGTACCTGCACTAGTGCAAGCAAGATTGCAAATGTGCAAGGATAGGTTGTTTGTGTGGGAGAAAGATTAGAAGAAAGGCATAACTCTACAAGGGCCCACTTGTCAGACTGGTTATCATCCATTTGGAGATTAACATAGTGTTTCATTCAACATTTAAGATTGTTTATGTGTGTGGAATTTCTTTTCTTGATTTACTTGCAAATTGTCTTTTACATTCCAACACTAGATTTCCCTTGGTGTAAATTGGCTTTCCAATTGTTTTCTATCTGATTCTGCAAAAAATTTCCTTCAAGAAGTAGGATTAGAAATAGGAAAAGTTCATACCATTTCTAGAATTCCCTGTGCTTCATCTCTAAGTTTACGAAACCCTTGGGTTGACAATTACGTGTTGAGGAGTTTGCTCAAGCGCAATTCCCACACCCAACAAGCAGGTGACTCCTGCCCAAAATTGCACAATTTCTGGGTTGAGCAGTTGTCTTGGGTTGAATTGTACAATTCTTGAGAGGAACACTGTCAGGAAGAATTGCACAATTCTGGAGCCCAGCTAGGCGTCCAACTGGGTTTGCGCAATTTCTGGAGGGAAGGCTGGTTCCCCTCCAGAATTGCGTAATTCTCAGAGGGAGCTTCTCAACCAACAACTGACACTAAGTCTGAAAAGCAGCATGTCAAGGGGGTGGAACAAACTTATATGCACAAGATGACAATACTCCATGAAATATCTAAAGCTGATATGCTTAACAGTGCAAGACATGGTGCTGAGGATGGTCGGTAAGGAGGCTTCAAAATGAAGTTGAGGCAAAATTTTTGAGGGTGGTTGTAGCCTCTACAAAACCTCCTTATCCAGGGATGAAAGTGCATATTGCTCAAGATATTCCTTCATATCCAAGTCATTCTCCTTCAGACTTTAACTGACAATTTCCGTTTGTGTCTACTATCAAATTACCAAACCTAACTCGGCTCACTAATGACCCCATCGCTCATTCACCATTGTGGCTAATTATTCCCATTAAATTTCCTTCTGATATCCCAAAATTCAATGGGAATCACCTGTTGATGCACGTTATGACGTATTATCTATGGTGTTATTTGAAATCCCTTAACAATGATTCTATTCGACTTCATATATATCAATGAGTGTTTACATGTACCACATCTAAATGGTATATTGAATTTCCAAGATCTTCGTTTCATGATTTTAGTACTTTAGCCACCACCTTTCTCACACATTTCCAGTTGCCCATCAAATACGTAATTGGAATGAAACTCTTGACCAACTTCAAATAATTAGATTCCACTCACATCTCAGATCACATTCATGAGTGGAGATGCCGCCGTCGGTTAGTGAAGACCTATGTTTCCAATTTATTGTTAGTGGAATGGGCTGTGAAATCTATGTTATCCCCTATAACAAAATATGTGGCTAAAGGTGGAGTTGTGACCTAAGAGCAAGTTATTGCTTGTGTACAATATTTGGACCTTGTTTATACCCAATTAGGCACACTCTATGATTAGATATGAAAATCTTAGAGACCTTTGAATATTTTCCTCTTCCACCTAGTAAATAATCTCATGCCAATGGTGACGTGATTGGTTCTGTTGGTTCACAGTTGGTGAGTAAACCATATGGTATTGTACTTGTCGCACCTGCTTAAGACCCTCAATCCCATCCTCTTGTGGCTTCTACTTTTGAGATAAGTGTCATTCCATCTAATAAAGGCAAGTATCAACAACAACCTGGAAGCAAGAAGAAAGGAAAAGGTAAGAAAAAGAAAGGTCCCTCAACACAAGATAAAAAAAAAAATCAATCCTCTGATGAGAAACGGAAACCTTGATACCCATGTTTGATTTGTAACAAGGATCACTTTACATGTGATTGTCTGCAACACACTGAAGTGAATTACTTTCTTAAATATTCCACTTCTCCTATCATGTTCCCTAACCTGTTTCCTAATCAAGAGACACATATGGTTTCTTGGGACCCTTCTTACTCTAACACAATTTTGATGCATTCCTCCTTGAAGTAGAAATCCAATGGTAAGGTGGCTACTCGGAACAAGGGCTATGGTAATGTAAATCCACCTAACGGTTAGGCTACTGATCAACCTATCAATTCAGAATCACCTTCATTTTATCCTACTCCACCTCTGATTCCTACAAAATTGACCATCAAGCCTCCGAAGGGTGTTATTCATAAGTCTTCTTTTGACCCTCATTTAAGAGTTGCCCAAAATTATAACATAGTTGAATACTTTGCTTAGTCTCCATCAACTCTGTCAACTGTTGAAGTATTGCAAAACTGCCTAACCCAAAAGAAGGCCTTGTTATCAACCATCGGATGTGTGGATCCGTTGAATTCAAACCTAGTGGTTTTCTCTCATGAAAACTATACCCCTCGAATTCCAGCTCAGTTAGCTTTTATAATCTAGATCGTCATCCATGGTAAGAACATTCATCGGTCTATTGTGGACGAGGGAGCCTCAACTTGCATTAAGTTTGTGTCTTGTTGGAAGGTGATTGGTTTTCTTCAACTGAGTCAATTGACCACCACACTGAAAGCCTTCGATGGAAGAACATACAAACCTTATGGTATTTTGAATCCCCTTCAAGTAGAAAACTTGGGAAAAACTGTTTCCATAGAAGTCAAAGTTATTGATGGACCTCTTGATTATAATATTCTATTGGGACATACGTGGGTTTATGCCATGGCTTCCGTTGTTTCAACCTACTTCCATATGATCGTCTTTACTCATAAGGGCATGATTGTAGCCATAGAGAAACTTAATTTTTTCGCCTTTGATTCTCATGTTACTGGAAGTGTCCTTCTTGTAGGGGACAATCTACACTCCTACCATCATGTCAGAGTTAGATTGTTGAAGGATTCATTGCTTATGGGAATATTTTCGCTTCCTCCTCCTTTCCTTCCCAACAACTATTATTTTGTTTCTTATATCAACATGATATCATCCTCTACTACCTGGGATAATCCTTGGATTGTACAAGATGAAATTGACATCCAAATTTTTGGCAACTGAATGCTGCTTAGCCCCACTGAGCTTGATTACGAAGCCATCTATTCAGGTTGTGCGGCAAATAACTTTTCTTCAACTAATTGGGTAGATCAATCACTGGATTATTGCACATATTTTGATCCTTTTTCTCTAGTTTTATCTATTGACGAGAGTATCATGGAGGCCATGATGCCAGATCATGCGTTGTGGGATGAACATCATCACCATTCCTCCTTACCAGATCACATTGAGGATAATCTCAGTGAGGTATATTTACCTAGTTCTATTGAGCCTTTTACAAGTTGTGTCTCTATTCATGAGGTCAAATCTGAAAAGAACCTTTTGAATATAGAAGGCCATACCTCTCGATATATCGATTAAACCGTGAATTGTAAAAAATATATACATTGTAGCATCTTGTTCTCCATCTATGTTCGATATTTATAGAGCACTTTTTCATGATTTTCAAGATGTCTTTGCCTAGTCTTATGAAGAAATATTAGGTATCGATCCAAACATAGTAGTGCACGAGATTAAAATGTATCCTAATGCCAAACCCGTTTGGCAGTGCTTCTATTTGGTCCATCCCAAGAAGGCTACCGGGATTAAGGCTAAAGTTGAAAATATTTTACGGGCTGGTTTCATATACCCCATTCTTTTAACTAATTGGGTATCGAACATTTTCCCTCTCGTGAAGATACAATGCATGATTCGAGTATGTGTTGATTACTGGGACGTGAATCACACTTGTCCTAAAGACAACTATCTGAACCCATTTATTAACGAGATTATTGATGATTGCGCTGGATGCAAGATTTATTCGTGCATGGATGGATTCTCGGGCTATGATCAAATCAACATTCTCCCAATGGACCAATCTAAGACTGAATTTATTTGTCCCTGGGGAAATTTTTCTTATTGTAATCTCCCATTCAGCATGAATAATGCTGGGGAAATGTTTCAACATGCAATGTTTTACACTTTTCATGATATTAAACACAACGTAGAACCCTATTTAGATGATCTCCCTTCTCATTCCAAACATTATGCGGATCACTCGTGGATTTAAAGGCTATTTTTATCCATTCTAGACATTATAAAATTTGGCTTAACTTGCACAAATGTGTGTTCTGTGTCAGCTCTGGTCGACGCCTTGGTTTTTTCATTTTGAAAAAAGGAATTCGTATTGATCCCCTAAAAGTGAAATCAATCCTTGACTTTCCTGCACCTTCTTCTCTTGTTCAGTTACAAAGACTCCAAGGGAAAGATAAATTCCTACGGAGGTTTGTTCCTAATTACATTGAGATGATTAGAGGATTCACTCGCTTACTAAAAAAGGGGTTCCCTTCCATTGGGATGACACTGCTCATAAAGAGTATGATGCCTTGAGATATGTATTGGTTCGGGAATCTCTTATGTACTCCCCGGATTATCAGCATGATTAGTTCCTGTATCTCACTGCTGCCATTTCTACTATAGAAATAGTATTGGTCCAAGAAGATGACATAGGGACTGAATATCCTATTTATTATCTGAGTCATAACCTTAACGATATTGAAATTAAGGTATACTCACTTGGAAAAGTTGGCTTTGGTGGACGTTCAAGCCGTCCAAAGTTTTCACCATTACATCTTGCTTAGGAAAACTATGGTCATTTCGGATTGCAACCCTATGACATATATACTATCACAAAGATTGCTCAGGGGAAAGTACTCTAAATGGATCATTATTCTCCAAGAGTTTGACTTGGAATTAATCAAATCCAAGTCTAAGAAATCCTTAGTTTTTATCGAGCTAATGTGCAATCTTCCTTCCCCCATTTCTGAATCTACATCTGAAGATTCTATCCCTAACGAGTCATTGTTTTTAATATCATCGTCTCACCCGTGGTATGGAGATTTTTTGATCTATCTCCAGACCTAGAATTTTTGACCTAATACATATCACTCTGAGCAGTTACGTATTCGATACCAATCTCAAAATCATGTTATTATCGTTGACACCCTTTATCGTTGTGGTATTGATATGATCTTACAGAGGTGCCTCACCCTTGAGGAGGTCGAGAAAATCCTCAATGAATGCCACTCAAGGGCATCTGGCAGACATCTATTTGGTTACACTACTGACCATGCAAAATATCTTACGTGCTAGTTACTTTTGGCCTACTATCTTTCACGAATGCATCCTCGGCATCCAGAAGTGTCATCCATGCCAAATCTATGATCGTAAGGTCCATGTACCACCTGCTCATTGCATCCTGTTGTTGCTGTTGGTCCCTATGCAAAATGGGGTATCGAATTTAGGACATGTGACCTCACTCGGCCAGGGGGCATGGTTAAATTATTGTCTCTCTTGACTATTTACTAAGTGGGTTGAGGCGATGCCTACGTTTAACAACATGGGCGAAATGATTGCATACTTTTTCTTTAATCACGTTATTGCTAGGTTTGATTTTCCGCAAGGAATAGTTACGGATCACAGGAAACATTTCTAGAATCATATGATGACCGAACTAACTGCTAAGTTGGGACTTTCACATGAAAGTTCCACTCCCTACTATCCTTAGGCTGTTAGATAGGTTGAGGATATTAACAAAGTTCTTAAGAATATACTTCAACGTATGGTAGGGTTCCATAAATTGGACTTGCACTTGCTTCTTTAGGTTACCTTGTGGGCATACCGAACCTTAGTTAGGATTGCTACTAGATTCACACCCTTTCATTTATTTTATGGTCTAGAAGCTATCCTCCCCATCGAATATGAAATTCCATCATTAAAACTAGTTGTCGAACTTCTTCCTGCCACTTCCATAGAGGGGGAGCATCTTTTACATTTGAATCGTTTGGATGAGACTTGGTGCAATGTTGCTTTAGCCAACGAAGCTCATTAAAGACACGTCAAGGCACAATATGATAAGAATGTCAAGCCTTGTGTCTTCTCAAAAGGGGAGTTTGTTCTCTTATATGAACAGGAGGCCAATAAGTTATGTCCAGGAACGTTCCAACCCATGTGGATGTGTCCATACATTGTCAAGCGAGTCCTTACAAAAGGGGCCTATGAGTTAGTAGATTTAAATGGAGTTCCGCTAGCACAGCCTCATAATGGGTTGTGCCTCAAAAACTATTATGCTTGATCCCATGTGTAGTACATATTGTACATACTGTCTATAGGTGTGTTGAGTGCGTTTGAAGTATGTCTTTTCAGAGTTCCCTTAGGTTTATGTTGATCCCTTTTATGTTTGGTTTGTAGATGTCGAATACTCTTGAACCATATATTGGTTATGTCAATGGTGATAGTCATAGCACTCGGAACCTACCCTCCGCAACATGGGCCATCTTTTCTCTAAATGGCGAGCTAGTGAGTATGCAAGGGATTTTCATTGATCTCTCTACTAACAACATCGCTCTACTCACAGATCGTAGCACTACAACTTGCTAATGTTTATTTGGTGAGAAATCCTACCATCCTTCACATGGTTTTGAGAGTATGTCTTCAGGAAAGATATTTTGATTTCATATGATATGAACATATTTCTAGAAATCTAAACAAATTAGCAGATTCCCTAGCTAATTACGTTTTAGATATACATTTGTAGCAAATGTAAATAAATTTTTAATTCACATCACATCATATTGAAAACATATTAGGAACTAGGAAACATTGAAAATATGTATATGTATATATATATATATATATATATATATATATATATATATATAGATAGATATAAAGTTTGGTTTTACAAAATTTGTGCCCCGAGACACATATGGTGACCTAGCCCATATGAAAAACTACATGCTAGGATCTAATTAGACAAATCAATGGCGCTCATGATATGACACTACATGAGCTATCTTGTGTAGTAATAAACCAATATGGCTAGGCACTCCGATAGTGTGTCGCTGAAGTCATATCATAATATGGTCAACATTGGTCTCATCAATCCTGTGTGTTAAGTCCTCCATGTGGTGCTCCACCTCTTATAGGATCTCAACTACCCCAAGATTCCGTAGCGCATCTTGTCCTACTGCAATACCTTTATTGGTCCCACTACCTCTTCATGTGGTTGTCTCTCTACACGATGGAGATATGAAGAACCTACTAGTTGAACTGATCCCACATATGCATAAAAATATCAATAGTTTAGTCTCAGGAAACATAAAAAAAAAACAGAAAAAAATTGTAAGACTTTCAAAAACTTAAAATTCTTGAATTTTACCTGTAGCATCCATTGATCGCCCTCATGGAGCACGAGCTCAGGATCATCACAAAAATCCATCCCTACATATGGATAGTTGGTAATCATAATGAATTTTCCACGTAGCGACCCAAAGAAGGCTGGTGAAAAGCGGATTGTCGATGGACCTTCATGTTGGGCCATATGATCTATCCACCTCTTCATCCATGGTACCCTCAAATCGGTTGGCTCAATTATGATCTACTGAGGCTGAAGTAATGGCACATGTTCTAGAGAAAAAGACACTAAGATCGAACCATAGCCAAATTTATTTAACTTCCCCACTCTTGCTTTAGTCAACAGTTCTTTCATATTGATCGAAACTCCCTCACTATAGTTGAAGACTGTTGGCTCTATACACTCCACGCTGTACTGCATGTACGATTTAATTATTACATGTAGTGTTGAGCTACCTGCCAATCTCACGATAATGAATAGGATTGTTCTTAAATGTAACTGGATTACATCTTTTATGTTGATCTTTCCATCCTTGGTTGGATGGGCTCAAGGTCTACAATAGTTGATGATATAATCTTTCACTATCTCCCCACCACTTCTCCCACCTAGGAGAGAGACAAGGGCACCTTTTTTGGATAAACCTTTTAGAAAGTAGATATCTTCTACCTTTATCTCGAGTAGATGTTCCCCAAACCTAAATTCTTGTGACTGAACATCACAAGAATGAATGAGGTATTTCAACAATTCCATATCTTGCTTCATACCAGGAAGGCAGAAGAATTTTATCAATCCATGGTTTTTTAGCACCTGGATTGATCAGATATTGATCTAGGACTTCAATGATAGCTCAAAATTCAAAGTGTTCAAAAGTGTGTCGAACCTGAATGACTGGATAGATCTCGTCGTCTTGATTCTGGCGCCACGAACGGTTCGAAAAACCGACACCATATGGAGAAAGAGTATGGCAAGAATGGAAAGGAATTTTCCATCATTGATATGTGTCAGGATGATCCACGTGTTGATGTTAATGTGCAGTTAAAGGAAGTGCCTTTGATGTGGATTGGTAAGAAATGGTTAGAGTTCTTATCCAATTAAAGTTGCATGTCTTTTGATTAAATGAATTTCTTTGCTAAGGGAATGCAAGTTGCAGGATGGAAAAGTTGAGTATGAGACTCGCTTTTTTGCAGAAAAAGTTATATTCATTTCAGCTTTGAAATTACATGTACATGTGATCGAGGATCTTGTACTTATGATTGTACTTAAGAGAAAGTTGAAGGCTGAAATGCATGCATGAGCACAGGGATGATGATGATTTCCTAGTATTTTGAACATGTATGTGTGATTAACTTGATTGGTTGATTACTTTGTTTTTAACATGCATGTAATGTAATATTAACTTTGGAAAAGTTGATTTGATCTCCAAAATTGTAAAAGGGAGATAATGATGAAGTGTTACATCTTTGTAAAAGCATTGTTTAAATTATTTTTGTACATGCTTGACTTGAAGGGTCAAATGTTTGAAAGGCATGATTTTTGTCGACTTTTGATGTAGTCGATCATTTGTAAACACAATGTAAAGACCCGATGATGATTCACAGGATGTGAAAGTTGTTTCTTTTGTTTAAACAAGAATTTATTCATCAAGTTATTTTCTTCTTTCGACATCGTCTACAGAAGAAGATTTGCAGCAGGAAAAGTTGCCATGGTTACATTTGTGACTTTTTCATGGAAGTGGATTGGAAGCGATGTTCAACTAACTTCTGTAAATTCTGAATGAGTTCAAGGAAAACAGTTCTTGACAGGAGGACAAGTGCATCTAGGAAGGGAAGTGTCGACTACCTTCGAGTTTTTGTTGAAAGGCATTAGCCATGCAAGGAAAATGTATGGAGGCTGAAAGAAGTGGGTGTTGTACTCTCATCGACTGTTTAGATCAATATATCAGTCTTTTGGGGTCCAAAAGATTACCAATGGGGAGGAGTATGGCAAGAATGGAAAGGAATTTTCCATCATTTATATGTGTCAGGATGATCCACATGTTGATGTTAATGTGAAGTTAAAGGAAGTGCCTTTGATGTGGATTGGTAAGAAATGGTTAGAGTTCTTATCCAATTAAAGTTGCATGTATTTTGATTAAATGCATTTCTTTGCTAAGGGAATGCAAGTTGCAGGATGGAAAAGTTGAGAATGAGACTCACTTTTTTGTAGCAAAAGTTATATTCATTTCAGCTTTGAAAGTACATATACGTGTGATTGAGGATCTTGTACTTATGATTGTACTTAAGAGAAAGTTGAAGGATGAAATGCATGCATGAGAAAGATATGCATGAGCACAGGGATGATGATGATTTCCTAGTATTTTGAACATGTATGTGTGATTAACTTGAAGGGTTGATTACTTTGTTTTAAACATGCATGTAATGTAATATTGACTTTGGAAAAGTTGATTTGATCTCCAAAATTGTAAAAGGGAGATAATGATGAAGTGTTTCATCTTTGTAAAAGCATCGTTTAAATTCTTTTTGTACATGCTTGACTTGAAGGGTCAAATGTTTGAAAGGCATTATTTTTGTCAACTTTTGATATAGTCGATGATTTGTAAACATGATGTAAAGACCCAATGATGATTCATAGGATGTGAAAGTTGTTTCTTTTGTTGAAACAATAATTTATTCATCAAGTTATTTTCTTCTTTCAACATCGTCTACAGAAGAAGATTTGCAGCAACAAAAGTCGCCATCGTTACATTTGTGACTTCTTCATGGAAGTGGTTTGGAAGCGATGTTCAACTAACTTCTGTAAATTCTAAATGAGTTCAAGGAAAATAGTTCTTGACAGGAGGACAAGCGCATCTAGGAAGGGAAGTGTCGACTACCTTCGAGTTTTTGTTGAAAGGCATTAGCCATGCAAGGAAAATGTATGGAGGCTGAAAGAAGTGGGTGCTATACTTTCATCGATTGTTCAGATCAATATATCAGTCTTTTGGGGTCCAAAAGATTCCCAATGGGGAGGAGTGATCAGATATTGATCTAGGACTTCAATGATAGGTCAAAATTCAAAGTGTTCAAAAGTGTGTCAAACCTGAACGATTGGATATATCTCGTCGCCCCGATTCTAGTGTCGTGAATGGTTTGAAAAAACGACACCGTATGGAGGAGTTAACACATTTTTAAAAAGTTTAGTAAACTGCAATTTTCAAGAATAATTTGATTGTTGGAAATATTTAAAAAAAGAATATTTCAAGGAATATTCTCCAAAATATTCGCTGGAATATTCTGTTTAGTTGACCAATCAAAGGCCGACATGTGGCAAGTAGGGAGGCCACCACGTGGCCCTGAATTGGCATATTAAAATTTTGAGTTTGAGCAGGATTGAACCCGTGACCTCTCGCGGGCAAACCCAATGCTCTGACTATCTCGCCTATGCTTCATTTCTTAACATACAAAGGTCCGCGGTTATATTTAAGTTGTTATGGTTTGCAGTTTGGGGGTAAGGACCACCAGCGATCCCATACAACCTGTTCACATGCTAGCAAAACCGTCGACCGAAACTGTTATACTGCAGCATTAACCTAACCACCAGCCTTATCCCTAACTGCCGTCGGGAATCCCAGTCACATGTGTAGTGGTTACAACAAAGGTTAGTTACCCCGAGGGTTAGCATGGAAGACCTCCAAAAGTGGTAGAATTTGCCAAATTTAACTCAAGTTAAACTACCAGTTCTAGATTTGGTGGAGGAAAACTAGGAGAAATTCAGTTGATGAATTGAAGATGAAATTTTCAACCTAAGAGAGAGAAACAAGAGTCTACCTAGACTAATTTGGACCTTCTAAAGCCAATGGAATAGTCCAGAGAAGCTGAAGAAGCCACCTTCAAGGAGATTTTCATCCAGGGAGATTTTGGAGCTCAAGGCCACCAGGGGTTGGAGGTTGTTGTAGGAGCTACCAGTATCCGTTCTCAGCAAAAAAAAGTCGTTCCTGACTATAATGAACCTTCTGAATCCAATGAATGTGTTTTCAGAAGAATTTGGAGACTTCTAAAGGCCGAGATGCTGAAGGGAAGTTTTAGGCAGCCTAGAGCCAATCGTGGAGGAAGGCCTAGATCGGGGAATGCAGTGCTCGTTTTGAGAAGATGAATAGTCATTTGTTGATGTAAGATATGTGCTGGAGATATTAGCTAAGGTTTCAGAGACATTTGAAGCATTCTGAAGGATTTTGTACCATTAAGAAGCTTAGGGAAGCTCAGTGCACTTGCTGAAGGAATCAAGTCCAAGGGAACCTAGATTTTCTTGCACAATGAGGACAACCATGACAGGGATGTAGACAGTTTTCTAAGCCCATTGGTTCAGTTTAGTAACCTCTAGAGTTGAGTGTGGAACTTGTAAAATAATTCAAGCCATAATCCCAAAGAGCCAAGTCAAATTGACAAGATCTCATGAAGACGTAGCCCACGAGATCAGGGTGAACTCCTTATTAAATTTGCTGTTATGTGTGATTTTTATTTGCTGCGTTATATGTCTGATATATGTGTTTAATATCAGAAGAAACAAATCATCTTAAAGCACTTAAACAGTTGAAAACAAACAAACACATACACCTATTTCAAGTACATAATTTCGCAATTGTCAACATAAGCTAGATCATGTTTGTTTAAGCTTTGGAGTGGGAGGTTATTGTAAGAATGAAAAGTTGTTCAAACCCTCATTTCAGATCATGGATGGTAGCAGGATCATTTGTTGCATTTAAATCATGTTCCTCATGTTATCTTCTCTCCAAATGAATGTCATTTTGTGGTAATGAACACCTGAAACATCAACAAGAGATTCATTAGGCTCTTTTTCATGGAACAATCTTGACAAAATTTGAGGGAAAGTTGATAAAAAAATTGTCATTTTACCCCCAATGCACCCCAGTAGTCTAATTCATAGAGTTGCACCTCTCCCAGTAATGTTATTTTACCGAGGTGCAACACAGATTTCAATACTAGGGGGGTGTGTTGGTCCTAGGGTGTGTTCTTATAACCGTAGGGCCCTCGAAACCTCAAACCATTTGCATGAAATCACAAAATTGGACCATGAAAAAAAGATAAGGGTTTTATCTCCTATCTAGAAGCAACATTTCTCTAAATGTTCCAACAGATTGGCCATAATCAGCTGCAAAAGGTCGAGGGAAAAAGGGCTCAAAACTCTCACTGATGAAAGTAAATGTGAATGGTGAAAATGAACAGTCATTTTGAGTATTTATGGTCATTTCTCACAATATTTTATTCATATTTAATGTTTTGACCTAGATATGCTTCATTTTTACTATGAAACATGTATGTTTAATCCTTTTTGTGATGCTTTGAGCAAGTCAACAACTATGAAGAGGTTTTTATCATGCTTTAAACATGGTATTTTGACCAAGGAGTATACTTTTATCTCTTTTTTGGGGCTCTATAAACCTACGAAAAAGGAACCCGTCGGAGTCCTCTTTCAACTCTTTTCAAACTCCCAAAATATGAAAAGATTGTCGAGCACTTGTCTTTTCAAACTTGTAAAAGTAAATGAAAATATGTCTACTGAGTATAAGTTTATCCCTTTTCCAGACTAAAATAGACTATCTTTGAAAAATGAATACCTTATTCGAACATGGCTAGGAGGTTCTCTTGAGTATTGTTTTCTACCTCTTCGGAGTTGAGAGACTATCTACAAAAAGAGACATCTAGATTTTTTTTTCGCCTCTTTTTCAAACTTTGTAAACATTAAAAGGTGTCGAGTTTTACCTTCGATGGAATCGTTAAAACGTAAAACAACGATGGAATTTTTGGACATGAAAAGGATGAACTAATCCTTATTTGGGTTCATTAAATATACTCAGAGGGATTCATTTGAAGGTTCAACGTACGAATCAAGCATATTTTAACCTCCTCAAGCTTGTTAAAAAATAGAGATTCACTTACTAGTATGGTTGGGGAAATTGAGAAAACAGGGTATTCCATTTTCTAATTTCAGCGAGTCGCTCTTGAACATGACACTCTTCCACTTCATCTATGTGGCTATTGGGTTAGGTAATCTTCTTGTCTTTTTGTTATCACACTATTTGTAAAGCCTCCATTTCAGTTTTGGGACAATGCTGCCTAATCCATACAGTGTCACCGTTGTGTTCAAGATAAGTCATTAAGTTGATATCCATTAATATACTCTTAAGCCTTCATTCCATGTTTTCCTTTCCCGATCCAGTTTTGTATCTACTTCATTTTGTCTCAATTGTGATACTTGTTTTGTCTTGTTGATGGGGGAATACATCAAGACCCTCTGGCGATGGGTCACCTCCTGTTGACATCAACACATTATCCAAGAAGTTGACTTAGAAACATTCTTTGGTGAATGACCTCCTAATATTATCAATCAACATCCTATTCCCCCTTGTCATCATCATTGCACAAATCCCTCAACATGTACCTTTCATTTCCCATAGTTTATGCCTGAAACTGCAACATGTGAGCAAGTTTTAGGACCAACACACCCTAGCCTCTTGTTGGAAAATGTTGACAACCAAGTTTCTCTACTGTGGCTTGTGTTGATCACCTACAGGTTGCTCCCCTTTGCACCTACATTGGTTCTAGACATTTGGGAAAAATAGATCAATTTCGGAAGCCTCCTATTCCAAAAGCTTCCAGAATTTGTTAGAACCATTTACCTAAGATAAATAACCTGAATCATATACTACCCTACTTTTGAGTTTCCATCCATTATCCTTTGATCCCATCCTCCCATCAAAGGTGGATCTAAAACCTTAGATTGGTAATTGTATAAGAACTCCCAACTTACTCCACTCCTTGATATATTTACAACGTTCCATATGCAAGAGGTTGGATTTTGGAGAGTGATGTTACCCTTATGCTACTATGGTGAGAGGTTTCATTTCATGCATTTATGGTGATTGTAGGTGCACATTGTGACAAGTAAAGGAGAAGTCAGCCTTAGAGGAGCTCTTCTACAATATTAACACCTATTTGTGGTTGTAAACTCCTTCCATTTATATTAATACAAATAATTCTTTGTTTTCCTATATGTGATGTTGTTATTTCAATAATTTCAATACCATGTTGATTTATTGAATAGAGTATATGGATGATACTGCATAGATCTCGTAGTTTCTTGGCTTTTGTTATTTGATTGTGAAGGTTCTAATTTTGGCAACCAGAGCTAGAATTGGAGCGTTCAAGCTAAAGAAGGAGTTAAGCCCACGATGTATTCTAGGTAGGCTTCATACTATCATCTATTTACTTTAAGGAAAGCATTGCATTCCTTGTCTCTATGTTGTTCTAGATTAGCCACCAAACCTAGGGGAGATACTTTTGTCCGCAATTGTAAATCCCGTATAACACTCTCCATTGTCCACAATGACTTCTCAGCCATATATTAGTTAATAATAGATATTTTTAAGGGTGAAACCATGGGCCATAAAAGAATGTGTCAAATAATGCATAACCCTGCTCTACATAGAACCTACTAATAGATAAAAATAAAATTTTTCCCCACTCAACGTATTTTACAACCACAAGTTTATTATATATTTTCAATCTCCTCTATAAGTAAAAATGTCTCACATTAGCCCAAATTACCTCCGCCTCTATTTCTTTGCTATAATTTTCAAATCCAATCCATAACTTGGACACAAAACCCAAATGAGGGCACATAGTTTCAACCCCATTCCTTAAACCCTCCAAAATCTGCATGTTTAAAAAGAAACAATACAAACCACAAACAAAACCCAACCTGCTATGGATTAGATTATGGAGAAAAATGCCAATACAAAATAGATTCAATTGTGAAGACAATAAAAGGATATAAGGGAAGAAAAGGTCATGAAAAAAATGTAAGAATGGTTGAGAAATATGATGGGTATATGTACCACAACGTGCATTTAATTTCCTCTTTGCACATTGTCACCTACATTAATTAATGAACACCATCGATCTCATCGCCCATTTTGGAAGTGAAAAAAAAAATCTATTTGAGTTTTTGTTTTAGTATAATAGACCCATATTTTTGTATAATAAACTTATATTATTATATCCTTGTACTTATTTTTAAATCAGACATGATATATTTGCATTTATTTTTAGCCAGATTCGAAAGGCTACTTGGCAGTATTTAGGCTCTCTCTTTCTCTCTCTCTTTATATATGTGTGTGTGTGTGTGTGTGTGTGTGTGTATGTATCCTCAAATCCAATCATGAGAGGTGTCAAATTTTTATTTTTTATTTTTTATTTCATTTTATTATTATTATTTTTTTAGTAGATGACATGTCTGACCACAGGTAATAAATCCCATCAACCTTCACAACTAATCAAAAAAAAAGTTTTGTTTTGTTTTGTTTTGTTTTGTTTTTTTTTTTAATTTTTGAAAATTATGAAAAATATTTTTAAATATTCAAAATAATCAATTTAGTAAAAAAATTACCGAAAAACATTTGAAAACATTAGACAATTTTTTTTGTTAGAAAGAAAAGTCAAAGTAATTTGAATGGAAAACGATTTCTATATCCCTCCTATGACAGGGACTAATAATAGAAGACACACTATCTAATGCCATTCATTGGTTACATTGCACCTAGGGTTCAAAAGTAAAGTTGTCATTTTTCTTCAAGAGCTCTTTGGCATATCATACAAGGGCATACAATTATTTGCCACACAAATGAAAATTAAAATTAAAAACTACAAGTCAAAATTTTAAATGAAACTTTGTTAGATTTTTTCACTTGAAGGAATAATTAAGCTTTTCATAATATGTTGTACTTGTGATATATATATCATTTTTCTGTGCATCGTGACAATCTGAAAAAAGGGTATGTTAACAATTTTTCTCCATATGATGATAGTTTGAAATTTAAAAAAAATAAATGTTAATAATTTTTATACAATAGAATTCTATTGTTGTGGAGCTTATGCATGCATGCATTAACTATTTCTTAAAATTACATCTTAGTAGTGGTTATTGAAGATTAAAAGTTTTAGTTGTGGTGTATCATTTTCTTACTCACAAGGGAGAAACAATTCAAATTAAAATAACCTCTCCATCCTCTTATTCCTTGGATTTACAAATAGTACTTACTAATCTTTTAAGGCTCCACCTACAAATCTTCTTTCTCCTTACTCCACTTGCTTGTATTTATTTTCTAGTCCACTTGCTTGCATTTACTACTTGCTTCACTTGCTTGGATTTATGAATATTATCTTCATATCTTCTTTATGTCTACATAATATGAAAATAAAACTTCTTTATGAACTCACATAATATGAAAACAAAACAACATACACTAGGAATCAATATCGATTTGATGCATGTTCGATTCCTTCTTATTAGAAATTCAAAGTTGAATAAATAATATTATATATATTTTAAATAATGTCATCTTTGTGTTTTTTAGATGGTGTTTTGCAACATATTGCACATACACACCAACCATTCGAACTATAACTCTAATTGGAAAAGATAATATCATTTATATGTTTTGCTTCATAATGCATATGTACACTAATAATTGGCCCATAGTTCTCATGGCATAAGATTGTTTTATGTTTTATTTATTTTTATGGAAAAATGTGTTGTTAGAGGTTTTAAATGATTTTTTTTTTCCCTCTGGGCAACTTAGTGATATCCATAAAATAATACCATATTTTGGTTTCTTTTAAAAAATAATTAAAATTGTTGGAACAATTGGATCAATTACCCTGCAAAAAAAGAAGAGTTTAATTGTGTGTAAGGAAGGACTTCAAGAAGATGAAATAAGAAATGGTCCTATTTAAATCCCTCCATACGATCCTATAATAATGGTGAACAAGTGGCATATATGAGTACTCATTCAAGTGTAGCGGGAGTGATCATAGGAGGTGTAATGTGCGAGGTATGCACGAAATTTTAAATTGTAAATATTTAAAAGTTAAAATGAAAATAACCCTTAAAATTTGAATGTAACCCTTTCCTTCAAATTTGATCACTAATTGCACCCTAATTTGCATATGGAAAGACTAAATCTCCACAATGGCATAAGTGTACATTTACAAAGTGTTGCTACTAGAAATGATAACAATAAGATCACCCACACATGGAATTTCAATGATATTTAATTCACTGGTAGAAATGTGTGAAATGTAGCTTGCAAGATTATCAATATACATAGAAGATTGTGATAAAAGTGATTGATCCTTCACTTTCACAAGAAATGGACATTGAAGAAACTGAGGAAGTTGTGGATTTAATTATTGCAGTGATGAGGTTAGGAGTTGTGTGTTGTTTGAATCTAGTATCTCGCGAAGGATGTCCATGTATCCTTTGATTGGTTTGGTTTTATTGATACCTTCCGATATCTTTGTTCGACTTCCAACCCCTAACGTGGATTTTCTTTGAAAAAACTCAAGGTAGATGTAATTGTTTTTTTTTACTAAAAATTGACCATACAATTTTGAGTAAGATTATGGTTTCTTCTTGTTTAAAATGCACTTTTGAATGGGTGAATGGATTCTGCACCCTAAAAAACCTCGTAATCACCTGAACTTTGCAAATCAAACAAATTAAACAACAAAATCTTATGGTTATTAGAAATATTTACTAGATTTTGGACAAAGTTTATCATAAAAACTACTCGAAAAGGAGCCAATTTGTTTATTAATTAGACTATGTGTAAAAAATTTGGTACTATCATATTAACATCTTGGGTATATTTCCAATATGGTGACAAGAATGAAAAAAGTGGAACATGGCATGAAATTGATGGGTAGAAAGGCCCAACAATAAAAACATGGATGATATCCATTGTGTGAAAAATAAATTCACTCAAACTCTATCCAAATATTCATGTTTCATGATGTCGCTTAAGAGGAAGTATTTGAGTACATAAGTGATGGATATGAGTATGATTATAACAAAGAGAATATCTACATAAAACTTTGAGAGAGATTGAAAATAGAGCCACCTTTTAGGCTTGTGATGCATCATAAGTTCTTTTTGTGGGGATGTATGCTTTGGGAGGATTTTCACATTCAATAAATTCAAGTCAGTTCTAATTGTCTACATAATGACGATCTCATAGGGAGATTTCTAACACAATTTGAATGCAGACAAATGGACTTTGTGTGCAAAAGAAAATCATCGTTGAAGTTTCATGCACAAAAGCATAAAGGTAAAATGAAATAACTAAATTTTGGACTTGCTAGTACAATAAAGTATCCATAATCTAATATACCAAGCTACATCTTCTTGAATTTTGTGCCAACACACATACCTTTGTAAGTCGACAACTATCTTCCCACACCAAAATATCCTACAATATTAGATGTGGCAACATCTCTGATAAGTTGAATATTTCGCCATTAGGAACACATAGTTTGATTAGCTTGTAGGGCAATCGGTCATGGAGATGACAACCTTACTATCACCTTCCCCTACATAAATTTGGCCCTATAGTTGTTGAAATACCTCTTTAAGGTCTTCATCTTCCAGGTATGCCTCTTTATATGCATCATTGGTATACCTCCCAACATGTAGTCTTGGATGTGGGTGGCCTTGAAATCATGTTTTCCAAATTATTAGTATATCCCTTCTTATATTTGACAATTAGATGAGACTGCTACAAAAAATCCATAACTTGTATTGTTTGGTTTGTTGAAGCTAGTATAGGCATACAAATACTATAGTGGTTAGCGATTAGCTTTGATAATAGTTTCCTTACCCATTAAACAATGCTTCCACTTTATGATAACTTGAACCAAGGCACAAAGTTCCACCCATTAAATAGTGCTTCTACTTTTTGATAACTTGAACTAAGACATAAAGTTCCTTATCATACATAGCGTAGTTCAGGTCTATCCCATCAAAAATTTCAAAATGATGGAATACTAGCTTACCTCCCTACATCAATATCACACTCATAACATATCCACTTACATTCACATTAAGGCCTCCACAACCCCCACAAGTCCACTAGCTTGGGGCCCTCATAGATATTTTCTAATCAATTATTTCGATTGTTTTTTCCATTAATCATGTTCTCTTGGATTTTAATCGTTGAGCGTTTCTTGGTTGAATGGGTGATTCTTGTCCAACTACTTGTTTTTTAGTTTAGCGTATGTTGTAGTCATAATTGAGTATGGAAGTAGTATTGTCAAGTTTATTTTTGTTACAAGTGTTTCTTGTTGCACTTGCCACATTCACATGTGTTTTGGTTGTTGAAGAAAAGGGTAACTAGGTTTGGTATTTGTCAATGTAATTTTGATATTTGTACTTGTCAAGAAAAAGAATTATTATTTTTATAAATTATATGAATGAGTTTCTTGCTCATTCTATAGGCCTAGGAAAGTCAAAGAGTCAAAATTATATTGAAGAGCTCTTCTTGAGCATTTATGTAATGAACATGAGTCAACCTAGTGTTAAGCATCTCTCCAAGACAAGCACCATTCTCCAAAGAAGAAGCCTACAAACAAAGTGATGAAAAGACATCATGTCGACCTACAAAAATATATTAAGTAACTAAAGGATGACATGTCGGTTCACCTAGATAAGTCAACTCAAACTGGAGTCATAACCACTATATATACCCAACTGGGGTATCCACAAAATACATAGAAAATATCGTACATCTCTGAAGTTTGCAAAGGTATGGTACAAGACTTTAGATAGCACAGTAAGATAGAAAATCTCAGATAACCCAGTGAAGGCAGTATCTCGGACAAAGTACAAGATGACTATATTTTGGTTAAGCTCATAGGCACAATATTACTGTCTTCTCTAAGGGCCATCATGCTCACAATCTTGGTATACTTGGACAACTCTCAACATAATTATGATCTCACTATGCAATATCAGACACATCAGAATCTCAAACAAGTATGTAGGATAATAATGAATACCTAGGTGAAGCATTCACATAGATGTCTCAGTATGGAAGCCTCATCTACATAATGATGATCTCAGAGAAAAGTGCAGTAATAATGGAAAAGAAGATGGAGATATGGTGTAGCAGTTATGGTCTCATTATTGTGACAAATATCTCAGTGAAGGTGCATGAATGATGAACTCAGTGAAGCAACAGTGTTGATGATGATCTCAACAACAACAAGAGGATTGGTGAATTGGTCTTGGAGTGGTCTAGTAGGTCAAGGGTTATGGTCTTGGTATTCGTCAATTGAATCTCCATAAGAATAATTTTGTGTGGGTTTTCCTCTCCAAGAGGGAGAGGTTTTGGCCCTGGCAGAATGCCAACATCTTGTGTCCTTGTATCTTTATTTTTGGTAGAAATTTGATGAAATAAACATACTCTATAATAATAAGAAGAAGATCAAGCTAAGATAAATTGTAACAACACTTCAAAAATTGTTATTAAGTCTAGAAGAATCTTACCAATCCTATTTTCCCTAGATTCTTCAACATTGGTGCCTCTTGATTCTTCAATTAACATTGATCAGTGAATGTACCATATATTATCACCTGGGTTGTAGCATCCATAAGGCATAGGATGGCTCCAAATTATTTTTTTACAAAGAACCAGTACTACCACCAAGCACTCAATAAGAAGTGCTCCAGACGTTAGTTGGCTATTTTCCTAACAAGAAATATCTCATTTGTTAATGGAAAACCTCAGTTCTAGTTGGAATATTGAAATATTGTATAACACAAATATTGAAATAATTGATAGAACTAATTTTGGGAGAAAAAAAAACAAGAATGAGACCTTCATAATGTGGTGATGATCTGATCTAGCTCCTCACCACTTAATCCACCAATTTCAAAAAAGATTGCCATATTTTGAACATTAGAAATTAATTACAATGATTGTCATGTCTATTTTGGAATAGGGATTCTAGAATTTTATTTTAATTATTATTAATTCTTAGGTGGATGGTAAGGATTTAACTTCAATGGAATATTCTAGAATATTCTTAGTAGTGTACACAAATCAGATTTGAGATTTATCTCCAAAATAGTTTTTTTTTTCATTTTTTCGAAAGACGAAAACATGTTATCTATTTATAGCCAAAATAAAATACGTTTGGCATAGATGATGAAATATTTCGATGGCCCAAGGCCCAGTTTGATTCATTCTTGAATACATATACAAATTTTCATTAAAAGAAAAGAGATGTCCAAAATATTGTGCCCTATCACATGTTGAAGCTCTTAAGTAACTATTGTAGGAGAAAAGACATATATTTTTTATTATTTCATCAAATAGATTGTTGATGAAGTTACTTTGTTGGATGTCCATGGTTCAAGGATAAAAAATACATCCCTGTGAAGGATTTGAGATGTGTTCCAATAAATGATCCCTATGAGTAGCTTGTTGTCTGTGCACATCACATTTTTTGTTTTAAAAATGACAAGGTGACAAGCTATTTCATACAAAACTAAACAGAAACTATATCTTATGTCTTAATACAAAAAGATACATGAGCTTGTGACCCCAAAGTATATTCTTTGCATTGTTTTTAAGTCAAAATATTAAAGTCCTTACCAAGATAGAATATGGAAAATATATATAATTATGTTATATTATGAAAAGTCCAATCGAGACTATTTATGCCCAAGGGCACAACTAATGGAGCCTGACATGTCCTTCCTTGCTTTCCTCGATTTTCCACTGACCTTGATCCAATGTCAATCCTCCTTTTTAAAGTTGATTAGCCTTTTGGTTTTGTTCCCTATAGATGTGTGTAAAAGAGATGTGAGAGAAAATTTTCATTTTTTGAATAATATTTTGATATAAATGGAGGGTGTGATTTTCTAGTCTAGTTGTTCCCTGCATCTATTTTATCACAACCAAAGAGTCTCCATAGATATTTATTTTAGATATGCAAAGAAATTTAGTCAATTGTAAGAGTAACTTCAATGCAAATAAATCGACATAGTTGTTTGAATCCTTCCCAATGTTGAAAGAGGAAGAAAATAAATGAGAATTAAAAAATAGATGAGGCCCCTAGAACCACCCAAGGATGATTTTTGTTGAGCTACTCCATTAAAGAAATCCCATGGATTTTATTTAATTATTTCAAATTCAGAATTGTTTTGATTCCTCGGTTTGGTTTGGTTTTTCAAATAATGAGTTGTTCCTTTCCAACCAAATGCCCTAACAAATAATCAGAGGGATAACTTTTAGATTGTTAGATGGTTCTCTGTCAAGAGAAGTTTTTAGGCATTCATCCACATATGTCCCTTGCTAAGTGTTATTTTCTCTAATAGTTTTTTGAATTTCTCTCCAAACGCTTTTGGTAAAGGGGCAATGTATGAAAAGATTAGTGTTTGTTTCAACATCCCTTAGACAGAGAGAACAAATAGCTTGCGGAAGGATATTTTCTATAAGATATCCTAGGTGGATACTTTGTTCTTTAGGAGTAACAACATAAAAAGATTTTATTTGGGTGGACATGTTAACTTCCACATCCTATTGACACACTAGGTATGTGTACGAGCATTTGGTTGTTGAGAAATGGTTAGGTATCCATAGTTTGGTATGTATTAACCTGAAGGAGCCTTGGACCATACCTGAGTATATTTTGAAGACGAGAATGAGACAAGATTGTGTTGTAGAGAAGCACAGTGAGTCCATTCCAAATCCAGATCACCCTCAAGATTTAAGGCTTCAGTTTCATTCTAAGATTGTTGATCAAAGAATCCCATTCTAGAAGAGGCTTAGTGCAAATAGAAAATTCTTTGATTGTTTAATGTGTGTATTAATTGTTTAGAGAAAATATGTGATTCCCAACTCCCAATACAAGGATCCTTTCCTACTAGTAGTTGTGTACCATCCCCAACCTTCCATATGAACCCTTGAATAATAATATTCACATAATTTAGTATATCCTTCTGTTGTTGGCCACAACCCTCCCCATAATTTTGTCGATAAAATCATGGGGACCCTTCAACTGCCATCTTAAAAAAATCCCTTCTTTATTGGCATTTTGGTGAATTATGACTTTTCTAATCTTTATTGCTTGGCTTTGGGACTTTCGATCATGTTGCTTAAGCTCAAGTTTTTGTACACCCTTCGTTATGGCCATTATGATTGACACTTTTGGATTGTTCACACCTCTTCGCTATCTTTTGTGTTCATGGAAACATTCTTATATTGATCGCGAGAAGGTGTTATGGCACCTTTTGGTTGCCACATCACCCTTTTTGGAGCTTAAGACTTTATATGGTTGTTTGCTGCTTGGTATTTCTTATATTTCGCAAAAAGTTATGCATATGGTTCATTTGTCGAAATACCTAACTTGATACCTAGATTGACAAAAGTGTGCATCATTAGTTTTTTTTAACTATATTATAAATACATTGTAATATTTTGTATTAATAAATTAATTGTAAGATTATGTAATAACATAATAATAAAAAACTAAAAAAAACTAAAAAACTAAAAAAATTTATCATACACAACAATAATAACACAACGTATATAAAACAATTGTATTATACCAAAATATGAAAAATAATATATAACATATTGTAAATAAATATTGTATGATATTATGTTAATATTGTAGAGTTGAGGCTTCTGTGATCCATAACAAGTTTGCGAGAGATTTTTCGGCGAAAATCACATGATAAACCATTTGTCGACGCGTTTCGAACCAACCAGTGTGGTTCATCATCAGGGCAAGTTGCCCTGATGATGAACCACACTGGTTGGTTCGAAACGCGTCGACAAATGGTTTATCATGTGATTTTTGCCGAAAAATCTCTCACAAAATTATGTTAATATATTGTACTATAAAACCATGTGTTAATAAAACCATGTGTTAACAAAGCATAAGAGGCGTATTATGATCCTATCACTTTAAAGTGTTTGAAACATAATGGTATATAGTGTATATTATGTAACATAAAACTTAAATAAAGAGACACAATTGTAAAGATGTTATAAAACCACCAACGACAATTCAAAAGGGTCAACGCAGTTTTTTATTTTTGCTCCTCCAACTGAGCCACAACACACGCCATGAATTAGACTTGATGCATTTCACCGATAGCCAAGCATCCAACTATGCCCATTTCATATGGGCCAACGTTACATTTTTCTCCCTAGGCTATTCATAAAAATAACTTTTTTGCAGATCGACGTGAAAACGGAGGAGAACAGTGGACCCGCCGAGCAGCGACAGGGGTCACACAGCGGAGCCGCCGAGCAACGATAGGGGTTACGATTTCTATGACTGCCAGTGAGCAGAACAGGGAGCCGCCAAGCAGCGATAAGGGTTACACTTTCTACGACTGCCGGTGAGCAGCGTTTTGGAACAGTGAGCAATGTTTTGGAGGGACAACGAACAACGGTAAATATCGAGCAAAGGGACATGGGTCTAGAGTTACATTTGTTACGACTGAGGGTGTTTGTGTGGGACTTCAGCACAGAATTGCGGGGACAGGTCGGCCCCATTTTTTTTCTTTCATTTTTTGAAATAGAAATTTTAATTTATACGGTTGGTTGGGTTGAAGAAATAAGTTTGAGTTATAAATAAAGTATTAGAAAACATCAGAGTGTCACTTAAAGCCATGTCCATCCCGAAAGCGGGTCAGGGAGTTGTAAAAGAGGGATTTTTAGTTCTCCTACTAGTAAAAACCAAATTTCAGGAAACAGATCCCCTCACAATATTGGATTAGCAAAATGGCCTTCAAACTCTTGTGAGGTGGTGAAAATGCCTATAGTGACATATCATGACTTGGAATGGAAACCCATTTTACCATAGTTTTAGCGGGTTAACACAAACAACCTAATCGACAGGTGGATCTTTGTAAATGAGAAGCAATATTTGGGGATATTAAAGCACATGCAAGCTAGGAAAATGAAATAGATACAGGAAAAAAGACTCATCATGGTCTTATCAAAGGTAAAAAAAACAACACTGGGGCAACAATTATAAGGGGCCTTTCAATAGTGAAACAAATTGACTAGGGAAGTAACAAAGGTAAAATGGAGACACTGTCTTCCCCAGAAACATATGAGACAAAACAAATCAGAATTGAAACCTCTGCATTAAACAAAGGGAAGAGTAATGATGGACATCAAAGCAACAAATAATTTTACAGTCCCACAACCTCACCTTTAGTATGGTCTTCAGAACTATATGTAAATGGGCTCATGACTATGAAAAAGAAGATCAAAATTTTAGAGGCAAAGGTGCAACGAGAAGAAAACCAGATAAAAAATTTCAAAAAATCTAAGGGGAGGATTGAAAGAGAGAAGAAGTTTTTAAAAGAACATGTAAGAAGCCTATAAAACAAAATGGAGAAGGGGAAGCAAGAGCTAATCAACTTAAAGCAAGAAATGGAACAGAGAAAAGCAATAGAAAAAAATTGATTAGAGCCAATGGGAGCGGCTAACACAATTCAGATGGAAAAGTTCGAGTCAGTAATGGTAGACATGGAAATAAGAGAAACAAAGCTAGTGGAGCAAATAAAAGAAGTTAAATTTTAGGTCCAGGTGGTAAAAGAACTGACGAGTGAACAAAAGGAAATTATAGAAAAATAAATCAAGAGACAAATGAGAGAGGAAAGGGACAGAGAAGAAAAAGCGACAAATATCATCATCAAAGGTTTGAAAGAATTTGGGAAAAAAATAGAGAACATATATTCTAGCAAGGGATTTCCTCAAGGAGGAGTTGCATTGGACAAGCAAGATTCAACAGGAAAACATGATAGGAAATATTATGGGAGTAGGAAGGGATAAACACGTGAGAGTTACTTTGAGATGGATGGAGGACAAGGTGAGAATCTTAAATAATAGAGGGTTGCTTAAAGACACTCATATCTACTTGGATGAAGACTTAACACTCGTCCAACAAGAAGAAAGGAGGAAAGAATGGGAGAAAGTAAAGTCAGCAAGAGAGAAAGGAAAGTGGGTATGGTTGAGAAATGGGAAAGCCCAAGTCACTGATAGAGTAACACATAAGAAATAGGGATTCGACACTCCACTGGAGTACTAAAACATGGTAATATGTAATTGCAGAGGTTATCGATGGAGAAGGGGACTGGGGTTGGGGCCCATAGCTGAGGGAAAAGACATTATATGTCTTATGGAAACACACAAACACAATGGATGTAGAATTCCAGACTTCAAAGGATACACTAAAATCTCTGTCTGGAACGAAGAAACAAATTCGGGTAAAGGACGTGGAGGAATAATAGTCCTAATAAAAGAAACATGGACTAGGATTATAAAATTGGAGAAAGAAGACCCAAACAAACAATTTATATGGTTGAAAATAACATAGAATGATGCAACAATATGGCTGGCGGCTTGTTATTTTGCTCCAAAAAGTTCAAAATTCTACAAAAAAGGGAACCTAGATAGTAAAGACCCATATGCAACATTAAAAAAAGATATTTCGAACTTTAGTAATAAGGGATAAATATTCCTAATTGGTGATTTTAATGCTATAACATCAACCAATAAATATATTTAGTTGGGAAGTGAAATGGGAGAGGATAACAATCCGCTATGGCTTAGAGAGAATGAGGAGAACCCTTGGAGGAGGACATCGCAAGATGGTAAAAGGAAGATTTCACACTTTGGAGTAGAACTATGAGGCTTTTGTAGCCTAAATGACATCGTTATATGTAAAGGCGTGAAAAATTGGCCGAAGTCCAATAGTATTACTTGTAAAACATACAACGGGAAAAACACAGTAGGCTATGTTATATGCTCTTAAAGATCTATTTCCAAGTTGTTGAACTTTAATATTGAATGCTACCATATAGAACTAGACTCTGACCATTTGCCTCTCCTTATTAAGCTTGGTATAAATACAAAAGATTGAAAAGGGGAACATCCCCATCATTCGCACAAGAAAGTGTCAGAACATGGGAGAATTATCTTAAATCAAGAAAATCAAGAGCTATTTAGGGTTTCTCTTAAAGAACACCTCCAGCTGGCCAAAAACAACAAAAAGGGCTACAAGGATAAAAAAGAGATAAAATATATGTTGGTAGTAGTATGTTGATCCCCTTAATACAAAAATCTTTAAAGGTATGTAAGAGATCTAGGCCTATGATGAGGATTGAAAATACGTTCCTAGCTAACCATTGGTATGATAAAGCATGCAAGGATGCGAAAATATTTCTCAAAAAAAAGCCAAGCAAAGAAGACAATATTCTATATAAACAATTGATAAAATCAAAGAAAGAAAGGTATGTGATTTCAAGAATGGAGGAATTAATTTCCATTGAAAAACACAATCCCAAAGGTTTCTGGAAGGAACTACAACAAAAGAAAAAGAAAATAGAAAACAATATCACAGGCGTTCAGTGGTAAAACTATGCAAAACTGTTGTATGAGAGGACAAATGAGAAAAATAAGTCTCTCATAATTGTCTCCTCAACAAAGCTATTTTCAGTTGCATATATTGAACAAATTATAAAGAAACTAGCAAATGGCAAGGCGCAAGACTTTGACAATTTACAAGCAGAATTTTCAGAATGGGGAATGAAGCTCCTAGCCCCACACATCAAGGATATTTTTGGGCCACCAAATTAACATTCACTTTCACTCTATTTTTCACCTTTATCCTCATTTTGTCACCTCATTCCATCACATTATCATTACATAACCCTACATTATCGTTACTATATGAGTTCACATTTACATTTTCCAAAGTTATTAATTTCATGTATTTAGAGTGAATTCATGATTAAAAGTTAGAAAAATAACATGTATTTGTTTATACCTAAAAGTGGATTGAGTTTGATGACATGTGTAGGTCATTTGAAAGCTTCCAAGGCACCCTTATGTGGCCTCCCAAGATCAAATTCGAATTTCAACTCAAGAGGTGGACCATATTCCAAGGAGAAAGATCATGGAGATCTTGATATGTCATGAGATTTGTATCTAGTATTTAGGAATAAGTTGAGACAAGTATGGATCTAGTAGATATTTAAGGGATCTACATTTATTGAGTAATTATCCCTAATTCTTGTATAAATAAGATGAACATCCTTCAAAATAAGGTGAACAATTATCAATTATTCATTAGCATCAGATTTATGATTGTTCATTTAGCATGAATAATATCATTTTCTCCAAAATTATGAGTTATAAGTGTTGTTTGATTCTTAATGTGTGATAGCTATTCATGTGTGCTCATTGAGGAATGGAAAGATGCCCATTCCATGCTAAGTACACTTCGTTGTAGAGTATTGTTCATAGTTGTGAATATACTAGTTTTAATTTTGGACATTCATCTTATTTCTTTGTTGTAAATACTTGTAGATAATTTCAGTATGAATTCATGTTATGGCCATGTTTTGTTGTGTGAAGATTGATCTCCTTTCAGTAATTAGTTTGGATGTGGAAGGACAACTAGGACTCTTAGAAAAGAGCCTCTTCTCCGTGAACTAGGACTGGACGGAATCAAGATTCACTTTCTTATATGCTTTCCTAGACTAAATTTATATGCTTTCATAGTTACATTTCATCATGCTTTCTTAGATGTTTGGCAATGTTATTATAGAAGGAATGTGGAAGGACAACCAGGACTCTTGAACAAGAGCCTCTTCTCCGTCTTCTAAAATAGACTAATCTCATTGACCAATCATTTATATGCTTTCATAAAATAGATCTGAATCTTTTCTTTTCAAAATAGTTTAGATTTGTAATATGCATTTCCATTCTAAACAAACTTCCTACAACAGTTTCATCTGAGGTCCCATATATTTTGGTTTGCTTCTAAGTTTACGAAACCCTTGGGTTGAAAAATTAAATAATCCAGGTGGATGTTGGTGGCCACCCACCTATCCCACTTGGACCCCCACAACTATCTCTTTCAGTTTTTCAGTTTCCGTAATTGTAGCACAATTTACTATTTTTAGTAGTTTTTCGGGTCTTGAACTTCTAGAGCTGTTTTGAGGTCCTAAACAACGTTTTTTAGGAAATATGGGAGAAACATGGGTCCATGGACTAATATTTCTCTTCCCAAAGTTGTAGTGCTTGAATAGATCTTTCTAATGAGCTATTGTACACATCAAACGAAGACTGGGTGCCAAAGTTACGACCCTGGGAAGTTGATGTACCAACTTATCCAAAACAGGGCCCACAATTTGGTGTTTCATCTTCCAGGGGTAGGTTTTGGGATGTTAAGGGTTTTCCATTGTTTTTCAACAATAAATAGGCCTTCGAGCCTCATGGTAACATAGTTTAGAGGCATGTAGCCGCCACATCTCTTCTCAAAGATAAGCTACCATCGCCCTAGTTGGTTTATTTCCATTTCTGTTTGTAAGCATATTTCAGTATTTTACATTAATGAAATGAAGTATTATCTTCGTTGCATCTCTGAGTTTATGGTTATATTTGTAATTTGTTGCGTTCCTGTTTAGCTCCTGCATCAGACTCTTGGGGAAGAAAAGAATCGTCCCTCAGACTTTCAGGGTTTACTCCATACTTCTGCAACTCTACTGCTGTCAACCAACTAACATCCTCCACTGGTTGCCCTTTCCATTTCAATAGATATTGAAAATAAACCTGTCCTCTAGTTCATTTGGTTACTCTTTTTTCCAAAACAACTTCCACCTCTTGCTTAACTATCTTTGGCATTTGTTCTTCCCAATTCAAAGTTTGAACTTCATCTTCTATAATTTCCTCCTGTAGCTCTGTCTCTGTCTCTTTGTATGGATACAAATCTGCAACATTGAAGATAGGTGATATCCTAGTCCCTTCTAGCAATTCAATTTCATGAGTATTACTTGAAAACTTTATTATATTTCTACATGGTCCTATCTTTTTCATTTTTAGTTTATTATAAGTCTTAGCAGGAAATCTTTATTTTCTCAAATACACCATCACTAAATCTCTCACTTGGAATTCTTTCTCTCTTCTTTTCATATCTGCTCTATGTTTGTATTTGCCAATGCTTTCCTGCAATCTACGTTTGACATCTTCTTGTAGTCTCTGCATATTCTCTACAAACTCTTCAACTTTTGCACTTCTGATCTCCTGTTTACCCAAATCTATAAGCTCATACGCACCTCTTGGATTCATCCCAAAAACAATATGAAATGGACTCATTCCAGTACTTTGATTTTGAGTGTCATTATAAGAAAACTCAACCTAAGCTAGTGCTAAATCCCACTGTTTAAGACTTCGATACACTAAACTTCTCAATATGTTCCCCAAACTTCTGTTTACTACTTTGGTTTGTCCATCGGTTTGAGGATAGTATGCTGAAATGAAACTAAGGTTAGCTCCTAGTTTCTTGCAAAGAGCTCTCCAAAAATGCCCTACAAACTTTGTATCTCTATCAGACACAATACTTACAGGCAATCCATGTAATCTTACAATTTATGAAAAAAATAGATTAGCGATATGTGTTCCATCACTAGTCTTCTTACGTGCAACAAAATGTGCCATCTTAGCAAATCTATCTACCACAACATAAATAGAATCATTCCCCCTTTGAGTTTTAGGCAACCCCAAAACAAAATCCATTCTAACTGTATCCCATGGTCAGTCTGGTATTGGCAATGGCTGGTACAATCCTGTATTCTGGCTTCTCCCTTTAGCATGCTAACATATCTTGTACTTCTTAAAAAATCTCTTAACATCAGTTTGCATCTTTGGCCAATAGTAAAAAGCATTTACCTGAGCAAAGGTTTTGTCTTGTCCAAAGTGACTAGATAATCCTCCACTATGTTTCTCCTTTATTATGTTTTCCCTCATAGAACATTTGGGAATGCACAACTTGTTACCTTTAAACAATAATCCTCCTTGGATAAGATAATCTAACCACTGACTTCTGTTATGAACTATTGGATTTTGAACTGTTGTATAGATATCTTTGAAATCTGCATCATCTTTATACATTTCAACCATTTCTTCAAATCCTACAACACCAACTTTGAATTCTTGCACAATAAAACTTACCCTGCTTAAAGCATCAACAACTTTGTTCAACTTACCACTTGTGTGCTTTATCACAAAAGTAAAGCTCTACAAAAACTCTACCCACTTGGCATGTTTTTGGTTCAATTTTGGCTGGTTATTTATGAGCTGCAATGTGTGGTTGTGAGTTACAATATAAACTCCTTTGGTAGCAAATAATGTCTCCATTTTTTTAAGGCTTGTACAATAGCATAAAATTATTTATCATAAGAAGAATACTTCTTCTTAGCTTCATTTAGTTTCTCACTAAAGTATGTTATTGGTCTCTGTTCCTGACTCAAAACTACTCCAATTGCAACTCCACTAGCATCTGTTTCAACTTGAAATACCTTTTCAAAATCAGGTAAAGCCAAACTGGTTTCTCGATGCTTTTCCTCTTCAACAACTTAAAATTCTTGTCTGCTGCTTCTGTCCACTTGAATGGTTGATTAGTCTCCTTGATTGTTTCAATAATTGGTGCACAAATCTGACTAAAACCTCTGATAAATTTCCTATAAAAACTTGCAAGACCATGAAAGCTTCTTACCTCAAATATATTCCTTGGAATAGGCCAGTTCCAAATTGCTTGGACTTTCACTGGATCCATTTTCAATCCTTCTTTAGAAATTACAAATCCCAAGTAAATTAATTCTTCCTTCATGAGACTACGTTTCTTCATATTTATCAGTAGTTTCTATTTCTGCAGAGTTCTTAAAACCACCTCAAGGTGCTCTAGATGTTCTTCTTTACTTCTACTAAAGGCTAGAATATCATCAAGATAAACAATAACAAACTTGCCTGCATATTTGTTCAAGACTTCATTTATCAATCTCATGAATGTGCTAGGTGTGTTAGTGAGTCCAAAAGGCATCACTAACCACTCATACAACCCACTATTTGTTTTAAATGTAGTCTTCCATTCATCTCCTTCTCTGATTCTTGTTTGATGATATCCACTCTTCAGATATATTTTAGTAAAATAATTTGATCCACTTAAACAATCCATCAAATCATCCATGTTGTAAAGGAAATCTATACCTGATAGTGATCTTGTTTATGGCTCTAGAATCTGTACACATTCGCCATTCACCTCCATTCTTTCGACTGAGTACTGTTGGTACAACACATAGACTAAGACTCTCTCTGATTAGTCCCTTATCCATCAATTCTTGCACTTGTCTTCCAACTTCTGCATTCTCTTGAGGAGTTAGTCTATATGCTGCTTTGTTTGGCAAACTTGCTCCTGGTATTAGATCAATATGATGACTAATACTCCTGATTGGTGGCAATGCATTTGGCAACTCATCCACAATAATATCAGAAAAATCATTCAACAAAGTTTTGATTTCTTCAGGTAAATCATCTAAGTTTGTGGAAGTCAAAATTACCTTAGGTCTCCCTATGACAACAAAATGCATTTCTTCACCTTTTTCAACCTCTTGCAACAACTCCTTTCCACTCATTAGCATAACACTGTTTCCAAGTGCTCCCTTGTCAGCTTCATCCTTCAATGGAAGTAGTGTATGTTTATTCCCATCCTTCTCCAGAGTATAGGTATTTCTCCTCCCATCATGAATAGCTCTCCGATCAAACTGCCAAGGCCTTCCCAACAATACATGGCATACATCCATTGGCATTACATCACACAATATCACATCTTTGTAAGTACTAATCTGTATCTCTACCTTGAATTTTTCAGTCACAATGATCTGATGTCCTTTCTGCAACCATGACACTCTGTAAGGATTAGGGTGTAATGTCTTCACCAATCCTAGTTTTTCCACCATCTCTATAGAAACAAGGTTATCAGTGCTTCCACTATCAATTATCACTTTACAACATTTACCTTTGGATTTTCATGTAGTTATGAATAAACTCTTCCTCTGAGTTGGTTCTCTAATCTCTTTCTCTGCCTTAAGCAATGCCCTTTTCAACAACAGGGATTCTCCTACTTCAGGTGATTCTTCCTTGTCCGCAATTTGAGGTTTTACTTCCTTTGCCTCAGCCACATTCACATTCCTCTGACCTATTGTTTTATTATGAGGACAATCCCATGATCCATGTCCCCATTGTCCACATATGTAACACTGAATATCTCTTCCTCAACCTCTTCCTCTAGGTGAAAATATTCTTCTATTAAAATATTCCCTCTGTGGTGGTCTACTAGTTAAACTTCTTGCTTCATGCTGATGTTGCTGACCCCTTGGTTTGGTAGTTCCTCTACTTCTTACTAAACTTCTTACGCTATTCCTCTGATTCCATTTTCTCAACATCTTCTCTTCTACCTTCAAACCTGCTTGATAGGCATCTTCAATAGTCTTCAGACTCAGCACGCTGATCTCATCCTGGATGTCATACCTTAAGCCATTGATATATCTGGCTACCTTCTCCATGTCATCCTCAGCATGTCCTGCTCTAATACTCAATCTATAAAACTATTATGTATATTATTTAACATACATTCCTTTTTGCCTTAAATTCTACAATTTTTTGAAAATATTTAACTGATAATCTTTAGGAATAAATTTAGCTTTCATTTTACTCACCATTTTATCCCATTGCTTGATCTTTGATTTTACTTTTCTCATTCTGGATGTCTATAGTTCATCCCACCAAATAGCTGCATGACCCTTCAATCTGGTAACGTCAAATTTCACCTTCTTTTTGTCGTCATCTGCCTCTTCATAGTCAAAATATTTGTCCAATGAACTGATCCAATCCATTAGCTCTTCTGCATTAAGACTCCCTTCATATGTAGGAATTTCCACCTTTGGTTTTCCTCATACTTTCACCAACATCTTGATAACTCTGGTAGTTTCATTTTCCTCCTCAGAAGATTCTCCTTTAGCACTATCAGCTCCTTCATCAGGTGTTCTTCTCTTAACAGTCTCAATTGTTTCCATTCTCATACGCAAACTCTGGATCTCTTCCAGCAGAACTGCATTTGCTTTAGGTCTTCCTCAACCAGTGCCAACTTCTCTCCTCGGTGGAAAGTTTATTGCAATCAACCTTAATCTCTGTGCTCTAATACCAAAATGACGCAGGAGGTTGGTGAAAACAAGGTGAAGTCTTCAAAATAGAATATTGGTTACTTTAGAACCAATCGGGTGCTTTCAGCAGATTCTATTCGTGGCTCACTTTACACGGAGGGTCCCCACTTTTCACTTAAAACTTCGGTCCCATGTTGACTTCTTTATAAACAATGCTTCAATCCACACCGTTGATCTCTTCTCTATCAGATCTGACGGTCAACACTCAACCCAATCAACAAAACCCATCGGGATCACTTTGCGCCGTAGATCTCTTCTCTCCAGATCCAATGGTCCTGACTCAACCCGATCAACAAAACAGCCCATTGATCCTCCATCATCGACCAACCGCGTGCTAGATCCAACGGTTCACAAGGATATCGGGTGAACCACTTGCACATTTTCTCTCTCCACCCGAGTGCTACGTGTCACTTGGTTAGTGGAATCGGGTGAATCCCCCGAAATACCACTTACAGCTCTTTATCCGCCCGATAACCACCTTCACTATTTAAAATCCGCCTTTCAGATATAACCATGTGCATTAACTCAATACTTAAGTAAAGTGCTTAATCAATGGTTTTAGCGTTTAATCGCAAGATTAAACCTTAACGCAAAATAACCACGATTTATGAGAAAATACGTTAAACATTGAGATTTTCATTTAAAGCGTGAAAATAAAGGAAATACCCAGTTAACTGTCTGAACGCAAATACACAGGGTAAACGAGAGTCCACACCAGGAATACTACAAATACACGCTGAATCAATTTCATTAATATAATATCTGTTATAGAGTCTTGGCCCTCTCAGCTCAATTACAACAATATATTGACCTCTGTCTCAATCTCAAACCCTCTCTAACACTCAAACTCTCGTCTCTCACTCAAACCTCAATCATCTTAGCTCGACTAATCTTTTTCCATTACATTTTCTTTCTTTTATGAGTCAAACTCTATTCTAACTGCACTAACAACTCGATCTCTATTTTGATCAATCTAACAATCAAATCTCTATCTTTAAGCTCTATTACACACCTATGCTAACAACTTAGCCTTAGTCTAAAATAAGACAATTTCCTAACTATTACAATAATGAAGTAAAACTCATCTTCGAGAGATCCAACCCTCTCTACTAAAACTGACTTTTTGACCACTCAGGTCATGAAATTCAACTCTTTTAGCCACAACATGTGAGAAAACAATCACATTGCTGGCTAAGTCCAGATACTCCTACATCAGGACTTAAGGTGAATACTAAAACTGGATTTTGATGACTGATGAAGAAAAATATTAAAACACGTATAGCTGTAAATGATTGAAAAATCCATTCCTATTGATCTTTCATTTGTAAAATAGTGCTCCATTTCTTTCAGTAGATTGTAATATAGAACTAGAATTTCATTTTGTGCATAGATTGCAAGGCTTGTGAACTGTGTGGACATGAAAGATCCAGCAAGTGATCTTGTTACGTAAGAATTTGCTAGAATGTGTAACAACCTTAAACATGTCATTTTTAAAACGCGTTTTGTGGCCAATTGGAAGCGAATCTCAGAAAAATAAAACATGGGTTTTTCTCAGAATGGGATGAGATATGTTTATCGCTAGCGATTTTCTAAAAATTCATAACCATTTGAGAGATTTTGGAGGTTCTCTGGAACCTTATTTGCTAGATTGCGTGAAAAAAAAACAGATTTTCAATTAAATGCACATACAATAGTTGCAACCATTATCCAATTTCCCTGATCTACAGGAGGAAGATCCGCCAAGATCCAATCTCCCTGATCTACATGAGGCATGGAGTGTTGTCCACGCTTGATGAATCCTTCAACGATGTTGGCAATAAAGACGAGTCTAGACGCATATCAGAAGTGAATGGGAGGTTAAGGTCACTCTCAGCAGATCAAACAACAATTTTTAGCTTATCATCGCCTCTAACAGAAATACACAAGGATTAGAGTATTCTAAAGATGCCATTGAACTGTCTTCTTAATGATCCTTTCTTGTCCAGCGCAACAGATTTTTGCACGGTAAATTCTCTTCTGCGACTTTGTATTTTGTGTTTCTGTGTGTTTGGACGAAAAATTAAGCAGAAAGAGTTGGATTTTTGAGTTCTTGTCTAGAAGATATTTCAGTGTTCTTTATTTGCAATGAATTTTAAAAAATTAAGCTGAGAGATAAAAGATTTGAATGCCAATGTTGTGTGTTGTTAATGAATCCAAAAGTTAAAAGAATAAAGGATTTAAAGGATGATAAGTTTGATGGTAAAACATTTCTAGACTTCATTCGGGAGCCCAACTGTGAATTCATTTCGTCGACGCACAAACACATTCATACCTCCAAGCTATACCATGAAAGGAATTGAACTCCAACAACGCTTCCTCCATCATTCTTCAACGCTGCACAAACCACGCTTTTTCACATGCTTCAACATTTCAACATTTCCCACATTTATGTTTTGACTTTTCATTTTTAAACATGACAAAATTTGTTTTTTATATTGCATCGTGTATGTATTGTTTTGATGTTACGTTGTTTTTCTTTATGTGTTCATATTTTGATGTGAATTTGTTTTAATGTTGTTTGTTTTAATGTATTATGTATAATGTTATGTTTTTTTAGTATATATTTTAATGCTATGTTTTTTTATATGTTTTAATTTTGACGTTATGTATGTTATGTTTTGTGATCAATGTGTTTAATGTTTTGTTTGTATATTTCACTTTTTAATTTAGTAAATATTTTATTACTTTTATTGTTTTTAAGAAAATTTCCATGGAAAATTGTCGAAATTTTTTTGGCTATTTTTATTTTTTTATTTTATGTGAAATTCATTGCGTGATTGAAGCAAATTGAAAAAAATTGTTGTGATGATCCACTTAAACACACCCATCGAAGCAGGAAATAGAAAAAAAATCATAAAACATGAGACAAAAATCAATCGAATAAAGGCACAATAAGCTCACCTTAAATAAACCTGATTGCAAATCGAATTTGGTTAAGGTTGAGTTTTTACATTATCGAAATCATGCTTAAAATTTATCATTGGATTTGTCTAATGTTATGTTTAGCATGATGCAGGGAAGAAGAACAACTTCAAAGGAACTTTATCTGCAAGATTGATTGATGAATTTTTTATTGAATATTTTTTTGTAGGAATCATCAAGCATTCACAAATAATATTTATTTATCTTTATGAAATGCTATGATTCAAACATAAATGGAGGAAATTGTTTACCTGTGCATATCATCATTTTTTTTTAGAAATTGGATTTATTATTGCAATTGTGAAATTGGACTAACCATTTGAAATGAAGACACGTCATGAACCTGTTAATTATGCAAAATTTTCGTATGTACCTAAAGAAATTGATCACTTCTCTTTGAACACACTTACGTTTTATTGCCATATTAGTGCCATGTTTTTTTTTAGGTTCTAGGACAATCGAAGAATTGAAGAAGGCCAATTTGTGCACGATTGGTTTTCTACGACCAATTTCAAGAAACATGAACCAATTAAATCCATTTCTATCATCCATAAATGCCATCATTTTTCCTCTCCAAACTCACAAGCTATTCAAGCATTTTTGCTAAGCATCGTCATCACCATTTTCCTTGCAAGTGTCACATGTTTTCCACTTACATTTTCCATAATTTCCATTCATTAACCCATTAATAGAGACATTCAGCTCACTTACATGCTGATTTGTCCTTTTTCTTTCCGTTCACTTGTTTACCCTCTTGTCATTTTCCTTTCCATTAAATAAATCCTGCTTGATGCAAATTTTCATCTATAGTCCTTCCAAAATCATCATTTCATACTCGCGTTAGATGATGGGGGATTCATAATGCCTCCCTTCTAACAAGTCTTGGCCTATCAACATCAACACATTATCTAGGTTTAGGGCTAGAGTCGTTACTAATACCTTGAGGCTTGTATGCATCAATGACAAGTTCTCTCGCCAAAAATCATGAGAATACATCAATGTCCCTTGATTGTTGGATCTTGCAAATGGCTCGACATCAACTCATCCATTCGCACTTTGCAAGATGTACTTAGGTACCTTGTCACTCGTTGATACTAATGGTGATTTTGCCTCGCATTGGTTAACGACATTCATCAATGACCAGTAATCCAGTGACTTCTCTTCATGCTCGACAACAACACATTTATTCAAATGAATAGAATTGTACCATTGGGTTTTGTAGCAGGTGAATATTGTATCATTTCAGCATTCTGCAATAGTTACAACAAATTTAACAGCAGAAATAAAGAATCTACTTTCACCACCTCATCCACCATTTATGCAACCAAGAAGCATGTGAAATTCTACATTCTATTCCATGATCTAGCATCAACTACATTTCTGTACATATGCACAATTTGTCCACTTATTAGGTAAGTAAATGTATGTTCTCTACTAGATTTTTATCATATAATTCCTTTAGTACCAAACTTATAATTTTTGGAAAATGCTTCACCATGTTTCCTTTCTCATTTCATAAAACAAAAACTGAAAATACCTTAAGTTTGGGGGGGAGGGGGAGGAATTCAAGTTCATACCTCATATTCACATTTTATGATATATATTGCATTCATATTCCATTATCACCTTTCATATGTCATGTATGCCCTTTATGCATGTGTCATCCTAACCAACTACTATTGCATTATGATTTAAACGTTACATGTTTTGAAAATAATGATTGAAGAATGAATGGTTGATTAAATGTTTTCAAAGCCTTTTTATGCAACACAAAAACAACAAAAGTATTGTTACACAAGAAACAATACTAATAAAATTTTGGTTGTCACACAAGAACCAACCAAAATAATATGTTGCAATCGAATGTTTTTAAGAAAGAACACTTTGCAAAAAGAATAAAGTTGTCAAAATTAAAAAATTGCGAAGTTAAAAAAATCTATATCAGCCAAAGTTCACATAAAAGCAAGACAATTCAAAAAGATTAAATCATGATTAAGTGAATCAATGCAATAATATTGCATGAGGACATGCAATAACTTCAATTGGGGGGTATGTTGGGTGCCAAATTAACATTCACTTTCACTCTATTTTTCACCTTTATCCTCATTTTGTCACCTCATTCCGTCACATTATCATTACATAACCCTACATTACCATTACTATATGAGTTCACATTTACATTTTCCAAAGTTATTAATTTCATGTATGTAGAGTGAATTTATGATTAAAGTTAGAAAAATAACATGTATTTGCTTATACCTAAAAGTGGCTTGAGTTTGATGACATGTATAGGTCATTTGGAAGCTTCCAAGGCACCCTTACGTGGTCTCCCAAGATCAAATTCGAATTTCAACTCAAGAGGTGGACCATATTCCAAGGAGAAAGATCATGCAGAGCTTGATATGGCATGGGATTTGTATCTAGTATTTAGGAATAAGTTGAGACAAGTATGGATCTAGTAGATATTTAAGGGATCTACATTTATTGAGTAGATATCCTTAATTCATGTATAAATAAGAGGAAAATCCTTGAAAGGAAGGTGAACAATTATCAATTATCCATTAGCATCATATTTATGATTGCTCATTCAACATGAATAATATTATTTTCTCCAAAATTATGAGTTATGAGTGTCGTTTTATTCTTAAGGTGTGATCGATGTTCATGTGTGCTCATTGAGGAATGGAAGAATCCCCATACCAAGCAAAGTACACTTTGTTGTAGAGTAATGTTCATAGTTGTGAATATACTAGTTTTAATTCAGGATGTTCATCTTATTTCTTTGCTGTAAATACTTGTAGATAATTTCAGTATGAATTCATGTTATGGTCATGTTTTGTTGTGTGAAGATTTATCTCCTTTCAGTAATCAGTTTGGATGTGGAAGGAAAACCAGGACTCCTAGAAAATAGCCTCTTCTCCGTGAACTAGGACTGGATAGAATCAAGATTCACTTTTTTATATGCTCCTAGACTAAATTTATATGCTTTCATAGTTACATTTCATCATGCTTTCTTAGATGTTTGGCAATGTTATTATAGAAGGAATGTGGAAGGACAACCAGGACTCTTGAACAAGAGCCTCTTCTCCGTCTTCTAAAATAGACTAATCTCATTGACTAATCATTTATATGCTTTCATAAAATAGATCTGAATCTTTTCTTTTCAAAATAGTTTAAATTTGTAATATGCATTTCCATTCAAAACAAACTTCCTACAACACTTTCTTCTAAGGTCCCATATATTTTGGTTTGCTTCTAAGTTTACAAAACCCCGGGTTGACAAATTAAATGACAGGGATTTAGCATACAATTAAATCACCCTACGTATATATTTAACAGAGGTAATCAAGATAGCTTTCCGATTGAGTGGACAACTAGTGTTGTTATACCTCTTCACAAAACTGGAGATATCAATAACCCTTCTAACTACTGTACTATTATGATCAACCCTCTTCTTAGAAATTTTTTTGGGAGCATGATAGACCGCAGAATCAGCGAATGGGTAGAAAAAGAGGGAAAAAGAGCAAAGGGACAAGGTAGCTTTAGGCCTAAACATTCTACCATTGATCATTGCATGACTCTAAGACACTTCATTGAAAAATTCAAGGAAAACCAAGGTGGGGAAGCATTTTGTTGCTTTGTTGACTTCAAAAAAGCCTTCGATACTATCCCTAGAGATAAACTATGGCACAAAATGGAAGAGCTGAAGGTCCCAAAATAATATAGGGCAGTTGTTCATAATATTTATGAGAGGGTTAGATCCAAAATCATAACAAAGGAAGGCATGTCTGAATGTTTTGATAGTGACATAGGAGTCAAACAGGGATGCCCTTCTTTCTCCCACAATATTTGTTTTATATATTAATAAGCTTGAAGAGTAGATACACATTACCAAAGGAGAAGGAATCTAGCTAGCAAGATATGTGGTGAAACTACTTTTATATGCAGATGACCTTATTCTTATTACTAAATCAACGCTAGTCTTGAGAGAACACTTGAAAGCTATGGAACTCTTTTTTCAAGAGGTGGGAATGCAAGTAAATACTAGAAAAACTAAAGTCGTGATTTTTTCTTTGAAAAGAAAGAAGCCTTAGGGTACTTTTCTCTTTGAGGGAAGCCCCTTGGAGGTGGTAGATGAGTACAAGTATTTAGGAATTGACTTTCACTACATGATTAGCTAGGAGACATGTATATCAAAGAGAATCCAAGGAGGGTGGAAATATTCTTACCTCCTTCAGAACAAGTGTAGACAAGAAGAACTATGGGATTGGAAGACTAAGAAAACCCTCTTTGGTATATTAGTGGTGACAATTATCCTCTATGGTTGCGAAATATGGGGGAGAAACATGTGAAGACACAAATGGAGACAAACAGAAAGAATTCAAAAGCACTTGATCACAAGTAGCCTTAAATTTAAATCAATGGTCCCATATGATATCCTTTTAGTTGAGGCTGACATGTTTCCAATTGAGGCATCAATGATCATTCATCCGTTGAGTTACTTGAAGAAGGTTGAAAATATGGATAAGCATCGGTGGCCCAATTTGGTTGTTGAAGAAGAGCTAAACCACCGTAAAAATACATGGATGAAACAAAAAAGAAAGTGGTTAGGCAAATGGGAGATAAATCTGCATGATTTCCCTCACACTAAGGAGGTGATAAAAAGGTGGGTGTTAGAAAAATTTAGGACTGCCATGTGGATAAAGCAGGTAGTCAAAAATAAAGCATATTATGTCAAATAATTTAATCCAATATGGAAACATGATGATAAAGAGTATTTGAGTTCCTCAATCAAAGGCATAGCTAAATTTTTAATTTCTCGGCTCAGGACTAGCTCCCATCACCTAAGATGTGAAATTAGTAGATGGGAGGTCCCTAAAGAAGATTGGGAAAAACGAAATTTCATTTTTTGCAACAAAAGGGCGGTAGAAACATAATGGAATTTTATCAAAGAGTGTGCAACATATGGAATTATCCATCGACAGTTTGATAACAATTTCAAGGTGAACAATCTTAGTGAGCTTTTTGAGGAGACAAGGCTTCACAAAACAACGAATTTCTTACTCAAGATCCATAACAACAAAACTGACCTAGAAATTTTTTTAATATAGATTAAGTGATAGTGGGTGTCCCTTACACCGCGAGGTCTCATGGACATCATTAAAACCCATTTCATTTCATTTCGTTTTAGTAGTCTCATCAATGTGTTCTATACATGCAGTCTCAACTATTTCACATCTCACGATTTGATGCCATAAACTAGAAAAAACATGCTCATTGTGGTCATTTGCCAATGTCAAAAGAACACGTGGATCAACGTTTCTAATTTGAATAGATATGTTGGGATCACATCTTACTCAAATGATTCTCCCTTAATCTGGCTTGTTCTTATTTTGTAGGCTGAACATGAACTGAATTAGATACAATCACTAGAATAATAGCTCCATATATGACCAATAAATTTTGTTGGTAAAAGAAAATTCAAAGGAGACGATCGCCAAATCAATCATCAGATCTCAAAGAAACCAAATCAGTTAAGCAAATATTACCAACCAGAGCAATGAATAAGAATATCTCTTATTTTAACTAAAAAAATATTTCAATTTTTGTTATAATTTGAAGAAGTATATATGCTTTAAGGGTTTTGATTATAACCATTAATTCATAATAATTTGATAAATGTGAATCATCTAATTCATTAATTCATAGTTAGTTGATAAGTGTGACTCAATTACCTATACAATACAACAATGTTGTCTTCTTTTAACTAAACTTGTGAGTTGTTATTATTATTATTATTACAAGCACATTTTCACTAAAACCATCACTCATTATGTTAGTAGGTGGCATCACTCTATACATCTTTGGTGGCTACAAGGCCACTTGTTATCACACCTTACCTTTCATTGGTTGATGCTTTTGTTGGGGCATGACTTAGTTGCAGGAACTACATGGTGGCAATGTGCAAAAATCATGGGCAGCGACATTGCCATCATGTGGCTCTTATTTTAATTTGATCCTATTTTGTTTTAGTTCAATTCTAATGTTATTATGTTATTTACATTTTAGTTATATTTGAACATTAGTTTTTTATTTTATTTTTATTATTTAAAAATTGTTATATTTTTAATTTAGATTTAACTTATTTTTATTTCTATTTTATTTAAATTTTTATTGATATTTAGTTTAATATAGTTTTGTTTTGCTATAAATATTTTATTTTTAAAGATTTTATGAACTTTAATAAGGAGCTTTTGTTGAGATTTTGGAGGTTCAAGATTATAGAGATGGGAGGATTTGGAGCATGAAATGAAGGTGGCCAAACAAACCCAAACAAAATTTTAAAATGAGCATGGATATGTACTGTAAGGGGGGTTTGAATCCTCAAAATTGCATGTATTGTTGTCTGCAATCATTTTCTTTTTAGCTTATTTACACTTTTGTAGTAAGCAGAGAGTGTGACCATAGAGAGATTGAACAATTTGGCTTTGAAAAGAAATTTGCTATGCACTTTTTTAAAGTAATTTCCTCAAGGAGTCAAGTTGCTCAAAGGACTGCAAATTTGTAATGGAATTTTGGTACTGTTTTTAATAAATTTTCATTCTAGTGCACTTTTGTTTGAATGTAAACTAATCTATTGTTGCTAAAATTTCTTTGATCGATTTCAATTTTTGTTCCAAGTAGTGTATTATTTTATGATATTATGCACTTTTGTTGCATCACTTACAATATGCTACTGCAGCTCTGCTAAAGCTATCTTGACATTGTAGAACAAAATAGAGTTCAAGTTGAATTCATTTGAGATTCAAGTGTATTAAAAAATAATTATTTATTGTTCAATTGCATTCATATTTTGGTTTTCCCTTTTGTTAATTAAAATGAACTTTTTATTTTAATTAATGAAAATCAAGTAATGAATAAAACCCTTTATTGGATTCATGTATGTATTTCCAATTTTCCTCAATAACTTTTTATTAAAGTAAATTCAATATGCATAAAACACTTCAATAAATTGCAAAATACAAACTATTTTGCGTATTGCAATTTAATATTATTATTTGAATTCAATCATTAAGTGAACAATCCTTTCCTTTGGTAAGTTTATTTTCTCTTGGATTGGAAGAAGACTATCATATTCCAATTCGAGATAGGATTAGTTTCCTTGTTTGCATCTTAGTATAGACCTCCATTTTCATTTTCTTAGCTTTGCTTCAAGTCCTCTCTTAAAAAGGAAAAATCATTGAGGTGTGGTTTGATCAAACCCTTAAATTGATCAAACCTTTATATTGATCTAATTCTTTAATTTTCCTCACTAACAAATCAATATAAAAGAACCGTAATTTATTGTATATGTTGTATATATCAGTTTGGTCCTTTTATTTAAGATTGTTTAACTTAAGCTCTTGTAAAATTTTGCAACTTCTTTGTAATTTTTAAATTAACTTTAATATTTAATTTAGTTAGAATAATAATGTTGTAAAGTTAAATTTAGAGAGTTAGGAATAACTTTACATTAATATAGAATCTATATTTAACAAGATTAGATAATAACAACTAGATTTAACTCTAGTATAATATTAACATTACATTAGGACTAATATTTTACCATTTTAATAATAAAGTAGATAAAATTATAATAATAGTATAGTTAGATATATATTATATATTAGATTATTGACATATGAAAGACTAACCCTAGGAATTACTAACATTAAAATCTTATTGTAACATAAATATAACTCTAACACATACGTTAGTATAATATAAATGGGCTAGGTTGATTTTTAAATTGACATAGGTTAACATTAGGATATTCCTAGGTGAATGGGTAACTAGACCCATAACTAGTTAGAACCACAAGCTTCAATAGAAAAGGGTCTAATTGGGGCCCTGACCGGGTGGTCTCCCTTACATGTTGATGAGGTCATTTTTGACCATCAACGCCTTCCAAACTATGGATCCATTTTGAGGGAGTCTTCTCAGAGTACTGAGCCAGTCCAAAGTAATTGAAGGGAGGATGTATTTTTTAACCATAGTTTAAGCCCAAAGACCTGTACCTTGAATCAACCTCCAAGCTCTTTTAGCAGCTAAAGCTTCTGAGAACTAAATAATATTTTTTAGCCCACATCCTCCCAATGCTTTTGGGAGAGCTATGGAGGACCAAATTGTAAGGGAGAAAGGTCTTCAATCTTGATTTCCAACCTGGATATATCCCAGGGATATATGCTTTATTTGATTTAGAATTTCCACTGGTATCCAAGCTAACGAAGCCCCACTATACAAGAATTTCCTCAAGCATTGCCTTGTAGAGAACAAGTCTGCCAGTTCTAGATAGCCCTTTTTTGCACCAGTCCCAAATTAGGAGTTCAATTTTGACAATAAGCCAAGCCTAATGCTCCTTCTTGTAGTATTTGGATTTAATAGAAACCATGGGTATTATAGGGGATCCCCTAGCGGTGAGGGGACGATTGAAAGGATTCTAAAGACAAGATAATTATCATCCTATTCGAGCGAATTCCCGATAAGAGTAGATTTTTATTCATTTATCAACATACTTGGTGCCAAAGAGAATAATTCCCAAATGTGACCAATGGCTTGTAGACTCCCATAATACAATGTAAGGAAGAGTATAATATCATACAAAAATAAGAGATGGGTAAGAGAAGAAGAAAGGATGGTTTCAATGCCTTTAATAAAATGTCTTCTATTTTCATCGAGAATAAACCTACTGAGAGCTTCAACAACTAAAAGAAAAGTGAGACATGATAGGGGCTAGCCCCGCCTCAAGCCCCTTTAGGGATTTAAAAAAGGGGAAGTTGATCCATTGATTAAAAGAACCATTGAAAAAGTGCTAATATAGTTTTAAATCTTGCCGACAAACGGAGGGTTGAAACCAAGATGAAGAAGAATCTATTTAAGGCCTTGGAAATATCCACTTTGTAATTGACAACTTTTTTATTTGATTATGGATTGAGTGAATACCTTCTTGAGGAAATCCTATTTCCTCATGGATTTGACAATCCTTCAAGAATATGAAGTGTTTTAGGGATATATGCTCAGATAGAGTAAGATTTAAATGCAGGGTGATGATCTTTGAGATTATTTTGTATATGGAGTTGCATAGTGAGATAGGGAAAAATTGTTCAAAATAAATAGGCTTATCAGATTTTGGGATGAGAGTTAAGAAGGTGGAGTTAAAGGGGGCTAATATTCTACCATTTATCCTATAGAATTCCACCACTCTCAATAAGTTATCTCCAATAAAATTAAATAAATCCTAATAAAATTCAATGGGGAGGCCATCCAGATCGGTGTTTTTATCTTTTTGTAAACTTTGTAAGCCTACATCCAACTTTTCTATTGTGATTTCTTTCATCAGTTCTTCATTTCCATCATCGCCTATGAATCTAAGGAAATAAGCAACCATTTGGAGAATATTTTCTATGTTTTCTCTTTCAAGCTTTTTGAATATAACCTTAGAGTGTGAAATTCCGCCCTCTTTAATTTCCTTGAAGGAAGAGACTTTTGAGCCATCTTCTTTAGTGATTTACCAAATAATGTTTATGGATTTTTGATGGTTTTCAACTCTATAGAAGTATTTTGTATTCTCATGACCAGCTTGAAGCCACAAATCTCTACTCTTTAAACCCCATTCTTTTTCTTTCTCCAATAGTATAACTCTTATTTTCTTCTTGAGGGCTTTTAGAGATGATAGTTTCTCATCAGAGAATGTGGAATGATCTGATTTTTCAAGGAGGTCTTGTATCTTATCCTTAATTTCGGATAGGAGCCTTTCATGTTGGCATTTTTTTTCTCTTTTTCTCATTGTCAGATAGTTTATTTTATATTTTTCAAGTTTTTTTGGAATTAGATTGGAGAATCAGACCCCATAGTGGGATTATAATGAATCCATGCCTCCTTGATTTTTCCAATGAGATAGGGATGGTTAAGCCAACTTGGGTTTAATTTGAAACGACCCATTGGATTTTGGGTTCCAGGATCCATGTACATGATAATTGGCTTATGATCTGAATCTCCACAGGAAGATACCCATTGATTAATTTAAAGATTTAGATCTAGGAGATTGTCCAAAATTAGGAAATGATCTATTCTCTTAGCTAAACCATCATTCTAAATATTTTCAAAAAAATAATATACCAATGGGCTCGGATGTGCGAAGGGGCCCCATACTTTAGATTTCTCTAAAGTGAAGTTTAAATCTCCCTTGATTCAGAACTCTTTAGCTACCAAAATTAACCAAGATCTTTTACTTCAGTGATGTTAGTAGAATTGCATGTAAAAGAGTACCGAACAACCACATGTGCATGCTTTAAGGAAGGTAAAACATAACAAAAAATATCAAATCATTGAACACAAAACACATTGATAACGAAATTCACCCAATGTAGGTTACATCTCCGGGCCTTGTTGTCAAGTGTGGGGAGGCTGCTTCATCAAATGTTGCAAATGATGATGATGTACATGGTATGTAATTTGTCATTACAAGGATAAATACCCTCAACTTGAGTTGTGTGTCTCTCCATGAGATGTTCTCCCTACAAGAACTCTCACTCAAATGGGTCCTCCTTCAGCATGACAAGTTGACAAATCTCACATGATGTGGCAACAAGTATCCCTCAACATAATGGTAATCAGGGATCTCAACAATAAATACATCATCTCAGGAATCAATAAGAAAGACATGAAATAACTACATCATATAACTCCACTTTCAAATATGTCCAAAAATTCAAAGCTCAGTTGCTAAATGGATTGCACCACTGAATTCCTGGTGATGAGTGATGTAAAATCGTCTGTAAACTTGTCCAATTCTGACACCATCAAATTTTGGACCCTATAGAATCTTAAAGATTCCCTCAAAGATTACTTCTTGGAAATGGTTGGGAAATCTGCTGCTCAGATGAAGATTTTGAGCACACCACTGCGCTCCTTGTGAAGTTCTGTGAAAAAGTACTATAAAGTCGGCATCATTCCGACACTGGAAAAATTCAGCCTCCAAGGGAATCTAAAGGTTCCACAAGATTCTCCAAAGATTCTAAGTAGTTGGAAACATGCAATTCCACTACTAAGATGGAGACTCTGACTATATGGTTGGACTCCTAGCGAGAAAACATGAAAAAATGACTATCCACATGTCAAATTCTATCACTGGCATCTCTGGACCTCAAGATAATATTTCTAGCATCTTGAGCTTCTTAGGTTCATGGTTCCACATCTTTTTCTGGCAAGTTTCCACCCTGTTCATGACTCCATTGGTTCACGGTTTGGCCTCCAAGTTCTACCTCCGCCCTTCATCTCACTAGTCCACCCATTCCTCCCTTTGAATGAGAAGAGGTTGGGTTAAATAGTGGTGCGCTGATGAATTTACCAACGTCACCACCTTGGTGGATTGGTTAAGGCGATGAGATTGAGGCAAAGAGGTTAGGGGTTCCAACCCCATCGACCCCCACATCTTGGCACATTGTTTTATCGATTGGTTAAGTTGGTGCATTTTTTTTGAATCCTCGTGGCATTTGTGGTAATCGTTAACCATTACCTACCATTACAATGTGTTGCATACGGTATAATTGTGTTTCTGTTATATTTTGTGAGACCGCTTGGTGGTGGCCGACCATATGGGCTAGGCAAGTTCGAGCCCCGCCAGTCACAGCCCCTGGTCATTTGGGGGTTGGTTCTATGGTGGGCAGGGTCCACACCGTGCGATCCTGACCCAAACTTTATATATGTGTGTGTGTGTGTGTGTGTGTGCTATATCAAAATAGAGCGGGGTTGGTGGGGGTGACAATTTGCCCCCCTTTTGTTGTTATTACTATTATTTTTTAACATATATAGGTCATATTTTTTGTTTTTAACGAAAATAGGGGTTCTTAAACAAATTAGGTATTCAAAAAATTCACCTGCTTTCGGGAGCCAAGTTCCATGCCCCGGACTCATTAAATTTGTAGGATCATTAAACCTGGCCCACATGCCCACTTTGACCAAAATTTTGACTAGCTATAACTTGACCATATGAAATCGAATTTGAGCATCATTCACACCGTTCGAATCAGGACAATGAGCACCACAATGTGGTCCCGGTTTCACTTCAATCTGGGGACTTTGATTTTTGAGCTATTCCAAAGGCACTTCTAAATCTGGAGCTTTTTGGAGCCACCTGGATCATCCCCCTAGAAAAACATATCCAAGCCAAAGAAGAGGAGTTTGGAAATTTTTTCCTAGAAAGTATTCCTTTCCAATTATGGGTTGTATATATTGAACCCAGTGAAATAGAAACCATTGTTCTTGAAGATAAAAGATGTTGCTAGAAAATACCATGAGGCCCAAGCCACCTTGCAGTGAAAAAGGGATGCTTTGCAACCTGTAATTAGGCCTCCTTATCTCCTCAATGCATCTGTAAAATGAAAGGACCAGGAAGGAAGCTTGGAGGACAGAATGCCCGTGTACCATATATCATTGTATTTTCGAGGAATATTATATGCGGAAAGAGGGAGGAGATCAGTGTTTTTAGGGCCAAAGTTTTTGATGGGTTTGCCAAACCACTTATATTTAGAGAAAGTATTCTCATTCCAAACATTTTTCAAGGGACACTCTCCAAAGTAGTTATCACTTTTTGTCTTTTTAATTAAGTTGATTAATTAAGAAAAATGTTATATGAACAAGTGCCATATGAAATAAGTTATGATTTTTTGGGAATGTGGTATTGATAAGCCATAGTATTGGCCCATGGTATTATAACAAAACATATTTAAGACTAATAATATCCATGGTTAAGAATGTTGTTACATATTTTTCTTAAATGTATAAATGTTTAATTTATATATTAATTCATTTTATAATTAATAAAAATAATAATTTAAATAATGTTATAACTTAGTTAATTTTATGATTCTTTTGATTTTAGCAACATAAGGTGTATCATAAGAAAGTGTTTTGACGTTTATCATGGATTGATGTCTATCGACATTTACCAACCATTTAATTTATATGGCTATGCAAGTTATTCATATTTTCATAAATAAACCTTCAAATGGACACTTGATCCACAACTTCCAATAATAGGTGGACCTCAAAACCCATTAAAAACATAATAATTATCATCCATATTTCAAAATGTTGGCACCCCAACATGTTTTGGCCATGAAAATTTGACATGGTTGTAACTTTTTGTGGATTTCAAAATCTTAATCCCATAGCCACATTTGTGGTGTCATCATAATAAGTCTACCTGCACCAGATGTATTGGTTCAAAATTGCATGGTTATTCATGAGATATATGTTATACCTTGTACTGCAAACCACTAAAGCTTGTGCGCCTCCAACAAATACATGCTTTGTAATCCCATAATTTTTAGCATAATGCACCCTCGAGCAATATACCCATGCGACGTGTCATAAGAACCCGAAGCTTTGTTTCACATGTGAGAGATTTTTAATATCTACAACACTAAACTTATTCCATGAGGACTCATAGATACCAAATGAAACCCACCTTACACTCTACCTTTGTCGTGGCTGGATATAAATGGAGGATTTCTTATCGTTGGTACTTTATTGTGGATAAATGTAGATGGTGTAGATGGGAGTCATATTTCTGTATTGAGAGAGATTTATAACAAGAGTGAATAATATGCATGATGGGTAAAAGTAGCATGCTACTGCAAAAATACATGGACCCACAAGATGGTAATTCAACTGAACAATGCCTACATAAAAACGCCTCACTAAGCGCCATGTCAGATCCCATGCTTACATATATGCTATATTTTAAGAAAAATCAATTAATTAATAGCAATAGATTTGAGATCAATAAGAACTTATGCAAATATCATTAATACAATATTGATAAAAAATAAAATTAACACATACAATCGAGAAGAAATCAACACAAATTTTATGTGGGAAACACAACAATGTACTGGGAAAGATCAACAACTCTTATATTACTAATATAAATTGCATAAGATTCAGCTTGTGAGCCCAACTCCCAATCGCTTCATGCACAATGGATGAATTTAACTTTGATTATTTGAAAACATTTTCGGAAGAAATCATATTGATAGATTTAGGTCAACGCGTTTCGAACCAACTACTAACTAGTGTGGTTCATCATCAGGATAAGATGAAAAATCAAATCATAGCTGTAAGTTAAATAGGGAATCAGGACCTTGTAACGGCTATAGGGAAAAACAACTAGAAAACAACTTATTTTTGGTTGGATAGGAAAATTGGACAAATTGTTATTATTTATTATTAATTAATAATAAATTAATAAATTAAATATAATATATAATTATAAATAACTAATATGACCCCACTATATAAAAATAATAAGTCAAAAACTATATTCAAATAAAAACAATAATTACGTCAAATAAAATGTAATATAAATAATATTAAATATCTAAATATATTATTTAATTATAAACTAAAACAGGAAAAATTAATTATCTTGGTATTAAATGTAATTTGATTAATTAAATTATATTTTAATTTATTCATTAATTGTTTTTTATAGAATAATTATAAATTAAATTTCAATGTATTTTATTATTTTATTATTTCATAGATTGTAGTATCTTGGTTATAAATATAATTTGTTTAATTAAATTCTATTTTATGAGAAGATTTTTCGGCATAAATCACATTATGATATATTTGTCGACGCGTTTTGAACCAAAGAGTGTGGTTCATCATGAGAACAAGTTGAAGAATCAGATCGCCTCTGCAATTTAAATAGGGAGAGCAGATCTTCCAATGGCTAAGTTTGACTTGGAAACGACTATGTCGGATTGGGCAATTAGATCGGACCAACGACTATATTTGACCATGAAATGACTATATTTGATCATAAACATGATATGAATCACAGAAGCCTCAATTCAACAAATTCTATTTTAATTAAAAAAAATTAAATGTATTAAAATACATTTAAATTTAAATTATTTTGTTATTCCATCGATGTAGTTATAAAAAAATCCTCAGGGGGAGAAAAACATAAAAGAGGAAAAAGAGACAAGAAAGGGAAGGGAATAAGAGGAAAGCATTGGAATCCAACAGTTGTTGATTTTCCAACCGTCGTCCCTATTAAGGTTACTGGGCCTCCTCTATATTTCAATGGCTTCCCTAAATTTATGGTGATGAAAGTGAGAAATCTTCGCAATGACCTTAGCCTCTTCAATGCATATCTAATGCTTGGTCTTCTTCGCATATTCTGCTAAGGCCAAAGAGCGGGTCCTCCCATGCTTAATATTGACAATGTGTTCCTTAATCCTCTGATTAACAGAACAACATATTTCACCAATGTATGATGTTCCACAAGAGCATGAGATTACATAAACACCTTTCATATCCTTGGGGTCCACAGGGTCTTTTTCCGATTTCAAGGAACTCCTATTGGACTTAAGGGGTTGAAAGGTAGAGGGAATTTTGTGCTTCCTAAGGATTTTCACAATCCTTTTAGTTGTCCCTTGGATGAAAGGGAGGTTAACTCCAGAACTACATTCATTAGGGTTAATATTAACCTTAGGACTTTTGCTAGCTTTGAGGAAGGCTTTAACGCCTTGGGAGCTAGCATGAAGATACTGCTCAGTATGATTTTTCTTCCAAAACACCTAATGGGAAAATGAGCCATCCCCTTTCTTAGAAATGAGGACATCCAGGAAAGGGAGATTGCCATTGACTTATTTCTCCATGGTAAACTTAATGGAGTTAGATTGATTATTAAGATGCTAAAAGGAGAGATCTAACTTATCCAGACCATGCTGCCAAATAGAGCAGGTATTGTCTACAAATCTTTTCCAAAGCTTAAGTTTAAAAATAACTGAGGCCAAAGCTTTGGATTCAAAATATTCCATAAAGAGGTTAGAAAAATAGGGGATAGAGGTGAGCCCATGGCCACACCATAGGTTTGTTCATAGAACTCACCTTTGAAATAGAAAAAAGTGGAAGTAAGGCAGATCTCGACTAGTCTAGCAGTGTCGAGATTAGTAAGGCGAAAGATGGCATCCAAGACTTCTTTGATGGGGATATTAGTATACAAGGAAAGCACGCTAAAACTTACTAGAATGTCCTCGGGATCAAAATTCACATCTCTTAACTCATTGAAAAATGATTAGGAGTCTTTTACAAATGACTTCGTTTGGCCAACCAAGGGCTTAAGCTTCATGGCTAGATATTTAGATAAAAGGTAGGTTGGCCCACCCATGGTGTTGACAATGGGTCTAAGGGGGTCTCCCTCCTTATGGATTTTCATAAGTCCATAGATCCTAGGAGTGATGGGGCTACTCTCGATAAGCTTATAGCTAAAGGAGCTACCAGACCTACTGGATTTTATAGTGAGAGCCATTGTTCTAGAGATCCTTTTAAGGGATTCTTATCAGGTTTTTTGTAGAAGTTATCCAAGTGATCCAACATCTTCTTCCAATAATCGACCTTATCAAGGATTACAATGGCCCCACCTTTGTCAGCCTTCAAGACAACAATGTCTTGGTTCCTGTTCAAAGATTTGAGGGCCTCAAACTCCTCCTTGCTGATGTTATTCTTCAGGGGTTTAGCTTTCCTTAGAATAAAAACACAGTCATGTCTAATAACATCTTTAGTGTTATTCGGTAAGCCTCTTATTCCAAATTCAATGTCACACATAATATCATCTACCAGAATTTTTATAGGAGTAAGGGAAAAGTTTAAACCCCTCTCCAAAAGATTAAAAACAAGAGCAAGAAAGGAAAAACTCGACAAATTAACAACTTTATTATTACGAGGAGGAACGTAAACGTTTTCATTGTTATTATTAATTGGATACTTAAAAATATTAAGATTGCCTTTATTATTATTATTATATTCAATAGTATCCCTGATATTATTACTATTAATATTATTTACCACCAAATTGTTATTACTATTATTATTAATGCAAATGCTATCTATTTCATTACTATTGTTATTATTATTGTCTATTTCATTATTAATGTCTCTTTCGTTATTATTATCTATATAATTCTTCTCTATTTCATTCTTATTATCATTATAATTATTAATATTATTATGGCCTCTATTATTATTATTATAATTGATATTATTTATATCATCCCTAATATTATTATTATTACTAACCTCCTCATTATTATTATTATTACAAGTTATTATTATTATTATTATTATTAGTATTTATATTATTAGATTTATATATGTTAAAACATTCAACTATCGAATGGGAAGACAATTTAAGGGGATTACAAGAAAAACTACAGAAATAGCACAAGAGGAAGTGCTCCCAAATAAAGGGCTAACCCCAATAGAAGGAACACAGGAATCAAAAGGTTGAATAGTGAAATTGGATGGAGGAGCGCAGAGCTGGTTGGGGAAACCGGATGGATGAGCAGGTGAGGAGCCATCGCTGATAACAGGAAAGTCAAAATCTGAAATGGGAATGGGACAGGCGTATTTTGTTATTTCATCGATGATATATAATAATTTTTGAGCCTCCAAGACATAATGCTTGATTAGTAGTACCTCTCAAATCCCTGAGAATCCACTTCATTCCCATGAAATGCTCTTTAATTGGATTTTTTATATACCCGCTTACAAATCCCATTGCATGTCCAATATCAGGGCTTGTGCACACCATTGCGTACATCAAGCTTCTGATTGCTGATGAGTATGGAACTTTGTACGTACAATCTATCTCTTCATGAGTATTGGGACACATCTCTTTAGTTTGAATGGCTAGCCAAAGGTGTACTCATTGGTTTTTCATTCTCCATATTAATTCTTCCTAGCCCCTTTTCTTTGTACTCAACCCGAGACAATGTTAATTTGTGATTTTTCTTTTCTTTAGTTACTCTCATACAAAGGATTTCTCTGCAACACCAAAATCCTTCATTGCAAATGGATTGGCCAATTTTAATTTGAGCACATTTATTTCCTACATGTTAGACCCTGCAACAAGCATGTCATCTACATACAATAGCGATATAATATAATTTCCATTATTTTGTTTCTTAAGATAAACATAATGGTTAGCATGACATCTGGTATAACCTTGTGCAGACATAAACCTGTCAAATTTTAGACACCACTACCTTGGAGCTTGTTTTAATCCATACAAGCTCTTCTTCAACTTGCACACTAATTTCTCCTCCCCTTTGACCTCATACCTTTGTGGTTGTTTCATATAAATATCTTCCTCCAAGTACCCAGGGAGAAAGGTTGTCTTTACATCTAACTATTCAAGATGAAAATATTTTGTAGCCACTAGACTTAAAATATGAATGATTGAATTCATTTTAACAACAAGAGAAAATATTTTATCAAAGTATATACTATTATTTTGTGCAAAACCCTTCACAACAAATCTATCCTTTTACTACTTTTTACCTCCATCTTCTTCCTTAACCGTGTAAACCCATTTATTTTGCAATGATGTTTTACCTGCAGGCAACATGACTAAGTCCCAAGTTTGATTATGTACCAAGGAGTCCATCTCTTCTTTCATGGCTTGCTCCCACTTCTTTCTAGTTTCTACCTGCATTGCTTCTTAATATCCTTTCGGTTCACGAGAATTAGTCAACAATACATAATATAATGAAGGGGAATATAATTCAGGAGGTCTACTTAAGATGGTAGATATTTTAACAACACTTGCAAGAGTTTGATGTGTTTGATGTTGTTGTTGATGTTGATTGGTGAGCTCCAATATTGCAGCAATGATGCTGCAACTCCTGGGACTCCCTACTTTAGTTTTATCATCCCGGTAGTTCGTAACAAACTTGGAAGTGACGGTGCTATATGCACAAGTACTAGCTCTTACTGCAAGTTGTCACTTGATCAGCTGGCACAAGTTCTCTAGGAGTTCAAGCCAACTTCTATGAGTTCTCAGAAGAAGCTTCTAACTGTGATGGAAGGAAGCTAACTCAAAAGAGGCTAGTCTACTTGCAGAAAGAAGATGAAAGCTGAAAGGAAATGCAAACCCTAGCAAACCCTAGTTTTACCGACTAACCCTACTTGTGCAAGAAAAGAGATGTAAACTACTGAAAAGGTAAAGTGCATGTGTTTAAGCTACTTCTAAAGGAAAATATGGAAAAATCATCTTTTTGTATTTTTGAGCAATTTTATGCAGAATTATTATGCATGCGTTTTAACTATTTGTGACTGTGCAGAGGTTTAGAGGCAAAAGGAAATGGAGTGGGCATTTGCAAGAGGTTGGGAAGGTGTGGAGAGGACCTAAGGAGTCCCTAGCACCCTTTTAGAGATTTCTACTATGATTGGACTTCGAAAAATCACTCGCATGAACTTCTACAAGAGGTTGTAGGGGATCTACAAGAAATTCTACAGGAACAGGCCGAAAGTGGTTTCTAGAGGGTTGAAGGTGGAAAAACGGTGGGAAAGTGGAAATGAAGGATGGATAGGATGTTAAGGGGTCTAGGACCTGGTAAATGAAGATCAAGAGTGAAGAAGATGTTTGGATTTGTTCAAAGGTGAAGGAAGCAATGTTGCACAAAATGTAGAAATTAGGGCAGGTTGGGAAAGTATGGCGAATGAGTGAAGGAAACCTTGAGAGAGAGACTGGAGCAGGTTGTATGATGGAGGAAGGATAGGTTGGAGTGTCTTACATGTGTTCTGCACATTTATTTCCAACACTGACCCAAGAAAAGACTAAGAAAATAGAGTTTTATCTATTTTGACCTAATTTGACCTAAAAAGCAGAAAAGTGATGAACAAAACTTTATAGACAGGAATTTATGCGAGAAATCTATGGAAACTGAGTAAGAACAGATCTAAGCATGAAAATACAATTGATATCAACTTTTCCAACTCAAAATCTAACACTTAACAATTGCATTGGAAGGAAAAAACAATCTTTTTGTGGCAGCAAGAGTGCCTTGGTCTCAATTCATGGTCCCAAGGAGGGAGAACAGAGATCCAGGTCTGCTTGGTAGCCTTTTTGTGGATCCTTTCTGTTATCAAACTATCAAATCAACCTGAAGCAAGACCAACTATCTTAATCATCAAAAACAACCTAAGTAACAAAGCAAGATTTAACCTATATAACAGAAATTATTCTATGAATGCAATAAATACACATAAAAGTACACAAAGGAGGTACTGGGCACTTGGGTTGGGCCCAAACTGAAGAGCTATATCCCCCTAAGAAACATCAGAATTGGTTCAAAGCTGGATTAATCTTCATTGATCAAAAAAATAATAGTTACATCACAAATCTGTCTACAAAAGGAGCTCGAAAATGCGCTGATTGCAAGGCTGCACTAAAGTGTGAAAATAGACTATCAAATGGCTAACCTACTAAGGCTTGAAGCCTTCCTATTTATGCAACTGAGGAATCCCAATAGTCCTCCTAAACTTTAGGAACTTGGCTGTCCAAAATTGCAGATAACAACCACTTCATTAGACCTGCTCGGCTGCCCCTTGAAATCATCTTTGGTGGGTTGTTGAACTCCAAGCTGTTGGTGGAGAACTAAAGGAAGGGGTCATTTAGTGTAGGAGAAACTCCTCCTATAAATCCTCAGCCTTGTTTCTTCGATTTTTGCTTCCAATCTGCTCATAAATGCCTGATCTTGGTCCAAAAATGTCCAAAAATCTGCAATAAACATGTATTAGACTTTGTGGTAAAGTGACTATTCCCATTCACTCAATTAACATAAATATATTTAAAAGCATGCATAAAAATATGGAGAATGGTGGATTAAATGAGAATAATAGGCAAAATGAGCCGATATAGTTACCCATTTCCTAGGCTCATCATCACCCCCCTTCTGAATGTGTTGCTCATCCTCTGAGCAACTAATCCAGTTCATCATCTTTGATTGCTTTGACTGCCTCTCTGACATCCCAGGCCTTTGAGGTGATGTCCTCTTCTTTGTCATGAAAACCTGTCTTTCTGTCCACTTCCTCCCATTGTTTTTGTTCCTCTTCTTCCTTAACCCCTTCTAACAGCCCTAACAGTAATGGAGGGCTGAACTTAAGGCCAATCTAGTTGGCTTTCAAGTTTTGCATTAATTGTTTGTATAAGGGTACTCTTCTCATAGCCTCCCTCATTCTGGTTGGGGAGTGATACTCTCTTATTTTCAGACTATGGAATAATGTATTCCATCTTCTTGTGCAAGTATGAAGGCAATTATCACCAAACAATATTTCCATATATTTAAAGTGAGTAATGGCCTGTGCTTGCCTTTCAACATAGTCAGGTGCAATGTGATGGTTGTCTGCAAGGTGTCGATGGGCATATATGAGATTTGAGGGATCTTCTGGTTCTGCCCTTATCATGAGTGGCTCACTTAGCTCCATGGTCATAATCTTTTGAATCCCTACTGCCCTCTTTTCCTCATGGCTTAACCAAGAAGCCATAGCCATGAGTTGTAGGTCTCCTGGTGCAGTGTTTGGGTCCCATAGATTCATGATAGGAAGTGCCAAGTTGTGTAAATAGAATTCTCCTAACTTGGCCTTGTCTTCAGCTGAGCTACTGTCACACAAATTCATAAAATGATTGTAATTCTGGGATGGGATGGTGTCCCTTTGGGAAAATGTTTTAATTTGAAATTGCAGCCATTGGACTTTAAGATATAATGTGTAGGATTTAGCAGGTTGCCTACATTGTAAGGCTTCTATTGCTCAGCTGGCCATGCAGGCCATTTGGGCTTCTTTTTCTTGTAACTGTTGTTTTAAAACCTGCACTTCTTCTGCTGCCTGAGACTCCTTTTCTTGCAACAGTTTCATTAGCATCTCAACATCAGCTTGTGGCTCTCCCTCTTTCTCCTGTTTCTTGCTTGTTTCCTTGTCTGTTAGAGGACCTTCTTGCTGCCACTGCTCTCCCAAAATGGACAGCCTATCTCCCTTATGAACTTCTTGTAGCTGCAACTGCTTTTTCAGCAGTTCATTCTCTTCCTATAGCTAGGCTCTTTTACTGCTTTCTATGTGCCTTACCATGGCCAACTACCCTCTTAATTCCTTGAGCTTGTATTCCATGTGGCCTATGTCCTCAACTCCTTTAGATTTAGTGATTTACATCCATGTGTGGGTTCTGACCCTCTCTTTTTCTAACTCGAAGAATAAAGGTACAACAAATTTCTGTGGGATGATTTTCCCACCCTCTAGCAGATTGTAAAAGGAGCCCAAATTAGGCTGAGGGCTTGGTTCAGGTATTTCTTTGGCCTTGCTCTCCTCTTGTGACTGTTTTGCTACCTTCTCCTCCAATTTCTTAGTTTCTTTTAACTTGGCTAGAGTTTCCCATAGAGATGTTTCAGCTTCTTGTAGAACTGCCTTTCATTCCATCAACTTGATTTTCTCTTTCTAGGTGGAGGTTTTGGGGCTTCCTCTTTCATAGGTGATAGATATCTTAGAAGGAGAATCTATCTTTTTTTTCAGTGGGTGTATCTTCAATGACAATTGGTTCCTTTGATGGTGGCTGGGGTTTGCCCACTTTGATCCTTGTGCTTCTTCTCGCTTTAAAATACATGGAGGTTTGCCTTTTTATTTTTCCTTTTTGTTTTGTAGGTGTGCTTAAGGCAACGAGCACATCTGTTGCTTCCCTTGCCAACATTTGAAGGGATGTTTCTTTCTACTATTCTTTTCCTTCACTTCCTGTAGCCTTGTGTATGTCCAATGTTTCTGCTTGTGTCACTGATATCTCAGGGTGTGTCTTTTCCTTTTCTTGCTGGGTCCCTGCCTTGGTTGTGGCAGTCTTCTTTTGGGCTTTCTTGGCCCTTTTCTTCCTAACCTTTGTCCTTTTTCTCTTCTCTATTTTTGATGTTGTCGCCTTTTCTGCCTTCGGCTTAGTAGTTTTATCAACGTCCTCTTTTTCTTCCTATTTCTCCTCTATTTTCCCTTGTGTTTGAATGTCCTGTGTTTCCTCAATACTGTTCTTCTCAATTTCTTCAGTTTGCTCCTCCTCACCACTCCTCAGTCAAATTTCTGATGTCATCATCCCTGGGCATATTTCTGAAAATTTCCCAAGCTATGGGGATAGTATAGGTGTGTAAGGCATCTTCCATCAACAGTTTGATGAGCCCATGGTGGGCTAACTGATCTGGGACCCCTACATTTAGCTTTGTGCCACATTCAATCAAAGACTGAAGGAGGAAATATGGGAGGCTCAGTTTTCTAGCCGGAGGCAAGTCCATCCCATATCTCAATTCATGCAACAACCTGAAATGATAACCATAAATTATGTTGAACTTCCCTTCACATGTGATATACTTCATTATTTGGTAACTGACTTCACTCTAGAGAGGAGGCAAGATTGTCCTTCTGACCCCATTTTTATCTTCTACATGATGCTCCTCAAGCTAAAAAAAAAGTCTTCTTAGCAACTTGTCCCAATGATTTCTCCTCCTTGCTCCAAGGGAGCCCCAGTGGGAGACCGATGATTCTACTGATGAAATCAGGTGTAAGTTCTAGGGTCAAACCCCTAAAACTAACTGTGGCATGTGTCTTCGAATGTGGTCTTAGGGACATCAAAAATTCTTCAGTCACCTCCTCATCATATCCCTGAATTCTGTCAAAGAAGGATATCCAATTTTCCCTGGTGAAGAGGGCCACCACCTCAGGGTGCTCATACAATTTGCTAGAGTTTAAAGGTTCTTTTCTCATGAATCCTCCTGGCATGGTGTTGAGTGCTTCCTTTTTTGTGTTTTAACCAGAAAAAAAATGCTCAGGTGAGAAAAACAGGCAAAACTGAAACAGAGGATAGTTGAATTCTGTGTTTTCCTGAAATCAAAGAAGGAATTTCCCATGTGCTTCTCCTTACAACATCAAATTGCAATACTTCCCCTGTTTTAAATTGTTGTTATCTTGAATTTGACTTTCTGTTTTTGAAAAGTTTTTTTTTTTTTTTTTACAGAACAGAGGATAAGGACACAGGCTCTTTTCAGGGAGGAGATAGATATGCAAATTCGTTTTTTTTTCACACACACAGGTTGGCATCTACGGTTGCATGTATCTTCCTTACAGTAGAATTTGAAAAAGGAGGAGGAGATTTCGGATGCAGAGAAGAAAACAGAAAACTGTGTAGACTTAAGGAAAATATGCAGGCAGACTTTCACTCTCTTTTTCAATATGCAGGCAAACTTTCACTCTCTTTTTTCAATCTAATGCCATGTTTAATTCACCACCTTACTCAAACAAGTCATGTGCAGAGAGGTTTTCCTAAGCCTACCTTGTTTTGAACTTGAATTTCGGCAAAAATCGCAGGTTTTCCTCCTGCAGAGCTGTTCTCTGCCTTTCCTGTAGAAACCTTCCTGTAGAAATCTTCTGGCTCCGGTAGAATGTAACAGTGCTCCTATAGAGCCCGATAGGCGGGAGGTTTTAAAAAAACTAGCAGAAAACTAGGGGAGGACGACTAGTTAGCTACTCTGGAAGTGGTAGGTGCGTACTCCAATCGAGAACGTCGTGAATGAGATGGCCGGATGGGTACGTTATCCCCATCTGGACTGTTGGTCCTACATCACGGTCATAATGTTTCTGCATGCCGTCTGACCGCCATCACCTCCCTTACTCCCGTTATCCGCCGCCACCACTACCAGTCCCGAATCTTTTTTCTTGAATGGACATACCATATGTGCTAGCTGCGTATCTGATCGACAGTTTTGAATTTGATGGGGCTCATTTGAATTCCATGAGGATGTGTAACTGAACGAGGGTGGCCAGTTAGCTGGCCACCAATTCCATTCAATTGTAACCATTCCCATGGTCATGCAGCCTTGAAATATGATTCATGCAACCGAGGAATAGGTTTAGGCACTTACCTGCTCAGTCGCGGCAGTGTTATGCATATTTCAGGTTTTGAAACCCATTTATTCACTGCTGTTGCTAGTTGCACTCTGCATGCTCGGCCTTGGGATTTTGTTGATGTTCTCACATTCAAACAAAGCTCCTTACATGTTTCATATTCCCTAGTTTGCTGATCCTGTTTCTGGAGTATGATTTTCAGAGGGATCAGCCGCTACAGGAATCCTATAGGATTTCCTGTAGCTGCTTCTCCTTCTGAAATTCAAGATAATATCTGAGTAGGGCCACAACTGCTGAAGAAGGCCTCAGCTGGAAAGGAATCATAGATATAAGGTATCAGGTAGGGGTAAGTGAAAAGGCTGCTGCTTTTATTTGTCATAATTTTTTTATTTTTTTGTTTGTAGTATGATGGAAACAAAATTTTTGTGTGTGATTGTGTAGGGACATAAAAACGAGTGCAATGAAGGTGTACATAGATGGAAAAGGCGACATAGGGTGATGGATGGAGGCAGGGAGGTTCACAGGCCTCGTAGACAGATTTCCAACCTTCGGGTCCTCTTCTGAGATTGATTTTGGCTTTTCTGTAGTTTCTACAGTATCCTCCTGTAGAAGATACAAAGTTTCCTGTAGGATGCGAAATTTCATACCAAATGAGACCAAAACTTGGGAAAGGGTAACGGTGATGGAGGAATGGACTGTGAGGGATGCATGCAGCCTGGTCATGTCCTTGGTTTTTGTCTTGTGCGATCCTCCTAAAACCTGCAATGACCTTCCTGCAACTTGCAATTTATTCAAAAGGAGTTAGGTTTATCTTTTTCTTTTTTTTTTAGTCTGAGATAGTTGGGGTGCCTCCAGGAGGTTTTCACCCTCACTATCTGCCCTGGGCGCCTCCAAAAGGTTTTCACCTAGGGATCTTTTACTCCATTTTATTTTTTCTGTGTTTTTTTTTTTGGTTTTGCTCATGGTGTAGGTGGAGTGGAGACAGGGACCTGCTCCACTACCAATACTGATTTACCCAGAGTCTCAATGAACTCCTACTTGGAAAGGGGCGTCTTGTAGATCTTTAATCTATGCCCATTGACGAGCATGGGGATGGATTCTTCATCAATGGTCCGAATAAGGATTGAACCATTGTCATTGCATGTTTCCACTGTATATGGTCCCAGCCATCTTGTCCTCAGCTTGCCCTTGAAATCCTTGTATCTTGAATCATACAGCAACGCCCAATCTCCTTGCTGAAATTGTTTCTTTTTGAGGTGCTGGTCATGCCATATCTTTCTTTGAAGTTGGACTACCTTTGAATGGAGAAGGGCCTACATTCTCTGTTCATCTAATCCATTCAGCTAAGGCAATCTTTCCTATTGTGCATGGCTAAGATCTAGGTCCAGCTGAGTTATCATCTCCCTCCTTCAGCCATATTTCTCTGCTTCTCAATCTCCATGCTTCCTCCCTTTCTTTAAGGATGTTCCCCCTCTTGGTTATTAAGGCGGTGAGCTTATCCCTATATTCATTTGTTGTGAAAATCCCCCCGCATTCATCCTCCATATCAGTAATTTCTAATTCAATGTCTCTTAGATTTTGTTCTTCTTGTACACTCTTGTTATGAGCCCAAATATTTGATAGCTTCTTCAGTTCTTTTAGGTTGTCAACGAAGCCATCAGTGATGTTCCTTCCATCTACAGGTGGGTGGGCTTTCCAAAAGTTTGTGACTAGGCAGATATAGGAAATATCCTTCAACCAGGTGGAGTTGAATTTGAAGGGGGCTCGTGGTTTGCTTATATCTCCTCGAATATCAAGGTATATCAGTAAATGGTCTGATAATCCTCCCGAGCCAACCCACTAGTGGTATGTATATCCTCTCTCTAGGAATCACTCCTTGATGAGGAAGCGATTGATCCTTCTGGCAAGACTATTCTCCCCACATCTTCTGTTCCTCCAAGTTGGGACTAACTTAGCAGAGGGGATGTCAATGTAACTATGGGTTTCCAAGAGGTGTTCGAAGAAGGTTGATAGAGGATTGACTTGGGCATGGTGCCCCCATGACTCTGAAAATACAAGAGAGAAATTAAGGTCCCCACCCAGAATGATGTTATCTGGTTGCAGGATATTGGATGCCAGAAGATGCTCCCAGAAGTCCTCCCGATGGTGACTGGGACCGTAGACATTTATCAGTCTAATATCAATTCCTAGTTTGGTAGAGAAGGTGTTAGCCCCTATAAATCCAATGCCACCCAAGTGCTGATCAGATTTATCGAGCGTGGATTATATCTGAGGACAATGCCACCAGAGTGGCCATTTACATATATGTCTTGGAAGTGCCATCCGGGAAGCATGGATTCTAGGAGAGGGGATATGGCATTGACAGCTCTTAGAGTTTCTTGTAAGAAGACTATATCGGTCAGTTCAGTCTTGAGGAACCTTCACAAAGCTAGTTTTTTCTCAGCTAGAAATCCCTGCCAGTTGAAAGAGAGGACCTTCATGGGGCAGACAGCTCTAGGGGATTTTGTGCTCTAAGGACCCTATCAAGAGTAAGTTGTCTCCCTATGGAAATCTCTATCCCTGCTTGTTATTTAACTTTTGACAGGGAGGATGGTCTACCTCGAGGGACCTTCGAAGGGGTGGGGAGAGGTACCAGGCCAATGCCGATAGTATCAGGTGTCCGAGACCGAGAATGTGAGCGAAGGTGGTAACAATGGGGAATGGGATCAATTCCAGGATTCAATTCAGATGGCACCTCCTCTGGAAAATAAGGAGGGGTACATGATATTGTAGGAGGAGGTGGAATCAGGGGACATTCAAATTGATTAGGGTGGGATGGAAAGTTAATAGGGTTCTGATGGGGTCCCATAGAATTATCATTATAAGTCGAAGAAATTGTAAATGTTGCAGAGCAAGGTTCAGAATTTGACATACCTGAAGATAGGGCGGCTCCAATGGCCACCCTTGACCTAGTTAGTGGTGGTGAAGGAGGTCAGAGAGGTTTTTTCCCGTGCATCTTTGGTGTTGCTGAGGCCGGCCTAGATCTAGCTGCTTCAGTATCTATACGCTCTGCATCCTCTGAGTGATCCGCCTGTGTCTAATTTTTCATTGAGGGAATTGTATTCCCTTTGTTCCCAATCTTCAATTTCCCTAGAAGAGGGAAGTATTTGTAGAGGTGACAGACTGTGTGGCATCGTCTACATCGAAAGGGGACCCCATCATAATAAAGGATCTGGGTTCGATTGTAGTTCCTCCAGCACAGGGTGACCTTCTCATGTAGCCCTCCTCTTATGTCTAAATGTACTAGGATCCATGGAAAGGCCATAACCCCAGTGGAGAGGTATGATCTATCATAATATAAGAAGGTTCCGAAGGTGTTTCCAATTCTCCTGAAGATGTACTTAGTCTAGAATTTAAGCGGCATACTAGGGAGGCAAATCCAAAATGGCCCAACCCCAAGCTGTTCTCTGTCTAGGTCAAAAAGCGGACTCCACCTCCTTAGCATTACTGATGCCTGCTCAATATGCCAAAAGGAGGACAATACCCAATTTGTATGTTTTTCTCGCACAAATCACAGAGCAAACCAACCACGGAGGAAGTTCTGTATGAAAGGAAAATCAACCAGATGTTGGCCCCATATTTCTGCGACCCATTGTTTTAGTCTTGCCCCAGAGTAGTTCCTTCCCCTAAATCTGCCCACCAGGATTGTCACAGCCATGTCCATGATATCTTGCCATTGGAAGTCCTCTTCTTAGTTAATGATAACCTCTTGCACCTTAGGTTTAACACACCTTAGCCTCTTTCCCGGTCTTGGCTTTGCGGCCTTAATGCACCCTTGAGCTCTGTCGAAATTAAGGTTAGTAGGATTAGGGTTAGGGTTTGGGGGAGTTAGGTTAGGGCTAGCAGGGAAAGCATCCAGGACAGGGGGGGTGTTTGTGAAGAAGCCAAAAGAGGGAACAAGAGTTGTGGTCGAAATGGTAGGAGTTAGAAGGGTCAGAGGCACACCCTAGTGAGACTATGAGGGGTAATGTGAGGCAGTAGAAGGTTGGAGGGATGAGAATCTGTATGAACCAACTGCTAGATTAGGGCATGTGTTCCTAGCTGCGAAATGAAGGGAGATTGGCATCAGGGGAGGAATGTCAAAGGGTGGCTAAGAGGGTGGTACTTCAGGCAGATCGATGAGTACACTAGATGGACTTGTGAGCAATGGGAGCGGAGCAATGGCTTCAATTAATTCTTTTCTGAAAGGGAAGAAACCCTGAGAGCTTGTATACCTACCGAAAATGGATATACATTTGAGGGGGTCCTCATAATAGTCTATTAGTTTAGTCTCCATTTTTTCCCCGGGGGTTACGTCAGCTACCACCGTTTTTCGAAGTAACCGTCACAGTAGGGGACCAATAGCTGCGAACAACTGATAAATGGTATGGTTCAGTCGCAGCCACGGGGAGTCAGGTAGGCAAACAACAGATGGAGGGAGTGAAACGGGGTGGAGCCAAACGCCTACTAGGAATGGGCCTAGCCTAGCGCAGACATGGTAGTACCAGGTGTACTATAGAGACCCTACCCCGTGTCAGGTTTAGGGCACGGTAGGGTTCCTGTCCATGAATACATCCTCACTCTTCCAAAAATAAGGAACTTATATCACCCTAAACTAAATCTGTATATCCCATAAGTTGGATTTCATTACCAGCATACTAAAGATAGTGATGTATGGTACCATGCAAATATCTTAGGATATGCTTGGTTTCAATCCAATGTTCATGTTTTAGCTCTATCTGAAATTGACTGAGGACATTTACTCCAAAAAAATGTTCGATCTTGTTTTTATCAGATACATCAAGGACCCAATCAACTATTTGTAGAAAGTAGGATCCACCACTAGACTCTAAAATACTCAACTTCTTTAAATTGGTAATCTTAGGAGTCATCATAGGCTTGCTATCCAACATGCCAAATTTATGAAGAATCTTGATCACATATTTACCTTAACCAAGATATACCTCACCTGGATTCTGCCAAACTTCTAGTCCCAAGTAATAATGCATAATCCCAAGATCCTTCATATAACACTCAGTTGCTAACTTCTTCTTGCATTCTTGATTTCAATGCTCTACACTTGTGACTAGTAGATCATCCACATACAAGAGTATTATAACAAGTTCACCATGTACCACCCTGATATATAGGTTAGGATATGTAGTACTCTTGGCAAAACCAATTCTTAGTAGGTATGCATCCATTCTTGCATACCAAGATTTAGGTGCTTGGTTTAATCCATATAGAGCTTCTTCAACCTACAAACATGTGTCTCACTCTGATTTATTGCAAATCCTTGAGACTGCTCAATGTAAACCTCTTCATCAATATTCCCATTCAAGAAAGTTGTCTAGACATCCATTTGATGGATGTTCCATCTCATAATAGTATCCAACAAAACAAGTGATCTTATTTTTGTATATCCAGCTATAGGAGAAAATCTTTCCTTGTAATCAATCCCTAATTTATGTGAGAAGCCTCTCGCTACAAACCTTGCTTTGTATTTATCGATGCTCCCATCTACAACATGCTTTATCTTGTAAATCCTCTTTGAAGTGACTATAGAGTTTTCACTTGGCCTAGTGACAATTTTCTAGACATCATTCTTCATGATTGACTGGTATTCTTCCTTCATTGCATTCTTCCACTCTTGATGTTTAGACGCATATTCATAGGAGGAAGGTCGTGCTTCAATAAGTTTTTCATATATGTAGGATACCCATAATACATATTTAGTATTTTACTTTCCTTGAAAGTTCCTAATGTTGTATGTCCTTCTGGTTCTTGTAGAGTAGTTCTCACTCAAGTTGGCCTCTTTTGATTTTCTAGAATAATCACTCTTTTTATAGGGTCACTAGGACCTCCAACATATTCTTGAGTAGATGTTCGATATTGACCATCATGGTCCCTTGAGATATCCTCAAAGATAAGTATCTCTTCTTTATTAGAGTCAACAGGAACACCCTTCAATTTCTTGTAAGTTATACTTTCATCAAAGATGACATCCCTTCTTACTTTAATTTCATGATCCTCCTTAATATAGATTGTGTACACCTTTGATGAAGCACTATACCTAATGAAAATCCCCTTTAAATTGGAAATATCTAAAATCTTTCTCTTTTCCTTGGGTATATGAATATATATAGGACACCCAAATATTCGAAGATGATCCACACTTGGATTCTTTCCTATAAATTATTCTTCCGAAGTCATGTTGTTAAGAATCTTGCGAGGACTTCGGTTCTGCAAGTAAACAATTGTCATACATGCCTCTGCCCATAGGAATTGAGGAAGATCTTGATCATGTAGCATGGAATTGAAACATTCTTCAATAGTTCTATTCTTCCATTCAACCATGCCATTTTTTTAGGATTATAAGGAACGATAAGATCCCTCTTCATCCCCGCTTCCTTGCAAAAATTTATCAGTTCTTTGGAGGTGTATTCTCCACCATTTTCTGATCTTAGAGTCTTGATCTTTCTCTTGGTTAGGTTCTCTACTTCATTCTTGAACTGCTGAAATTTTTTTAATACCTCATCCTTGTTCTTGAGGAGGTATAACCAATTCTTCCTTGAGAAATCATCAATGAAGGTTACATAATATTAATGCCCACCAAGAGACTTAACTACCATAGATCCAAAAATGCATGAGTGTATGAGATATAAAACTTCCTTAGATATGGTATCACTTCTTGCAAATGGATTCTTCACGTTCTTGCTTAGAGAAAACCCCTTATAGGGCCCTTCATGTTCTTCCTTAAATTTGGGGATGCCATTGACCATTTGAATTAGAAATGGAAAACTATTATAATGAAAGTGTCTATACCTTCTATTCAATAGTTCATAAGGAATCATATCTAAGTGGACTAGGGCATAAGATAAAGGTGTAGAAAGTCTATGTAATGTTCCCTCACAAATCCCAATTACCCTAGAATTATCAATACTAGACCCTGTTGATGGTGTTGGACCCGTCAACATTCAGGGGATCTCACCGGTATGAAGCCCCAATTAGACCTCACACTATTTGGTGTAGGAGTCCCATCTAGTACGATGGCCCGGTTGCCATTATCTTAAAGATATGCCTCAAATATTGCTTGTCAGCATAAGAGAGTGGTTTGCTTTGTCTTCGAGAAGTAAGGTTCACGTGCCTGGTGAGTGTAAGTGTCACTTGTGTCAATGGTTATTTCACTGTTGAGGGAGAGGGTGAGAATGAGTTCCAGGTCGATTGGGAGTAGTCCCAACACTGCTAGCAACACACAACACAATAGGACATGCACAGCTTTCGGAGGAGCAGTCCACACAGATGCAACAATCACAACATACAAGGAAAGATAACCCTTATAGCACTCAATGGATCAGTCCAAATGAGTGCAATGGTTGTTACAACAAGCTTCATGCAAAAGGTCTGCCTAATGTCTAGGAGAGAAGTCTACATGAGCGAGACAATGTTAACAACATATAAAAAACATTTCCATTAATAGATTATGCATTACAACAAATGAAGCAGTTCAGATGTAGAACACAGGTTAAAGCAACATGTATTACAAGTGTTAAATATTAGTCTTACAACAAATACAATACATGTGTGAAAACATTCTAGCCTATTAGCAGGCTTCTAAATTAAGTGAAAGTTCCAAGGCATATTGTTACACCATACATCACTAACCTCGAGTGCGGGGCATTGGAGCCACTACTTACTCCTCAAAGAAAAGATTACAGACTCTCTTGGCTATGTGGGAGGTGTTGAGGTGAAAATTCCTTTACATGTATGAAATGAGGGGGTATTTATATCCAAGGGTGAAACTGGCCCTTGTGGTTATTCATATACCCTCATGACCATTTGACTTCCATGAATTTTTGACTTACATGACTCTTTGTTCGACAAGTGGGTCTCTTGGACTTCCACATTACATCACATTGATTAACAACAAGCCCATAGTGGAGATGTGGGCAACATGACTCATGACGTGAATCGACATGACTTGACATGACAGTGCTGGTACATTTGTGCTACTGCTAGAGTGCATGTCGAGCTACAGTGCTACTGGGTGATGGATGAATTCATGGAGTATTCATAGTTTCACCTCCGCATGGTGAAGTGCACAGAGTCTTCGATGGTCCTTAGTTCTCTTAATGAATCTTTAACATGGTGTTCCTTGCTTGCATGTTGGAAGGCTTGACAGGCTCATTTGTTCGCAAAGGTGCATGTTCGTCGCGTTCGTCCGTTTCACATGTATCATTCATTCATCTGTTGGTGGACCTATCCTTTTGCATGTGCTTCTTACCATGCTTTTTGGTGTACCTGTACCTGTAGATACTCATGATGAGATGACATCAAATCCAAAACCTTCTATTCTACCATGACACATGATCATTTTAGATGCAGGTGACTGGGAGAGGTAGCAAGGTTGTGAAGCGGGTTGATGGCTCCAGGCACTGCTAATGAAAATTGTGCAACAGTCACTGAGTGATGGAGACAGGCAATCTGAGTCAACAATGGTTGTTTGCAGAGTTTGGCTTGGCTGGGAGGAAATATTGCACAAATTTTGGGAGGGAAAGTTCGAGCTGCAGGAAGGCAAGGAAAGCTGCATGCTTTGTGCATTTTCCGAAACGAACGGGTAATGGGGGCTGGATAACTAGATTTTTGCAATTTTCAAGAGGATCGGGTTGGGTTGCATGAAGGGTCAGCAGGTAGGGATTGCATAGTTTTTTGGGGGAACTGTCTGGGAGACTGGCAGCCAAAACTGCACAATTCCCAGAGGGAACTGGCAGTTGGCTACTTGGGTCATTGGCAGCCAAAAATGTGCAATTCATAGAGGGAACTTTCAGTTGGCTATTGGAGACACTGGCAACAAAAACTGCACAGTTCCTGGAGGGAACTGGCAGTTTGCTACTAGGTGCTGCTGGCAAGGAAAACTGCACTGAGGCCGGCTTGCTGATCTTCTCTGTGAAATTTCTAAGATGATCTAACTGATGGATAGTGGAAGGCGTGCTCATGAACACTGCTCAATTTCTGAGATGAATAGTCGGTCGATTGTCAGGATGACTGACTCAGAAAAATGCGCAAGTTTCTGAGGGAGACAGGGACATGCACTTGGTGTCTGGAAGACTTGTCTGTGCAATTTCCTCAGTTAGATGAGAGAGCAAGGTCAGTGTCCTCTATGAAATTTTGAGGGGGAGTCAATCCTGGGGTGGCTGTCAAGGCTGACTATCCCGGTGGCCAACATGATGGTTGATTGAAATGTTTGCTAGTAGTGTAGCTTGAAAAGACTATCTTGGTGCTTCTGCACTATTCTGGTCGATAGTTGATCGAGTCGAATGCAGGGTGATGATCCAGCTGTCAGAGGGGAGTTTGGTCATCAGAACTTCAATAAAAATGACTAAGTGTGTGAATGATTGAAAGATGCATAGGTGAACACATGAAAACACACTCACATGACTCGAAGATGAAACGACCCAAACCATCCAGACACACATGTTCAACATGACTGACCGACGGTGCAAGTGACAAGTATGACACTCGTGATTAATCGTTCATTGATCGAGACAACACTTGCATGACAGTGAATGTGACTCTATGTGTGTGTGCGACAAATTTTTTCATAACGCAAACTACAAGCACATACAAAGCGAAGACTTTGAGCATAACCATAACATGGTCGCAAACATGACTTAAACATTAGCATGCAGAAACTTGAATGAAATGAAGAAGCAAGGCGGATGTAAAGACTCACACGAGCTCACAGAGTGAACCCAAGTGTGTGCAATCATCAAGTGAAACTCTCAAGGGAGGCTCTGAAATTGGTGCAGGCCAAAATTTTGGAGGGTGGTTGTAGCCGCTACAACACTCGGTGACACACTTGTAGAACTCCAACTTCTCTATTTCGATTCATTTCTTATCAAATGGCCTTAGTTTTTCGGGGAGTATTTAATATTTGTGCAAGTTATTTCAGTTTACCCACTTACCCCATGTACATATGTGGTTCACCGTTTTCCAACTCGGTCACACACAATCAAAATTTCAGCTTAGATATCAGTGTTTCGAATCTAAGAATGGTAGTTTAGCTCGTGAGTTGAAGATTTTCAGAGTATAAGTTTTAATCTCTGGTGTTCCTCCACTGTCAAAAGTCCTGGATAGTACCTCGACGGAGTCACACAGGAACACACACATTGCTCCACTACCAGCGAGCCTGGTCAATACCCTGGTGGAGTTGCATGCTTCACCTCTCTGCGCAGGAAGCCTTTCTCTTCTTTCGCCTTTTTATTTTTCAAGAGGATTGTGCATAGGAACTTATTTATTTTTGGGGCTGAAGATGGATCTCGACTTATTCAGAGTAGAAGAGGTTGTTCCTTCAGAGAATCATGTAATATCTCTGACATAGGTTTGCTTGTTTAGATTTTCCCCTTCTCCGTTTCTACTAGTTGGATGAGCTTGAACACATAGAGCAGAAGGCTGAGTACAAGCATGGGACTTCCCAATGTGGACACAGGTTCATGGTTGGACCAAAAATTACCTTGTAGATGGTTCATATTTTCTATCAAGACTTCATCAGCCGAAGGTTATAACCAAGCAAAGAGAAGGCAGACACAAGATTAGCCAAGTGTTGCAGTGTCGCAAGCTTCTTCCAATTTCAATCACATACTCTATTCAAAAGTCAAAACATAGTAGTTGGTAGCACTTATTCCCAGAAACATAAAATAGTAATATATCAAACAAATAAAATGAACATGAAAAAAAATAGTAAGCATAATCAAACAAATCAAAACCAAAGATAATAAGCAAAGAAAACATGATAAAAACAACAAACAACAAGTAGACTATGTACAAGGCATGGGTGTGGCCCGACCTACCGAAAATAATGTTTGAGATCTTGGCTATTGATAGGGAGGTTGTCAATCCTCCTTCCTAGTGACTGCAAATGATACGTGTGTGGTCCAGGCTTCTCGTGGGCTAGTGCAATTCAATTAGGTTCTGCTACTAGAAACTGGTGGCATTCCAGAAGACCTTCAAGTGAAGGCAACACCACTTTTTCAGGTACTGCATGCAACATGGGCTCGGATGATGGCACAGGGTAGTTGTTTTTATTCCAGGAAGGGTTCAAGTTTCTGAATCAACACGTAAGAGGACTTTCCTAGATTTCTTACATGTGAGATTTAACTTAGAAAACCAAGTATGATGACGAACTTTGCAAGTAGTCCATTCACTTTAAATGTTAGTCAATCTTTTTTGTTAGAGTGAAAACAACATGTATGTGTTACATGGTCTTTGTTGTAATGGCTTGTCTCCTCTTTTACCTAGAATATCATGTTGGATTTCTCGCATGTAGTGTGTACTCAGGTCATCATCTACCTATGTAGACCCATCCTGGTATTCTTTGGTCAAGCAGCCAAAGATTCATTGCTGCTGCGGTGTGTAGTTTGCACCGAGATTGGCCATCCCCGTATCATGATAGGTTCCTAAGATTTGTTTGTTCGTAGCAATGGTCCTTTATGTGTTCAACATGATAGTTTCATACTCAGCATCGTTGTTTGTGCATTTTAACTTCAAACAACTCAAAATCATGCATTGTTTGTTGTTTTGGACGACTGAGATACACGCGGTCCTTGAGCCATCATGCATTTCAGATTCGTTAAGACTCATGGCCCACAACTCATCTATACATGGACTGTTTGGCGTGCTAGTACCACTGCTTCTGTTGTTTCTTCTACTAATACTACTATCAGAACAATAAATTGTACAATTTTCATTACCATTAGTTGGGCAAGGAAGGAGTCCCAACTGCTTGTCTAATGACATTGGAGCTAGTCGTGCAGGATAACACTCCAATGTATTTTCCAGGAGGCAGTTTCCAAACATGAGTTATGCGAAGGACAATGGTTCATTCTCACTGTTAAGGGGAGTGACATTGTGTTTCATGTACCTCTCGGATAACACCCGGATTTGCTTGCATTTTCCCTTGTACAGAAGCCACATGTGAGACCAATCTGTAGCAAAATATCCATCTAGCTTGTTAGACTAGTCTTTGCTGAGTAGTAGGCCATATGCTTTTGGTATGTCCATAACAACTATGTTGATGCATTGGTGGACTTGACTGTCATGAGATATTTGTATGATCATGTCTCACAGTTCAGCAATGGCTGGTATTGATGTTTGATCAAGTTGGATGATTCTTGCGGCTGTTTCGCTCCATTGTGCACTGATGTTGGCTATCGCGCCAATATCAACCAAGCAGTTGTGAACATTGTAGTTGAAAAATTCAAATGAATGTAGGAATGGGGGGAAACCTAAGTTTGCTTCTTCCATCTGGAGTGTATTGAGCACATTGGATAGTGATCCGGGAGGTGTGCATGCTCCATTGCTAGTAGAGGTTTCGTTGTCTATTTCTGTCTGTCCTAACACACGCAGCTGGATATCTTGCTGACTCTGGACCTCGGCTAACTCAAACAAATTGAAGTTCTCTCGATTTTTCTTCATGTCATCAACTATGTTGTAGTCCAGAGGTGGTAGATTCGCTGAGGTATCTAGGTTGGAATAGATGTTCGTGCTGCCCAGTGGAGTGTTTCGTAACTTGCTACTCATGGATGTACTCTTATCCGCCACTATCTTCCCGGAGTGCTTTGTGTTTGTTTCTTTGAGGCAGCCAGTGGATCCGTCTTCTTTATCAGTTGCCTCACCTTCTCTTGCATTTCTCCAAGTGTATGGGGGAGCCCATTTACCCCTAATATTGTAACGATCATTTTTCTTTTGGGGCTGATTCTTAGTGTTCGCCTTCGAGATTAGTTGGAAGCATTGATATGTGTTAACCACATGCCCAGAACGTGTTGTTTCATCAAGTGCAACCTCTTTGTCATCACTAGTGTCTTGCGGCTGCTCCTGCATATCGCCTTCCGCATGGAGTGTATGAGTACATACAGAGCTAACAACTCACTTCCAATCCAAACAAGATTTCTTGGGGTGGAACTCTTTGTGGAAGGAACAAAAATTAGGATCAACAAACTAATCCAGTTGGAACACAGGCTTTTGCGCAATTTTGGAAGCAAACCGGTTGTTGCTTGATGAGCCGGTTGATGAGCTTCTTGTCTGTCTCTGTCTGGGCAGATGACTGCTTGCCAATGTGTTCATTTTCTTTTTCTTGAGTTCATACATTTCGGTGGTCAAGTTCTTGACAAGGTGAGTGACGGTCTCAATATCAGTTGCTTGCTCGTCATTGCTTGGGGCTTTATACTCACATCCTTGGAGTCATTTCTTGATTCTTCATCCTTGATGACTCCAATTGCATGCAAGTCCTTTTCAATAGTAATAGCCTCTTTGCAGCTTTCTAAAAGTGTTGGCTTCATAGCTCGCTTGACGAACTGCACAATGGTGGTCAGCAGTGCAGATGTGTAATAGTCAATAGTGATGGAGTCATGAGGTTTATTGTCTACTGCAAATTTTTTCAAAATATGGATAAACCTCTTATTGAAGTCTTTCACTTTCTCTTTTCCCTCCATCCTGAGGCTTCCCAATTCTTGAGCAGCATGGCTGGGGTCTTGTCATCAACAAAATTTTCAAGGAACATACGTTTGAAAGAACCCCAATTCTGTATGGAGTTGGGTGGAACGCTATGATACCAAGCAACTACATGGTTGTCCGAGGTACATGGGAGCAGTCTACATGCTACGTCGTCATAACATAACTCAAGGGTATGCAGTTGTAGGTAGAAGTTGTCTAAGTGGTCTTCTACCTTCACCGTGTTGTCATGGTTGAACTTGATGTTGATATGAAATCTCGTGTTCAATTTTGGGAGGTGAGGAGTAACCAACTGCAGAGTTGCGTGAGAGGGAGTGTGAGTTACTTCCTTGACCAAATGATTGATAAGTGAGTGTGAGCAGAAATTCAGCCATGTACAACTAGCTACCCTCCTTCTAGCGTTAAAAATCTTGACGATGTTGGACCTGCCAACATTCAGGGGATCTCCCGGGTATAAAGTCCCAACTAGACCTCACACCATTTGGTGTAGGAGTCCCATCAGGTATGATGGCCTAGTTTCCATTGTCTTAAAGATATGCCTCAACTCTTGCTTGTCAGGATGAGAGAGTGGTTTGATTTGTCTTCAAGAAGTGAGGTTCGCGTGCTTGGTGAGTGTAAGTGTCACTTGTGTTAATGGTTATTTCACTATCGAGGAAGAGGGTGAGAGTGAGTTCCAAGTCAATTAGGAGTAGTCCCAACACTGCTAGGAACACATAACACACCTGGACATGCACAACTTCCGAAGGAGCAGTCCACACGGATGCTGCAGTCACAACATACAAGGTATGTACAGCACTCAACAGATCAATCCAAACGAGTGCAATGGTTGTTACAACAAGCTTCATGTGAAAGGTAGGTCTGATGTCTGGGAGAGGAGTCTACATGAGCAAGACAATGTTAAAAACATATATAACACATTTCCATTAATGGATTATGCATTACAACAAAATGAAGCAATTTAGATGTAGGACATAGGTTAAAGAATCACGTGTTACAAGTGTTAAAGATCAATCTTACAACAAATACAATACATGTGTGAAAATGTGTTGGCATGTTAGTTGGCTTATGAATTAAGCGAAAGTTCTAAGACACATCATTACACCATACATCACTAACCCTGAGTGCGGGGCATTGGAGCCAGTAATTACTCCTCAAAGAAAAGATTACAAACTCTCTTGGCTATGTGGGAGGAGCTGAGGTGAAAATTCCTTTACATGTAAAAAATGAGGGGGTATTTATAGCCAAGGGTGAAACTGACCCTTGTGGCTTTTCAACTACCCTCATGACCATTTGACTTCCATGAATTTTTGACTTACATGACTCTTTGTCCAACAAGTGGGTCTCTTGGACTTCCACGTTACATCAAATTGATTAACAACAAGACCATAGTGGAGATGTGTGTGACAAGACTCATGATGTGACTCGAAATGACTTGACATGACAGTGCCAGTACATTCATGTTGTTGCTGGAGTGCATGTCGAGCTATAGTGCTGCTAGGTGATGGATGTCTTCATGGTGTATTAATAGATTCACCTCTGCATGTCAAAGTGTGTTGATTCTTTGATGGTCCTTGGTTCACTTGATGAAGCTTTAACATGTTGTTCCTTGCTTGCATGTTGGAAGGCTTGACAGTCCCATCTGTTCATAAAGGTGCATGTTCATTGCGTTCATCTGTTTCGCATGTATCATTCATTCATCTGTTGGTGAACCTGTCCTTCTGTATGTGCTCCCTTCATTCATCACGTTCATCGTCTTGCCATTTTTTTTGGTATACCTGTGCCTGCAATCACTCATGATGAGACGACATCAAATCCAAAACCTCCTAGTCTATCATGACACATGATCATTTCGGATGCAGGTTATTGGGAGAGGAAATTTGAGGACCCTATAATGTACCTTTTTTCTCATACTTTTTGCTATCATTACATCCTTTTCCTATTCACATTTAAGCCTACATTATCACATTAATCTATTTTTCCAAAGGTATAAAACATTTCTTCTCTTTGCTATATGTTTAACTTGTTTTACATGTAAATTTACATTACTTTCATACTTAGCCACTAATTGGAAATATATAGTTGCTAAAATAGTTTGAAGACTGCAATTAATATATTGTTGCTACTTGAAGACCACGTTGCTGAAACAATAAACAGTACGCAAATCTCGATGCTGAAACAGTCCATGATCTGTGATGCTGAAACAGCCTGTGATCTGCGATGCTGAAACAGTCCGTGATCTACGATGCTGAAACAGTATTTCATATACAACAGTAACAAGAAAGGATAATTAAAGGAGCTGTTAGCCAGCACCATTACAACTATTGTAATAGAATTTTTCTATGGAAGATCGGAATATCCTATTCCAGCATAGAAGATTAGATCAGACTAAGAATAGGATTTGTATGTACACATGTAATCCTTGTATTAATAGGATTTCTCCTCTTTAAATAGAGGAGAAATCAACATTAGAAGGGGACGACAGAATATGGAAGGCTTAGCTAGAAGGGAATTACAGATAAGAGTGTGTTTATTCTTATCATAACATGTTACATTTGACAGATGAATAAAATATCACTTTGAGCACTTCTTCTTAGTTTCCATTCATTTCTGGGGAATTTTGTGAGAAGGAGAGGGCCCACCTTCCTCACAAGATTCACCCATTAGTTTTGTAGTGTGTTAATTATTATTTTTATTCATGCCTTGTTAGAACTCTGTTATCTATTGCTGAAACTCTATTTCAACTGATTGTTGCATCGTTTTCATACAATTCACTCCTAGGTAATTGTTGTTCAGTTCGATTGGTGATTCTGTTTGCCGAATGAGTTGATGAAAGTGTGATGGTCGGAGACAGGTGCTGAAGATTCCTACTTTGGGGAATAGGGTCATGTTCTCTGTTACAACATAGTTAGTCTTTTCTTTTGCAGATTGCTGAAAGGTTCCTTTTTCCTAGGTTGTTGTTTCTTAATATAATCCAGGATTCTTCTGATAATTGTTTTCCTTTGAATCTTGAATTCTGCAATAGAAAGATTGCTTTTACTGTAATTCAAAGTAGAGCTTCAGTCTGATTCAAAGCAAGGTGTGATTAGTGTAACTTTTACTACAACTTTGGATTGCTTTTGAGATTGAGCATATACAGTGTGTGATTGCCTTTGAAATAAACAAACTTCCCTGGGTTGACAATTTATGTAGCACTTGATTGTTTAATTAAATAAGAAATTATAGTGACCAACATTTTGGCGCCATTGCCGGGGAAGGCAATTATAGATTTCAAAAGCATTTATGTTTTTCTTTCAGATGTACAGATTGCATGAGAGGACATGGAGCCCCCAAGAAAACTAACCCTACAGGTGGCAGGGGCAGAGGAAGGGGAGGAGGAAGAAAGACTTTTATTGACGAGATTATATCAAAATCTGAATTTTCTGTTCCTCAGCGACCAAGCTCTCGAAAACCAAAGCCTCAACCTTCCTTTCAAGTGAACTTTGAAATAGAGGAATAGATTTGGAGCCTTGAAATAGTTTAGAAACCAACAAGAAACATTCAGGATCGAGCAAGTACAGTAGGGGAACAAACAGAAGAAACCATGGATGGGTATAATGAAGAACTGCACCATGAAGAACAGGTAGGTCCTGAAGGAGAGGTAAATGATGAAAACTCTTTTTCTACCTTAGGATTTCCCATTGGTGATCTTCCTAGAGGAGTAGCTCCTATGAAGAATATTCCACTTTCAGCTTTACCTAACTTTCATGGTTTATCTTCTGAAGATCCTGATGAATTCCTTTTCGAGTTTGATATATTATGCAGAAGTTATGATTACATTACCAATGCTAAAAAATTAAAGCTATTTCCAGCAACATTAAAGGGAAATGCATTAAGATGGTTCATGAGTCTTGGAGGTCATGTAATCACAACATGGGATCAGATGAAACATAAATTTCTACACAAATATCAAGATTATTTCCGAACGAGAGAAAAAAGAGAGGAACTATTCAAGATGATACAGAAAGAGGATGAAAATCTAGAGGACTTTGTGGAAAGGCTACAATATAATCTACAAAGATCCAGTCACCCCGATGTAAGTAAAGATATTCTTAAAACAATATTATTAAAAGGAGTAAGGGATGACTATCTAGATATGCTAAATATGCTTGGTAAAGGGGACATATCTAAAGAATCATATGATGAAATTATTAACCTCTATAAAAGATGTTCAAGAGGAGCTGCAAGGAATAGATCAAACAACAGGGATACCACATTTTCAAGAGTTCAAAAATCAGCTAGTGGAGGAGCAACAAGAGCTGAAATAGGTAATTTACTTGAGGATTTAAAACTAAAATGTTAGGTTCTTTTTCTTCAAAAATTGACACCTTGCAGATTAAAAAGAAACAAGCCGAAGCAGAAGCGGCTCTATCCATCTTTTGTCCCAAATGTAGAGAAAAGCACCCACTAAGGGAATGCCCATTGGACAAAATGCCAATCTGCACCCTTTGTGATAAGGATCATGAAACGCAACAATGCCCTTCTTTACCAGGAATCAAAGCAGCATTACAACCAACCGATGAAGAAGCTGAAGCTATCTATCTGTTGACACAGAGAAGGAAATGGCAACCACAAGGACAAGGTATGAATCCTAATATGCCATTTACATCTTCTAATCGTTGGAACAATTATCCTTCTTTTAGTCAAGCAAATTACCCTCCCTTTAACCAAATGCAATACCCACCCTTCAATCAAATGAATTACCCACCCATGCAACAAACAAACCCTCCCTTTGTAGACCCAACAATGTGGACTCCTTGGCCTCCACAAAAACAACCTCATTTTGACCAGTGGAATCCAAATTGGAGAGGTCAACGACCCCCGTTTCCAAATCAATTTCCTCAATTTCAATCACAATTTCAGCAACCACTCCCTTTACCATCAGGTGCTCCACTGAATAATCAAATGATGCGGCCCCAACTACCTGTACAACCTTACCCCAACCCCAATAATAAGGCAGTGGAGTTTATTGAATTCAAAACCGGCCTATACTTTCTATTTTCCCTGCACAATGCAATGATATTCATTTACGATCTGGGAAAATAAAAGAACCTATCATTGATGATGTTACCTCTTCTAATTCTGATAAAGAAGAAATAAAAAAGCACGATTCACTTGAAGAGGTACAACCACCCTCTAATATTGTTGCTGAAACAACAGAACCACCATTCCCTGAGTGTTTAGCTTTGACTAAAACGCCTGAGCCACCTGCTTTCAATATTCTAGGGGAATTACAAAATCTCTACGTCAAAATTCCACTATTACAAGCACTAAGAGATGTACCAATTTATGCCAGAACTATGCGAGACATTTGTGTTAAGAAACCCAGTAGGAAAACTAAAGATCCCCTCATAGTTCATGTCATGGGTGATCTGTCTACACTAATGTCGAGTAAAGCCCCTCTAGTTAAATATGGTGATCCCGACCATCCTACCGTCACAGTGCAAATTGGAAAAATAGTAATTCCTCGAGTTCTGGTAGACTTAGGTGCTGCTATCAATATTATGACTCTTGAAACTTCACAACTGTTACAAATGAAGAATGGAATGAAAGATACCCCAACCATTCTAGAATTAGCTGATCGTTCTACAATCAAACTGGAAGGAGTTACTGAAGACCTAATCATATTAGTTGAGTCCTAGAATTATCTAGCTGATTTTGTGGTATTACAACCTAAAACAAAGTTGGGGGGTCATCCTCTAATTTTGAGTAGGCCTTGGCTAGCCACAGCAGATGCCTTTATCAGCTACAGATCTATTTCAATGACAATTTCCAATGGATATGAGACTAAACATCTTACTCTCTACCCTAATGCTACACCCTTGATTAATAATGATAATTCATTATGGGTGGACTATGATGATCAAACAACACAACCTATCTTAACCATCAGACAAGCTTTAAGCCTTAAAGATGCCACTGAGGACGAAGTAATTAATAATTTTATTTGCGAACCCTCCTCTGTGACTCTAGGAACACATAATCAGCTAGCTACACTTTTTGAGTTAGATACCCAGGAAAAGCTTAATTTTTAAGACCTACCTCAAACATCAGCTACCATCTCCTCTAAAAGTATACCAGTAGAAATTGAACCTGGCAAAACACTGAATATAAACCCCAACTTGACAGTTGCTAAAACACAACAATTAATGAAGTTACTTCTTGAAAATAAGGAAGCATTCGCGTGGGACTATACAAATATGAAGGGAATCTATCCTGAATTATTTACTCACCGTATCTATATCAAGGAAGATTTTCGACCGATCTGTCAACCTCAATGACGAATGAACACTAATTTAAGGGACATTGTTAAAGAGGAACTTCAAAAATTGCTTAATGCAGGGTTTATATATCCTATATCTGACAGTGAATGGGTTTCCTATTGGTAATAGTTCCTAAGAAAAATGGGAAACGGAGAGTGTGTGTAGATTATAGAGCCTTAAATAAAGCCACTCAAAAAGATCACTTTCCGTTACCATTCATTGATCAGGTGTTAGATAGTTTGTCAGGGAATAAATTCTTCTCTTTCTTAGATGGATTCAATAGGTATAACCAGATCATAATTGCACCCCAAGACCAAGATAAGACCACTCTTATTAGACCTTGGGGAACCTTTGCTTATAGAGTCCTCCCATTTAGGCTATGTAATGCACCATCAACCTTTCAAAGAGCAGTTATAGGAATCTTTTCTGATATGATTATTGACTCTATGGAAATTTTTATGGATGATTTTACCCCTTATGGTGTCTCTTTTGAGGAGGCACTACAAAATCTTGAGAAAGTACTTAATCGATGTATACAAGGCCACCTCTCCTTAAGCACCGAAAAATTTCATATGATGATGACTGAAGGAGTGGTACTTGGACATTTTATTTCATCTCAAGAAATTCAGGTAGATCCATCCAAGATACAAGTCATTGAGAACCTTCCTATTCCCAAAACCCAAACAGAAGTGAGAAGCTTCTTAGGACATGCTGGATACTACAGAAGACTTATCAAAAAAATTTCCAAAATAGCTTCTCCTTTGTTTGGGTTACTTATGAAAAATGCTAAATTCAAGTGGACTAATCTTTGCCAAGAAGCATTTGATGCACTTAAACATCAATTATCTACAACTCCTATTCTAAGGGGACCTGATTGGGCACTTCCCTTTCATATATAAACTGATGCTTCGGATACTGCAATTGGAGCTGTCTTGGGACAAGAGGAAAATCATCTCCCCTATGGTATCTATTTCATTAGTAAGAATATGACTCCTGCTGAACTTAACTACACAGTTACCAAAAAGGAATTTTTAGCAGTTATCTATGCTATTAATAAATTTCGACATTACATCACTGGTTATTCTACTTTTGTCCATACTGATCACTCAACTATTAAATATTTAATGAAAAAATCTATCACAAATGCTCGAGTCACCAGATGGTTATTATTATTACAAGAATTTGATATTACAATTATAGATCGACTAGGAAAAGAAAATGTAGTTGCTGATTTTCTTTCTTAGTTAACACTTGATGATAATACTCTAGTAGATGATTCCTTTCCTGATGAATATTTATTTGTGGTTTCTGCTCACTCACCATGGTATGCAGATATTGCCAATTATTTGGTTGCAGGGAAGTTACCACCACACCTATCCCACTGAGAGAAAAGAAAAATCATTCAACAAAGTGCTAGGTATAGCTGGATAAGTGGGTGTCTTTTCTACACAGGACTTAATCAAGATATCTAAAGATGCATTAGAGAAAATCAAGTTTATGATATACTAAAAGCTTGTCATGATGGCCCTTGTGGAGGGAATTTTGCTGACAAAAGAACAACACATAAAATTCTCAGGATGAAGTATTATTGGCCCTCACTTTTTAAGGATGCAAAGAAATATGTTCAGACTTGTGACAGCTGTCAAAGAATGGGTCAGCCTAATCATAAAGATGAAATGCCATTAAACCCCCAGTTAGTACTTGAACCATTTGAGAGATGGTCCTTAGATTTTGTAGGACCCATTAACCCTCCATCCAATCAAAGAGTTTATATATTAGTCTGCACAGCTTATATGACCAAATGGGTGGAGGCTAAAGCATCCTTAGAGCTACTAAAGAAGCTGTTCTAGCTTTCTTATTTGAAGATATCTTTGTCAGATATGGAGTGCCTAGAGAATTAGTCACAGATGGAGGACCTCCTTTCACCTCTCATGGTTTTAAAGCCACCCTTTAGAAATATCATATTCATCATAGAATGACTACACCATATCACCCCCAAGCCAATGGACAGGTGGAAAGCACAAACAAAGTAATAGAAGCCCTTCTAACAAAAGCAGTGAAGGAAAATCAGAAGGATTGGTCTCAAAGGCTCCCTGAAGCATTATGGGCTTACAGAACTACCTGGAGAAACACTACAGGATTCTCTCCCTATGAATTAGTGTATGGTAAAAGTGATTTTTTTCCTGTGGAATTTGAAATGAAAACCTTAAGGACTGCTTTAGCTATTAAACTTGATTTAACTGATGCACAGACAACCAGGTTGCAGTAGCTTAATGAATTAGATGAAAAAAGATTAGATTCCATTCATCATACAACTATGATTCAACAACAAAGAACAAAATGGCATGATAAAATCATCAAGCACAAATCAAGATTTATTATATGATTCTCGGTTTAAAGAATTTCAAGGGAAACTACGTACAAGATGGCTAGGACCTTACGAAGTGGATACTATTTTCCCCAATGGAACAGTAAGGCTCCTAACAATTGATGACTCTAAAACACCGTTATTAGTAAATGGTCATCGGCTCCGTCTATACCAGTGCCCCATTTCCAAAGAAGATTTTAAGGCCACATGCATGGTAGATTCACATTATCTCTTTTTAGAGGAGCCTCCTGCCCCTCATTGCATTTAATTTTTTTGAATTTTATTTTTAGTATTAGATTAAAATTTATTTTACTAATAATCCCTGCCAAAGGATGGCATGTTATAATTGATTCTTTTGCAGATTCTCGATCCAGAAAAGACCTACCAAGAAAGGACAATCTTACTACAAGCAAATTCAAGCTTCATCTTGTGAAGCATTGCTCCCGCTCTCTTCAATCCATTCATCTTCAACATCCCCATCATTCATTCCCTCTCATTTCTTTCCCTGTCCCCATTTTCCCATTACTGAAACACCACTTTGCAGCAACATTCTCCCCATCTTTTCCGTTGCTGAAACACCATTTGTTCAGCAATATTTTCCATTATTGAAATATCACCCTTCATCAACATTTCTCCCCATTTTTCCATTGCTAAAACACCACTTTGCAATGTAACATTTCTCCCCATTTTCCCATTGCTGAAACACCACTTTGCAACAAAATTTTCCCCATATTTTCCGTTGCTGAAACACCATTTCTTCAGCAATATTTTCCATTATTGAAATATCACCCTTTAGCAACATTTCTCCCCATTTTCCCATTGCTCAAACACCACTTTGCAGCAAAAATTTTCCCATCTTTTCCGTTGCTGAAACACCACTTCTTCAACAATATTTTCCATTGTTGAAACATCACTCTCCAACAACATTTTTCCATTCCTTTCCTATTGCTAAAACACCACTTTTTCAGCATTTCCCATTTTTTTGCTAAGACACGACTATTCAGCATTTCCTGTCACACAAAAATCTTCTTCAGTTTTTTTGCTCTTACTTCTCCTATTTTTCATGCTACATTATGTCCTTTCACTACCTTCTCCATGATTAAACACCTCCTTGGTACTAATTCTCTTATAATTTCGAAATTCTTCCATGATTACTGCAAATCTATTATGAACAGGAACTATATTTTTTTCGAAGTATGAATTAAAGGTAAAGGTGAGGTATGTAAAATTTATATGTAAATACAATTAAACTGTAGTTAATGAGAAGATGCCGATTCATTATTACAATGATCCCCATACACTTAAAGTCATTATTTCAGCTGTAGTTGGGGGGAGTATCGAAACTTTATACCATCATTTCACACAAATTGACTATCGTCACTCCTTTTTACCCAATTTCTCGCCTTTTCATCATCATTTACATGTCCTCATCCGCAAAATTTACTCCATTCGGGTGCAGTTACTTGGCTCTGTGACTGTGCATTTTACTAAGCTAAATAGCTATGGGAGGTCTTGCTACAATATGAACCCACCATGACAACCCTGCTAGAATTGTATGCAGAAGTCTACCAAATCTTTCAGCAGGCGGGCTAGCTGGGTTATTTTCAAAGTCTCCAGGATTTGATCAACAACAGGTTCTTAAATTTGCTCGGAATCTTCAAGAAGATCATTCTATTGTTCAAGGGGTTCGGATTTCAATCATAGAGGATGATATAACACAGGTTTCGGGTCTTCCCATCACAGGTATTCGCTGGTTCAGCCGCAAACACATTATTCTTAATGCCCAGCTAGATTTTCTCTTGCCAGGAGAACAAGTTGAGCCTAAAGGCCGGGGTGTTCGACTTAGCTCATTACCGCCTCCTTGGCTGAAAGTTGCAGAGTTTGTCAAGCACTACCTTACTTGTGAAGGTTGATACCAGGTAGTTTACCAGTACGACTTTGTCTTGTTATCTCATTTACGACATGCTAGACTAGTGAATATTCCTTACTTTCTACTCGGATGTCTTAGAAATATGTCGCATTATTGTAGACGGGTTAAAAACCCCCTCCTTTCCCTCACCTATCACCGTCTTGTTCAATTACTCATCCAAAAAGGTGTTGCCCAACAAAACCCTCCCCTAAACAATCCACCCATAAACCTTCAGGAAGCTGTTGAACACCCTGAAAAGCCTCATGAAGAGAAACCACAAAACTTTCTTGATCCTCCGGAAATACCTATTAACCCGCCTATAGACCCAATTGATCCAATTGACCGTCCTACCATACCAAGTCCGCCTCACAATTTACCAAAATCATCTATTCCTATTGTTGATATCCTTAGTAATGATTCTCAAGATAACCCTCCCTGCTCCATCACTGAGGAAACACCCACTCGCAAAAGAAGGAAGCAAACTACTACTGTTTTTTATCTAGAAAGAAAACGAGGGGTTCAATCAAAGCAACAACCACTTTTGATAGCCCTCCCCATTCCACTATTGAGGAAAAATCTATGCGAAAAAGAAAGGAGCAAATTGATAATTTTTCTTCCTTTTTACCTAGAAGAAGAATGAGGAATTCAACCATATCAGCAACTACTACCACTACCCTAAACCCCCAACCCATCCTACTAAAACCCTATACACCTCCACCCTCCAAAATCCCCGAATTTTTACCTGTTCCACCCATGGGCACTGAAACACAAGAACCAGATGCCCAGGGTGTTGCGACATCATTTTCCTTACATTCAGTAGCTGAAACACAAGAACCAACTACTCATTTAGTAGCTGTTACACAAGAACCAGCTATAGCTAAAACACAAGAACTAGCCGCTGATTTTGTTCTGGAAACACAAGAACCAGCTGCTGATTTTGTTTTGGAAATACAAGAATCAGATGCCCAAGGTGCAGCAACATTATTTTCTTTACATCAAGTAGAATCAGATGTTGATTTTATAGTTGCTCCACAAGAACCAACTACTGAAGTTGTGGCTGTTACACAAAAACCAGTCATCCCTCTTGATACACCTATGACAGATCAACAACCAGAACCAGCAATGGCTTCTCTCTTACAAGAGAATGAGTTTCTAAGCTCAGAAATAGAATCTTACAAGCAAGAGCTGGTAATGGCAAAGGAAGCCTATGACAGGGAACTTAATTTGTATACCTTAGCTCGTGCAGTGGCCATGGCAGAGAAAAACACAAAAGATGATCATTATAGAGAGTATATGTGCAGCAAAAGTGGGGATATTTATGATCAAGCAGGCTATAAAGTGGTTCAAATCCCAATGCCTGGAGCTTCCCCTACACCTATGTATTTTGCAGTTAAAGAAAAGGAATGCCCTACTGTTACACAAGAACCAGTAGGACCTTCAAAAATTCCAAAAAGAAAAGCTAATCTACAAGAACCCTGGCCTATAGCAAATGTTAAATCTAAAGCTCCTATTTTCATAGGTAAAGATGTTCAAACTTTGCCTCTTGATACAATTATCTAGTCTGAAGCTCCTATTTTTATTAGTACTTCTACTCAGACTCTACCTCAGCTTACCACTCACAATGTTGGAACACAAACTCAACCATGGAATGAGCAGGTAATAATGAACAAATGGAAGAAGGAGTCTGTTATTACACAACACAAAATCTTGCAGGAGCACAAATTACTTTGGCTGAACCACATATATTCAAACTGGGAAGCTTTGGAGCAAACACTCCAAGAATCTCGTGCCCATAAGAAGCAGAATAAGGAGTTAAAAAGAAAATTGCTCCTGATGTTCGATCTGGCACAAAAGTTGTTGGCTTCTAGGAAACCATCTCTAAATTACTCTCTTTTCCTTACAAAATGACTTGCATTTTTTCAGATGAAAGCAATCAAAGATGGAAGACCCTATGCGGTGATAAAACTAGCAAATTTTGTTCAAACTTTTGCAGAAGCCTCTACCATTGATTAGCATCTACTATGTGAGTTATATCTTCATAATGAATCCATTCCTGAAAACAGACAGCTTAATCTTAATCCTCTTTTTGGTGATATCCAGATTTGGGCATTTGCCTCCTTTCTTGCCAACCAGATTACATGGAAGAGTGCTTTTCTAGCTGCCAGGCATAATGAAGATAACTGTCTCCTTTGGATATGGTCAGAACCACAGAATGTTTCCACCTTTGTTAAAGAATATTATCAAATTTTGAAGAAACCAGGGATGATTCGACATATGCGGCAATGACAGGTAATAGTACTTCAAGATTGTCAATGATTTATTAAATCCAAAGAGACTGCTACCCTAAAAGCAAATAACATGTTTTGGCAACAATCTTCTAAGGAAAGGCAGCAACATAATCCCCTTAGTCCTATCAATCATGAGACAACAATCTCCCAGGTACCCAGTTACATCAAATGTGTTTAGCAATGTGATATAAATTGGATAGGTTATCAGTTCCATTTTCCCATTCTATGGATGCCAGTAGAAAAGTATCAGGCTCACCATAGATTGCCCAAGAAATTTGAAGCAGTAACCTAGCAAAGACTACAACATGTTCAGGGATTCAGAGCTCCAACAGACAGTACTTTCTACAACTATTGCCTAAGTAATTTGCACACCAAGAGTCAGTATTCAGATTCTAATTCAGAGTGAAGTTGCCTGAGGACATGCAACCTTTTCAGTTGGGGGGATGTTAGGACCCTATAATGTACCTTTTTGCTCATACTTTTTTCTATCATGACATCCTTTTCCTACTCACGTTTAAGCCTACATTATCACATTAATCTATTTTTCCAAAGGTATAAAACATTTCTTCTCTTTGCTATATGTTTAACTTGTTTTACATGTAAACTTACATTACTTTCATACTTAGCCACTAATCAGAAATATATAGTTGCTAAAATAGTTTGAAGACTGTACAGTTACTATATTGTTGCTACTTGAAGACCACGTTGCTGAAACAATAAACAATATGCAAATCCCAATGCTGAAATAGTCCATGATCTGCGATGCTGAAACAGCCTATGATCTACGATGCTAAAATAGTCCGTGATTTACGATGCTGAAATAGTATTTCATATACAACAGTAATAAGAAAGGATAATTAAAGGTGTTGTTACACTGGCCGTAATAGCTGTACCTCAAATCCAGCACCATTACAACTACTATAATAGTATTTTGCTATGGAAGATCAAAATATCCTATTCCAGCATAGAAGATTAGATCAGACTATGAATAGGATTTTTATGTACACATGTAATCTTTGTATTAAGAGGAATTATCCTGTTTAAATAGAGGAGAAATCAACATTAGAAGGGGATGACATAATACGAAAGCCTTAGCTAGAAGGGAATTACAGAGAAGGGTGTGTTTATTCTTATTGTAACATGTTACATTTGACAGATGAATAAAAGATCACTTTGAGTGCTTCTTCTTAGTTCCCGTTCATTTCTGGGGAATCTTGTGAGAAGGAGAGGGCCCACCTTCCTCACAAGATTCACCCATTAGTTTTGTAGTGTGTTAATTATTTTTTTTATTCATGCCTTGTTAGAACTCTGCTATCTGTTGTTGAAACTCTGTTTCAACTGATTGTTGCATCGTTTTCATACAATTCACTCCTAGGTAATTGTTGTTCAGTTCGATTGGTGATTCTATTTGCCGAATGAGTTGATGAAAGTGTGATGGTTAGAGACAGGTGCTGAAGATTCCTACTTTGGGGAATAGGGTCCTGTTCTCTGTTACAACATAGTTAGTCTTTTCTTTTGCAGACTGTTGAAAGGTTCCTCTTCCCTAGGTTGTTGTTTCTTAATATAATCGAGGATTCTTCTGATAATTGTTTTCCTTTGAATCTCGAATTCTGCAATAGAAAGATTGCTTTTACTATAATTCAAAGTAGAGCTTCAGCCTGATTCAAAGAAAGGTGTGATTACTATAACTTTTACAACAACTTTGGATTTCTTTTGAGATTGAGCATATACACTGTGTAATTGCCTTTGAAATAAACATACTTCCCTGGGTTGACAATTTATGTAGCACTTGATTGTTTAATTAAATAAGCAATTATAGTGACCAACACGAAAAAAGTTTGTGAAGTGGGATGATGGCTTCGGGCACTGCTGATGAAAAATGTTTAAGAGTCACTAAGTGATGAAGACGAGCAATATGAGTCGACAGTGACTGTCTGCGAGGTCTGGCTCAAAAGGGAAGCAAAATTGCACAAATTATGGGAGGGACAGTCTGGGTTGCAGGAAGGAATGCTCTGCGCATTTTTTGAAATGAACAGGCAGTGGGGGATGGAAAACCAGATTTGCGTAATTTTCAAGAGGAGACGGACGGGTTGCATGAAGGGTCAACATGTAGGGATCACACAAGTTTTTAGGGAAATTGCCCAGGATACTGGCAGCCAAAATTGTGCAATTCCCAAGGGAACTAGTAGCTGGTTGCTAGGGTCACTGGAAGCCAAAACTACACAATTCCCATAGGGAACTTCCAGTTGGCTGCTGGAGACACTGCCAACAGAAACTATGCAATTCCTGGAGGGAATTGGTAGTCTTTTGCTTGGGGCTGCTAGCAAGGAAAATTGCACTGAGGCTGGGAGGTCGACCTACTGATCATCTTTGCACAATTTTTGAGTTGATCTAACTAATGGGAAGTACAAGGCCTACTCATGAGCACTGTGCAATTTCTGAGATGAATAGTCGGTCGACTTCTAGGATGACTGACTGGGAAAACCACACAATTTTCTGAGGGATATAGGGACAAGCACTTGGTGTATGTCTGGTTTGTCTGCGCAATTTCCTCAGTTAGCTGAGTGAGCAAGGTCAGTGGCCTCTGTGCAATTTTGAGCGGGAGTCAGCGTCAGGGTGACTGTCAGGTCCGACTGTCTAGGTGGCTAGCATGAGGGCTGATTGAAATGCTTGCGGACAACGCAACTTGAAAACAATAGCTTGGTGCTTCTACATTGTTCTGGTTGACATTTGATCAAGTCAAAAGTGGGGTGATGGTTCGGCTATCAGAGGGGAGTCTAGTCATTAGAACTTCAACAAAAATGACTAAATGTGTGAACAATCAAAAGATGCATAGGTTATCATACAAACACATACTCACATGACTCAGACAAAATGACCCAAACCATCCAGACACACATGTTCAACATGACTAACCGACGGTGCAAGTGACAAGCACAACACTCATGATTGATCATTCATTGATTAAGACGACGCTTGCATGATAGTGAATGTGAATCCATGTGTAAGTGTGACAGATGTTTTCATAGCGAAAACAACAAGCACATATGAATTAAAGACTTTGAGCATAACCAGAACATGGTCACAAACACGACTTAGACACCAGCATGCAGAAACTTGAATGAAATGAAGAAGCAAGGCGGATGTAAAGACTCACACGAGCTCAAGGAGCGAACCCAAGTGTGTGCAATCATTGAGTGAAACTCTCAAGGGAGGCTCCGAAATTGGTGCATGCCAAAATTTTGGAGGGTGGTTGTAGCCGCTGAAAAAATTCCTTACCCTAAACCAAAACCTTTTCATTAATAAAAGAAACTCTATCACCTTTATCCTCTACAAAATAAATAGGAAGTAAGTTTTTCTTCAAACCTGAAACATATAAAATATTGTGAGGTGAATGCTTCCACCAAACTCGAGCTCTAGTGAAGTAGATCCAATGTCATTCACTAGATAACTCTTCTTATCTCCAAGTTTGATTGAGTGAGATAAGTTTCCTTTATATAGGGTTTGAAGTTGATTGCATTCTCCCTCATATGTACATAGGCACCATTACTAGTAACCCATACATTCTTGTCCTTGAAAGTGTTAGATAAAGTGGAGAACAAATTTAGATTTGTTAGATTATTTTCTAGCTTGGAGATGATCCTTAATATGAAATCCTTGATGGATGTAGTGAAATTCCCAAGAATCTTTAAACCCTTCTTCAAAACCCTTGTCATAGTGTCAACTAAGATGTGATCTTCAGTCTCCTTCTTGCATCTTAACTCTAAAACCATGTTTGAAAATTAGGAGACTTATGTATTATAAATGATTTTACTTGACTTGATAATTACTTGTGATATGTGTTGGCCCTTTATTACTTTATTATATATTTTTCATCAAGAAATTGCCAAAACAATGAAGACCACAACTAGACAAAGTACACAATATATAGGCTCCAATCCATGGAAAAACCCCTCGATGGGGAAAACCTAGAAAAATTCTTCTCTTATTATATATAATTTTCTTACAAAGTCACTTCCAAGGTCACCCAAAGACCAAAGAAAACAACCCTACCAAGCACCAAGTCAACCCCAAGCAATATCTTCTCTAAGGTAGCTTCCAAACTTTGACATACTACAACTTTGTCCCAAAATTTTGGCCCTACAACTACTACTTAGAATTTTGGTTGTACAATTTCAGCCTCTTGCACTACAACTACACATAGATCATAGCTTCGCACGTGTGAATAGAGAGAGAGAGAGAGAATTATCCCAAGATACGATCCTAGGAAACTCAATATTAGAGAAACCCAACTAGAAGGTGAGGCCCATGCTTGGCTCTCTTTTCTTCATTTATGGAAACAAAAATACAAAGAAAGGGGCACTGACTATGAAGTTGCCTTTGCACTATGACCTGAATGGGTGTTATATAATCTTCTTCCTACTCTATTACACTCTCAAATCCTACTCCCATATGCTCTACTTGAATATAGAACAAATACAATGTTAAAGAATGGAACCCCCCCCTCTTCTTTGTATCTCAATATTTATCGTAGTGCGATAATCATCTGAGTGAAGATTTTTGCATGCCTCAATCCTCAAAATGCATTAGGTTTGGGACATTCTAGAATGTTATTGGAAGTCCACATGTGGCTGGCCCCACATGTGTTAGTAATGGGGGTGTACATGGCATCCACTCAATACCATAGTGGTCAGCAAGATAGGTTGACTTATTGGAGGTATAAGTTCCACCTATAAGTTGCGATTGAGGTGATGTTAATGACGTTGTTGGAGAGGTCTTGGTGTATAGAACAACATTCAAGGGATAAGAGATATGTTCAGAATTTTTTTTCCTCAAAAGTGTTGTTTGATGCCTCAAAGTGGATCTAGAAGATTTTGGACCCTAAATTCCCAAACAGGGACTTGTCATTAAAATGGGCCTTACAAGACAATTCATCTAATGTTTCCAACCAAAAGTACCAACATAGATGAAAAACTACATAGTGATCAATTTTGTACTTATTTTTATATAAATCAATATTTGGTCAAAAATAGAAATAACATTTATGAAATGGAAAGGTATTATATTTACATTAATATAATAGTCAATGTTATGATGATGTTTATCATTGGGACTATTTTGAAAGGAGGAGGTCGTGAAGAGGTCTTTAAAACCTAATATAATAAAAAAATACCTCTAAGATCGAAGCACTCCCACTTAACATAGTCCAAAGAGTTTGGCTTGCTAGAAATCTAAATTTGTTTGAAGACAAAGAGGTATTTCCCCTCAAATTTATTATCTAGTCCTTAAATATTTTAAATGCCTCTATAATGGTGTAGGAAAAATATCTCTTTCATACGCAAGATGAAGTAGCTATAAATAAGGACATTCAATGAGATTTTTTTTATGGTGCCACATAGGGGAAACTAATGGAGGCTCAAGAGGCATACTAATCTTCATATAATAATGTTTCTTTTAAAGTTGGAATTTATCAAGAAACTAACACTCTCAATTGATAGCTTCAAAATTTATCCCTAAAGTTGCACAAAAATATGATGTAACCCAATTAAAATATTTTGGAGATTCACATTTAGTCAACCATTAGATGTGCAAAAAAATTACACTCTTTAATCTTACATAATGACCATTGTATGATAAAGTTCTCAATCTATTTAAATGTTTCATATATACATCTCTACTGAAACTGGGACAAGGGGAAGTGCTGCTAATCTTTGTTTCCATACAAATATATGACATGGGATACAACTCCTTACCTTTGCTCCAACTTGTGTGAACAATTTTGGTCAATAGAAACCCGCTCTCATTATTTTATATGTTGTAGCCTTCCAAGAATAATGTCCTCCACAAATTCCTTCATGAAATTGCTCAATTACTCCATCTATTTCACTCTAGGTAAAAAATATTAAGAGAATATTTAGAGGATCCTTCCAATACAAATTTGCATTTATTATACAATACTTCATGGCCTTGAGTCTGAGGGATCTACATTGATTCTTTGTGAATTCAAGAGGGTATTCAAAATCATGTAGAAAATGCATAATTTCTTTGTACCAGTTTGAAAGTAAAAGCTTATCATCAATGTGTAAAGGAAGAGGAATAGGAATTGCACTTGAAGAAGGCTCTTGTGGATTCTTCTCACGTAAAACCTGAGAAGGTTCTTGTGGATTATTCCCACCTCAAACTTGAGAAGGTTGTTGATTATTCCCACCTGAAACCTGAGAAGGTTCTTGTGGACTCTTCTCACCTGAAATCTACATGATAGTGTTAATAACAAGTATTTTGCAATTTGATTAAGCTAAAAGTTTAGCTAAACCTTGTCCTTTAACATACTTTGCAGGTCTGATGTCCAAATCAAACTCAAGTATCTTATAAATCCATATTCCCCTCTTTCCATCTGTATTACGCTGAGTTAAGACTATTTTCACTGCATTGTTAGGAACATAAGCAATTATAGGAGAATGTAAAACATAAATCCTAAATTATTTCAAAGCTTGTACTAAGGCATAAGCTTGTTTCTCTATGATATCGTATCTCAGTTTGGCATCTATCATAACCTTACTAAAGAAGGCAATTGGTTTTTCTTACTGTTGGCTAGTTGAATTGTTTATTGATTAAACAATCAAGTACCACATTAATTGTCAACCTGGGAAAGTCTTTTTATTCCAAAGGCTACCATGTACTGTATGTACTTAATCCTAAAAGCATTAAAAAGCTGTAGTATACGTGATTCTTACGCTAAGTTATCACAGTACAAATAATTAATTAAAATTACAAATCTGAAAATAAAAGTGATGGATGCTCTGTTGGCAGAGGATCAGGACCCTATCCTCCAGGTGAGGACGTTCAGCACCTGCCCCTGTAACCAGATTGCTAATGCACACTGCACTCTAATTCACCAGTGAAATATCCTTGCACAACTTCAAGCAATTAATGAAACAGAGTACTAGCAAAACGGAAATACCAGAGGTAATGCTACAAAATCCAAACAGAGTACCAGCAGAAAGAAACTATCACACACTTACACACTTGACAGAAAAGTAAATGGGTGAATCTTGTGAGGAAGGTGGGCCCAGTCCCTCTCACAAGATTCCCCAGAACACAAAGGCTAGATTAAGTGCTCAGAACAATCTTCTATTCATCTGCCAAAAGATTCAAGTACAATAAAGTTCAGACTTGCTGATGTCTCTCAAAATCTCACTTACAGATCACACATTAACCCCCTTCTAATGTAGATGTCTCCTCTTTATAGAGGAGACATCTATTACAATAGATTATTACAGTTCATTCAGTTAACCCATTCTATCAAAAATAAGAATTACAGAACGCTGTTACAACAGTATAATAATATATTCTTTCTTAGGTTCTGGCTATTACACAGCTGGTAACTGACTTCGACCATCTTCTTGGGATCCTCGCATTCCTTTATGATTTCCCCATGCTGTTCTTGATTTAGGCAATGGTAACTGTGTTCTACCCACTTTAGACAGCTGCGTAATCATGCCGCGTCAGCGTTCTTCAGATAGTTGCCGTTTGTTATTCCCAGCTGTTGCAAAATAGCCTGCTTTAGATGGTTGCTGTTGCTGGCTGTAGCAACTGCGTAGTTGTTGCTTCTGGTGTTGCAACAACTACGTAGTTGCTGTTTCTGGTGTTGCGGCAACTGCGTAGTTGCTGTTTCTGGTGTTACAGTAACTATAAATTATAATTCCTGCAGGCTTAAGACAATTACTTGGCAACTTAGTCAGCTTTTCAAAGATAAATATAAAGATACTCACGAATATGCAATGAACAATTAAACATATAGATATGCGGAAAGTTACTTCGTACCTTGGGGTGATTAAGTCATTATGTAATCAAAGCTTACAACTATGACTGAAAAGGATAATATTATGGCAAAAATATAAGGTCAAAATAGGTCAATTCTGAGTCCTAACATCCCCCCAACTGAAGAGATTGCATGTCCCTATGCAATGCCTACTCTGAGTCTGAGTCGGAGTACTGGGATGAACAATGTAGATTACTGAGACAATAGTTATAGGAAGTGGCATCAAACTTCTTCCTGAATCCACAGGCAGTCTGTATTTGCCTCCATGCTGCTGCTTCTTCCCTGTTGGATAATCCAAACTGTCCTTTGTATTGTTCACCAGATAGCCATAAAAGTGGAAATCTAAATCTGTAACCCATCCAATTTTCAGCACAGTGTTGCATGCAATTAACATAATGAGGTACCCTTGAGAGTGCTACCTGCAAATTAGGTGGATTGTAAGGATGATATTCCTGCCTCTCCTTGGGGCAGTTCTCCCAAAACAGTTTGTTTGCTTTGACAGCCAAGGATGTCTTAGTATTTACATAATGCTGACAGTCTTTCAGGACCATTTCTTGCAGTTGCTTAACATGGTCCTTCATTTCAGGATCACTTACCATTCTCAGGTGTTGTGCAATGAAGGTGGCTGCGTTCTGCGGTTCAGCTCTAATCCACAAAAGACAATTCTTTTCATTATGTTGAGCTGAAGCAAAGGCATTCTGCCATGTAAGTTGATTAGCTAAAAAGGAGATAAAGTCTCTCAACTGTATGTCGCCAACTACAGGTATCATATTCATATTTCTTTCTTCGGACATGGCTTCATTATGGAGATAGAGCTCGCATAACAAATTTTGATCATTTTTAGGTGCCTCTGCAAAGGTTTGCATAAACTGCTCTGATGTAACTACCTGATGAGGTATACCTTCTTTGACAGCCTTTATCTGCAAAAATGTGAGTCTTTCCCTCAAAAATGTTGCATAATTAAAAGAGGGTTTCCTTGTAGCAAGTATTCTTTGGAAACATTCAAACATCTGGGTCAATCTGGCTTTTAGTTCTTTGATTTCTTTATGCTGGGCTCTGCACTGCTCAAGTGATTCCTAGTTCTTGTATGCATGACTAAACCAGATCCCTTTTTGCTGTTGGAATGCCTTGCCTTGTGACTGCTCATATTCTCTCCACCACTCTCCCTTTAATGCTTGAAAACTATCTGTTTCTGTGCATACATCACTAACAGAGGGAAGCTCTGTTTGTGGAAAGGCATCCACAAGGATAATCTGCTCTGTAGGAGTAGGCTGGGATGATCCAACATCTTTTCCTTCATTTCTGGCTAGTGTCTCTTGTTCCTGTTGTACTGATTCATTTTGTTCCATGGTGATTTGGGTGGGCCGGGGTGAGTCTGTGCCTTTTTCCTCATTTCCTTCTTCTTCTTCTCGTTCCTTGGTAATTTGAATAGGTCTGGGTGAGTCCAATTTTTCTTCATTTCCTCCTGAAACTATTTCTTCTTCCTCCATAACAGTTTGGGTAGGCCGGGGTGAGTCTATACCTTTTTCCTTATTTTCTTCTATTTCTTCCTCTCGTTCCATGACACTTTGAGTGGGTCGAGATGAGTCTGTGTTTCCTTCTTCATTTCCTGATTCTTGTGTAACTACTTCTTCCATAGCAATTTGGGTAGGCCGGGGTGAATCTGTATTCTCCTCTTTCTCATTCCTTGTTTCTTCCTGCATAGTTTCTGGGGAACTTACTGGTTCTTGTGTGTCAGCAAGTTCTTCTGTTTGTTCTTGCGCAATCTCTGGAGAACTTACTGGTTCTTGTGTGTCAGTAAGCTCTTCTGTTCGGACCTGTGCAGTTTCTGGGGAACTTACTGGTTCTTGTGTGTCAGTAAGTTCTTCAGTTTGGTCTTGTGCAGTTTCTGGGGAACTTACTGGTTCTTGTGTGTCAGTAAGTTCTTCAGTTTGGTCCTGCATCTTCTCTGGAGAGCCTGTTGGTTCTTGTGTGACAACAGGTTCTTCTGTCTGCACTTTTTCTGGAGAGCCTGTTGGTTCTTGTGTGACAACAGGTTCTTTTATTTCAGCAGAGGATTGTGGCATTTCCTTTTGTGTAACAGCAGGCTCTTTTGTTTCATTTACAACATCGGAGGCTTCCTTCATTGGCTCTGCCACTACCTTATATCCTGCCTGAGTATATATTTCACCACAATTGGTACACAAATATTCATTATCCTTACTTTTCTCTGCTGCAGATGCTACTCGTGCTAAAACATGCAGGCTGAATTCATTCTGATATGCTTCCTTAACCCTTATTATTTCCTCCTGATAGTCCTGAATCTGAGATTTCAGAAATTCAATTTCTTCCTGCAGGGTAGGTATGGTAGGCTGGTCTTGAGGAGCAGTAGATTCCATTGGAGGCAAAGGTTGTGTTTCATCATTTTGATCAGTATTCCCCACAGGTGGTTCTTGTGTGTCACCTGGGGTAGTGGCTGTTTCTTGTGTTGCAGCCACTTGGTCACTATTACCTTGGGTGTCGGCAGCTGGTTCTTGTGTGTCAGCTGCCTTAAAATATGATGTCACGAAGCTATGAACACTCTGCATATCAGCTTCCGAGGGTGAGGGAGAGGAGTTTTGAGGACTGGTGGGAGTGCGGATCCTTATAGTGATGGGTGGTGAACTGGGGGAATTAGGAAATTCAACTGCTACCGATGACCGAGTTCTTCGCTTTGGTAGAGAAGCAGGGAATTCAGGCGTTTTTCTCTTCAGGCTAGCTTTCTTTAGGATGGGGACAGTAGCCGGAGTAGCAGGTGCCTTAGCTGAAACCCTAGTTCTTCTTCTTTTCGATGGGGTTTTCTTTTCCTGCTGCCTTTTTCGTTTAAGTAGGGTAATAGGGATATTGTCATCGGAGTCATCAGTAGAAATACCAAGTATGGGAATGGAAGGATTGGTTCTTTTGGGAGATGGGGTTGTTCTCATGGTTATTTCTACTGCTGCTTGTTCATTCTCAGCAACTTGCGGGGGTGTTTGCTGGAGTTGTTCAGGAATGTGCTCTGCTTGCTGAGGGTTTTCTAGAGGGATTTGTTCAGGCATGTCCTCCGTTTGTTGAGGAAGTTCTTCATCTTGCTGAGGTATGTCCTCAGCTTGGTGAAGAATTTCCTCTTCTTGATGAGGAATTTCATGTTCCGACTGTGGAATTTCTGCCTCCTGATGGGGATTAATGGGGGGTGGAGGGTTATTTAGAGCGAGGGCTCTATTAATCAGCAATTGGGCTAAGCGGTGGTGTTTTAAGGAAAGAAGTGGACGCTTCGCGTTAACAGCATATCGTGACATGTTTTTGAGACAACCCAATAGATAATATGGCATGTTTATTAACTGACCATTTCTCAAATGATTTAACAGGACGAAGTCGTGCTAGTAAATTACCTGGTAGCGGCCTTCGCACGTCAGATATTGCTTGACAAATTCAGCAACTTTCGGCCACGGTTGAGGTAATGACCGAAGTGCTACGCCTCTGCCTTTGGGCTCTACCTGCTCGTCTGGTCGGAGAAAATCCTACTGCGCATTAAGAATCAGGTGCTTTCTGCTGAACCACCGTGTGCCATTAGCTGGTAGCCCGGTAACTTGGGCTATAATTTCCTCCGTGACTGGAATTTGAACTCCCTGGACGACAGAGAATCCTTCTGTTAAATTGCATGCAAATTCAAGGACTTGCTGCTCATCAAAGTCCGGAAGTCTCCTGAAGTACTCTATCCATCCCGCTTGCAAGAAAATTTGATAAATCTCTGGATAGAGTTCAAGGACTTCTGTCGTGCCAGGCTCATGTGTAATGAGGGTTCCTCCCATAGCTGTTGTTTCAGTAAATTTCAGAGTTCAGAGCTGAGCTTCCAATTTCAGTTCAGAGTAAAACGTCGCAAATGGTAACATGCCGAGATAGGGTGGCTTTTACATATTACCGGGAGAGTTAAGGGTGGCGGTAGTTGGCGTAGTATGTCATTATGAAAGTTGCTTTGGTAATCCCCCCCCCTCCTACGTGTAAATGATATGATTGGAGGTACAATTATTTGATAGTCCTATCAAATTCTCCGCATTATCTATTATTTAATGTCCATACATAATCATGCGTACCTTCGTATTTTACCTTTTTGATTGCTGCGTCAAAAAGTCTTGTCTTGTCTTCTGCTGGATCATAATGATTACCGCGGATCTAAAAGCATGGGAATACCGGTGATTTGTAATGATAATGACGGGAAGTGATAGTAGAGTGCTGTAATCATCACAAGAAGTGGTATATTTTATCAAAATTTGTTCCTTGGGGCTGAAGTGGTAAGACTGGTGTTTTCGTACGTGAGGGAATTTGCTGGGAAGGGTATTCCGTGATCGGGAAGCGATGTTGTAGCACTGGGATTGGTGTTGCAGCAATGGAAAATTACTGTTGTGGCAACAGGGAATGATGTTAGACATTTGTAAAAACGGGAAATGTGCTGGAGCAATAGGAATGGTGTTGCAGCAACAGAAAATGGTGTTGCAGCAACGGGGAATGGTGTCGGAGCAATGGAAATGGTGTTGCAGCAACAAGAGTGGTGTTGCAGCAACGGGGAATGAGTGGTGTTGCAGCAACGGGGAATGGTGTTGCAGCAACAGGAGTGGTGTTGCAGCAACGGGGAATGGTGTTGCAGCAACAGGAGTTCCGAGTCCGCAAAGTAATTCCCTTGAAACTTTTGTTCTCAGCTGCTTCCCAAGCTAAAATCTGCAAAATACTGAAATGTAATATCGCAATCCTTGGCAGGATTTATTAGTTTCTTAAAAAAAGAATATCTAACCTAAAAAAAATTACATAAATAATAGAAACTCAAGTGCTTTGAGGGACAGCAAGTTCCCCTGGAAAAGAATACTGTTTTATTGCCATGCAAGTGGCTTTAAAATCTTCTTTGGAAACCGGCCGCTGATATAACCGAAGTCGGTAGCCATTCACTAACAGTGGTGTTCTGCTTCCATCAATTGTTAAAAGTCTAACTGTTCCATTTGGAAAAACAACATCCACTTCATACAACCCTAACCACCTTGTTCTTAGCTTCCCTTGGAAATTCTCGAAATGAGAATCATAAAGTAAAGCCCAGTTACCTTCCTGGAACTGCTTCTGCTTGATGGTTCTGTCATGCCATCTGCTTCTTTGTTGTTGTATCATAGTTGTTTGATGGACGGCATCCAGTGTTTTCTCATCCAACTCCTGAAGCTGCTGCAACCTGGCTGTCTGTGCATCAGTTAAATCAAGGTTAACAGCTAAGGCAGTTCTTAAGGTTTTAATCTCAAACTCTACAGGGAAAATAACATTCTTTCCAAAAACTAATTCATAGGTTGAAAAGCCTGTTGTATTCCTCCAAGTGGTTCTATAGGCCCATAGAGCCTCGGGCAACCTCTGAAACCAATCCCTTCTATTCTCCTTTATCGTTTTTGTTAATATGGCTTCTATGACCTTGTTGGTACTTTCCACCTGCCCATTTGCTTGGGGGTGGTACGGTGTAGTCATTTTGTGCTTGATATGATATTTTTGGAGCGTATTTTTGAAGCCATGAGAATTAAAAGGAGGTCCTCCGTCAGTGACTAATTCTCTGGGTAGTCCAAATCTAACAAAGATTTCTTCAAATAAGAATGTTAGTACTGCTTCTTCATTAGCTTTAATGAGTGCTTTGGCTTCTACCCATTTAGTCATATAATCCGTGCATACTAGTATGTACACTCTTTGATTAGATGGAGGATTAATGGGGCCTATAAAATCTAATGCCCATTTCTCAAAAGGTTCAAGAGTTACCTGGGGATTAAGTGGCATTTCATCCCTATGGTTAGGCTGGCCCATTCTTTGATAGCTGTCACAAGCCTTCACATATTTTCTAGCATCTTTAAAAAGTGATGGCCAATAATAACCCATTCTAAGTACCTTGTGTGCTGTTCTTTTGTCTGCAAAATGTCCTCCACAAGGGCCATCGTGACAAGCTTTTAGTATATCATAAATCTCGTCTTCCCCAATGCATCTCCGGATTTCTTGATCTATTCCTGTGTGGAACAGACACCCGCTTATCCAGCTGTACCTAGCACTTTGCTGGATGATCTTTCTTCTTTCCCTGTGTGATAAGTGTGATGGTAATTTTCCTGCAACTAGATAATTGGCAATGTCTGCATACCAAGGTGAGTGAGCAGATACTACAAATAAATACTCATCAGGAAAAGAATCATCTACTGGAGCATTTTCATCAGTTTTTAAACGAGAAAGGAAATCAGCAACTACATTTTCTTTTCCTGGCCTATCTACAATTGTGATATCAAATTCTTGTAATAGTAATAACCATCTGGTGACTCGGGCATTTGTAACTGATTTATTCATTAAATACTTAATGGCCGAGTGATCAGTATGCACAAAAGTAGTGTATCCAGTGATATAATGTGGAAATTTATTAATAGCATAAATAACTGCTAGAAATTCCTTCTCAGTGACTGTGTAATTTAGCTCAGCTGGTGTCATGTTCTTGCTAATAAAATAGATGGCATAGGGGAGACTGTTTTCTTCTTGACCCAGGACAGCTCCAATTGCCGTGTCTGAGGCATCAGAGGAGATATGAAAGGGTAATGCCCAATCAGGTCCTCTCAAAATGGGGGCTGCAGACAACTGATGTTTAAGTTTATTGAATGCATTTTCACAATCATCAGTCCACTTAAATTCAACATTTTTCATTAACAACACAAATAGAGGAGAAGCTATTTTGGAAAAATCCTTAATGAATCTTCTATAGTATCCGACATGTCCTAAAAAGCTTCTTACATCAGTTTGTGTTTTGGGGATAGGAAGGTTCTGAATTACCTGTATTTTAGCTGGATCGACTTGAATTCCTAAAAATGAAACAAAGTGACCCAATACAATACCTTGATTCATCATCATATGGCACTTTTCAGTGCTTAAAGCAAGGTGTGCTTCTATACACCGCTTAAGTACTTTTTCAAGATTCTGCAGTGCATCCTCAAAAGTCACTCCATAAGGGGTAAAGTCATCCATAAATATTTCTAATGAATCATTTAACATATCAGAAAAGATCCCTATCACCGCTCTTTGGAATGTTGCTGGAGCGTTACATAGCCCAAATGGAAGTACTTTGTAAGCAAAGGTCCCCCATGGGCTAGTAAATGTGGTCTTGTCCTGGTCCTGGGGTGCAATTTTAATCTGATTATATCCACTAAACCCATCCAAGAATGAAAAGAATTTCTTACCTGCTAAATTATCCAATACCTGATCAATAAATGGTAAAGGGAAATGGTCTTTTTGGGTGTCTTTATTCAATGCTCTGTAATCCACACATACTCTCCATTTCCCATTTTTCTTGGGTACAATTACAAGTGGGGAAACCCACTCACTATCAGATATAGGGTATATAAATCCTGCATTCAAGAGTTTTTGAAGTTCCTCCTTCACAATTTCTCTAAGGTTGGGGTTCATTCTTCGCTGGGGTTGGCAGACTGGCCGGGATCCCTCCTTAATATAAATACAGTGAGTGCATAGTTCAGGGGAGATCCCTTTCATGTCTGTGTAGTCCCATGCAAATGCCTCTTTATTTTCTTGGAGTAACTTTATTAATTTCTGTTTTTCATTATCAGTCAAATCAGGATTTATATTTAATGTTTTGCCAGGCTCAATTTCAATTGTTGTACTTTTGGAAGGGCTGCCTACTGCTGTCTGAAATAAGTTTTCATCTTTCATGTTCTGCTGGGATTCAGATTCTAAGATTGCAGTGAAGTGATTATATGTTTCAGGGCTGACCGAAGAGGGTTTAGAAATAAAGTTGCTGATTAATTCATCTTCGGTGGAGTCCTTAAAGGTCAAGGCTTGTCCAATAGTCAATATAGGTTGGGTTTCTTCATCCTCATAGTCTACCCATACATAATTGTCATTATTAATCATGGGTGTAGCATGAGGATAGAGGGTAAGCTGTTTAGTTTCCTGCCCATTAGAGATGGTCATTGATCCTGATCTGCAACTGATGAACGCATCTGCTGTAGCCAGCCAAGGTCTCCCTAGAATCAACGGATGACCCCCCAAATTTGTTTTAGTTTGTAACACCACAAAGTCAGCCGGGTAATTCCAGGATTCTACAGAAATTATAAGATATTCAATGACCCCTTCGGGCTTAATTGTAGAGCGGTCAGCCAACTCTAAGATAGTTGGAGTTTCCCTAATAAAGTTTTTTAACTGAAGCAATTGTGCTGTTTCGAGTGTCATAATATTTATTGCAGCTCCTAAATCTACTAGAACTTTAGAGATAAAGGTTTTTCCAACCTGGACTGTTACTGTAGGGTGACCAGGGTCACCATACTTCACAGGATAATCTTTTTCGGTCATTAAAGCAGTTAATTCTCCCATCACATGGACTGTGAGGGGATCCTTAGCCTTTCTTCCCGGTTTTTTTATACAAATGTCTCTAATAGTTCTAGCATAAATAGGAACATCCCTTAATGCTTGTAATAATGGGATTTTAACATACAAATTCTGTAGCTCTCCTAAAAGGTTAAAGGTAGGTTTCTCAAGTGTTTTAGTGAGAGCCAGCCGTTCAGGGAATGGCGGATCTATTGTTTGATCATTACTATTAGGTGTTGATTCTGCTGTTTCAGCATTATTGTTAGCTGGTTTTTCTTTTCTAACTTCTTCTTTGTCGGAGTCAGTGATATCATCTATAATGGGTTAAACAATTCTCCCTGAGCGAAGATGGATATCGTTACATTACAGGGGAGAAACAGGCTATTTTGAATGTCAATTACTTGCAGGGCTTTATTGTTATTTGGATTGGGGTTAGGTTGTACAGGCAGCTGTGGTCTCATTGCCGGATTATTTGGAGGAGTATTGGATGGTAAGGAAAGAGACTGTTGTTGTTGAGGAAATGGTATCTGTTGGGCTGCCCAGTTTGGATTCCATTGATTAAAATATGGTTGCTGGGGAGCCCAAGGATTCCATACAGTAGGATCAGGAAAAGGAAGATTTGGTTGCTGCATAAGTGGAAAATTCATTGTATTAAAGGGTGGGTACTGCATTTGGTTCATGGGTGGGTAATTTGTTTGAAAAGGAGAGTTATTATTCCAACGACTGAATGCTGTGTTAGAGTTCATACCTTGTCTTTGTGGCCATTGCCTCCTCTGTGTCATCAGGTACACTGCTTCAGCCTCTTCTTCAGTTGACTGCAATGCTGCTTTGATTCCAGGCAGAGAGGGGCATTGCTGGGTTTCATGGTCCTTCTCGCAAATTGTGCAGATAGGTATCTTATCCAGTGGGCATTCCCTGAGTGGGTGTTTTTCTCTGCATTTGGAATAGAAAATAGCTAGAGCAGCTTCTGCTTCCGCCTGTTTCTTCTTAACCTGTAGAGCATCAATTTGTGAAGCAAAAGAGCTTAACATCTCAGTTTTAAATTCTTCTAATAAATTACCTATTTCAGCCCTTGTTGCTCCTCCGCTTGCGGACTTCTGAACTCTTGAATATACATTATCTCTGCTTTTTGATCTGCCTACTGCTCCCCTTGAACATCTCATGCAAAGATTGATAATTTCATCAAAGGGTTCTTTGGAAATGTCCCCTTTTCCCAGCATGTTTAACATGTCCAGGCAGTCATCTCGTACTCCTTTCAGCAATATAGTCTTCAGAATATCTTTGCTCATATTAGGATGATCAGACCGCTGCAGGTTATACTGTAATCTTTCCACAAAATCTTCCAAATTCTTGTCCTCTTTCTGAACCATTTTAAACAATTCTTCCTTCCTTTCTCTTGTCCGGCAGTAGTCTTGATACTTAGCCAGAAATATTTCTTTCATCTGGTCCCAGGTAGTGATTGCCTGAGCTCCTAGGCTCATAAACCATCTTAACGCATTCCCTTTTAGTGTTGCTGGAAATAGTTTTAGTTTCTGATTAGCGCTCACATAATCATAACTCCTACATAGTATGTCGAATTCGAAGAGGAATTCATCCGGGTCTTCAGAGGATAACCCATGAAAGTTGGGTAATGCTGAGAGTGGAATGTTTTTCATGGGGGTTGTTCCTCTCGGGAGTTCTCCAATAGGTAATTCCAGGGTAGAGAGCGAATTTTCACCTCTTCCTTCTGTTTTGTTATCCTCCATTGGTATTTTTCCTGAATCACTTGCTTTATCTTCTGTGTCTTCTGTTTCTTCAGGTTCTTCTACCGGTTCCTCGGTGTATTCTGGTACTTCCAGCTTCCTTTCAAGTCCTATTACTTCCTCCGTCTGTCGGTCTGTTTGTGAGGAATATTGGATCTGAGGTCTCCGGGAACTTGTCCTCTGTGATGTTTCAGCCTTTGAGATGATTTCGTCGATATAATTTTTTCTTCCTCCTTTGCCGCCTGTGAAATTAGGTTTCTTGCGTCCTCTCATGCATCTGTTATTCTCGAAAAGGAATCATTAATGCCTTTAGAAATCTCTAGTTGCCTTCCCCGGCAATGGCGCCAAAATGTTGGCTAGTTGAATTGTTTATTGATTAAACAATCAAGTACCACATTAATTGTCAACCTGGGAAAGTCTTTTTATTCCAAAGGCTACCGCGTACTGTATGTACTTAATCCTAAAAGCATTAAAAAGCTGTAGTATACGTGATTCTTACGCTAAATTATCACAATACAAATAATTAATTAAAATTACAAATATAAAAAGCAAAGTGATGGATGCTCTGTTGGCAGAGGATCAGGACCCTATCCTCCAGGTGAGGATGTTCAGCACCTGCCCCTGTAACCAGATTGCTAACACACATTGCACTCTAATTCACCGGTGAAATATCCTTGCACAACTTCAAGCAATTAATGAAACAGAGTACTAGCAAAACGGAAATACCAGAGGTAATGCTACAGAATCCAAACAGAGTACCAACAGAAAGAGACTATCACACACTTACACACTTGACAGAAAAGTAAATGGGTGAATCTTGTGAGGAAGGTGGGCCCAGTCCCTCTCACAAGATTCCCCAGAACACAAAGGCTAGATTAAGTGCTCAGAACAATCTTCTATTCATCTGCCAAAAGATTCAAGTACAATAAAGTTTAGACTTGCTGATGTCTCTCAAAATCTCACTTATAGATCACACATTAACCCCCTTCTAATGTAGATGTCTCCTCTTTATAGAGGAGACATCTATTACAATAGATTATTACAGTTCATTCAGTTAACCCATTCTATCAAAAATAAGAATTACAGAACACTGTTACAACAGTATAATAATATATTCTTTCTTAGGTTCTGGCTGTTACACAGCTGGTAACTGACTTCGACCGTCTTCTTGGGATCCTCGCATTCCTTTATCGTTTCCCCATGCTGTTCCTGATTTAGGCAATGGTAACTGTGTTCTACCCGCTTTAGACAGCTGCGTAATCATGCCGCGTCAGCGTTCTTCAGATAGTTCCCGTTTGTTATTCCCAGCTGTTGCAAAATAGCCTTCTTTAGATGGTTGCTGTTGCTGACTGTAGCAACTGCGTAGTTGCTGCTTCTGGTGCGAAAGCAACTGCGTAGTTGTTGTTTCTGGTGTTGCGGCAACTGCGTAGTTGCTGTTTCTGGTGTTACAGTAACTATAAATTATAATTCATGTAGGCTTAAGACAATTACTTGGCAACTTAGTCAGCTTTTCAAAGATAAATATAAAGATACTCACGAATATGCAATGAACAATTAAACATATAGATATGCGGAAAGTTACTTCGTACCTTGGGGTGATTAAGTCATTATGTAATCAAAGCTTACAACTATGACTGAAAAGGATAATATTATGGCAAAAATATAAGGTCAAAATAGGTCAATTCTGAGTCCTAACACTTACTGATCATCATTTCTCTTCAATAAAATAGTCGCTATAGTGGTATCTGAGGCAAAGGAGAAAATACTAAACATTTTTGTATAATCTGGGCTAGCTAACACTAGGGCTTGTGAAATTTCATTTTTGATATGCAAGAAGGAGTATCTATATTGGATATTCCATTTAAATTCATTTTATTTTATAAGCATATTAGTAATATCTTTGACAATTTCAGCATAATTAGGTATAAACCTCAAAAAAAATATTTTACCTAAGAATGATTAAATCTCTTTTTTTATTTCTAGGAAAATTGATTACCTGAATTGCTGAAACTCTCTTAAGATCAATTATAACTCCTTATTTTGAAATTATGTGTCCCAACAATCTTCCTTCCCTCATTGCAAAAAGTGACTTCTTAGGATTAAGAGAAATCCCAAATTTTCTGCATCTTTCAAAAACGTTTTCTCAAGTGTTTAATGTGTTTAGCATTAGAATCAGAAAACATTGTCAAATCATCAAGGTAAATAACTATGAATTTATTTACCTTACCCACAAATTCCAGATCCATGGCCCTTTGAAATGTTTCTCCAACATTGATTAAACCAAATGGCATCTTGGCATACATGAAAGTGCCCCAAGGAGTTGTGAATGTAGTATTCTCTCTGTCTTCTTGACTAACCAGAATTTGGTTGTATCCAGAAAAACCATCTAACATTGAGATCCTATCAAAACCTGATACTCTTTGAAGCAATTGATCCATTTTTGGTAATGGATAATTATCTTTTAGGGATAATTTGTTTAAGTTCCTAGAGTCGACACATTGTCTAATTTCCCCATTTTTCTTCCCAACAGATACCAAATTTGCTAACCTTTCAAACTATCTTAAGGGAGAAATTATTTTAGCATCCAACAATTTTCTCACTTCTTTCTCAATAATAGGAATTAAGACCAGGTTAATTCTCCTTAATTTCTACTAAAAAGGTTTAGTTTTTGGTTTGTGGGGAATTTTATGTTTAATGATAGTGGTGTCATAGGTTTTTAGCTCCTCATATGACCACACAAATACATATTTGTACTGTCTAAACAAACTAATATATTTTCCTTTTATGTCTTGAGGCAAACTGGATGAAATTTTGATATTTCTCACCTCCTCTGTAGTACCAATATTACAATCTTTTACATCTTCCTGTTGTGAGCTTAACAGTGAAGTTTTTGATACATCATTTTGATCAAAAAAAATTCAGGAGGAACTAATCCTTTTGGGATATAGTTATTTGACAAATGAATGATATCATGATCAACAAATTTCTGTATGAAATTCAAATCTAAATTACCTTCATTTGAAATGATTTCACCATTGTTTTCTTCCTCAACATATAACATAGAAAGGTGTCATACTTTCATCAATCACATCTGAACTAGGTCCAAAGACAACTGAAGGTTTCTCATCTTGAAGACTGATAACGTCCCCTTCAACATATGCACTGTAATATTAGATCCATTTGGAAACTTTTTGTTTATATCCTGGATTTCTGGAGAGTTCAGATAAAGGAACTCAGATTTTAGCCCTTTCTAATTCTTTTTCAACATTAAAAACAGTTGGAACAAGTTTTTAAATAATGAGTTGTTCTGGTAACTGATTTGGTGATTGAACAAATGGTATTTTAGTAGATTGTACTTGAGGTTCATCAAAGTTAACCTTTTTAATTAGTCTAACAAGGCCTTTTCTAGGTCTTAGGTCATACCTCCTATTCAGTTCAGGAATGAGAAACTCAGAAAAAACTTGATATTTGGAAACTTGGGATGACTCTTGATTTTGAGCAATAGGTTGGTCCTAACTAATTGGGACAATAGAATTTTGAGATGATGGGTCTTCAAAGTAATTAATATCATTTGTAAAAATAGAAACAACTTCATCATGGTCTTGGTCATCAATTATCAATGGATGTGGAATTTGTTGATCAGTATTCCGTCTTTGTCAAATATGAGGTTGAAAAGGTATTCTATATTGGACTGGAGGTCTATTTGCAACCTGTTGGGTTACTCTAGGTTGAGTTTCCATTATTGAAATTATATTAGACATATTTCTTAACAAAGAGGTTATTTCATCAATTTTATGTTCTTCATCTTTATTTTTTGATAAAGAAGAACTTTCCTCTCTGGCTTTTATTTTCCTTTCAGCCTTTTCTGCCTTTGGTTTTAGTTTGTTGGGCGTTGACCTGTTTTCTTCCACTTCAATTGCGTTAGTTTGCATATCTGCTAAGGTTTCAGATTTTCTCTCTCTATGCATTACAAAAAAGTCATCATCAAATGCTTTAGAGAATTTGACTTTAGCTGTAGCGACTATGGGCTTACAATCTGGTGCAATTTTGTTGTAAATATTATTAAAGCTCTTAATAAAGTCTACAATAGTTTCTCATTGTTTCTTCTCAAATCTTCAAACTTTGTTAAATAGTAAACAAGATCCTTCTTAATTCCCCATTGATTCTTGAATATGTTGGTTAATTCAGCCCATGAGTTTATAGGATTTGCTTGTAGTTGTCTAAACCAGATCCTGGCATTTCCTTCTAATTATTGAACAAAAAGTCTGATGTAAGAATCTTCATGTTCAATGTTCATGTTATCAACAAAATCTATAAATGTAGCCAAGTGGTCTTCTGTAGATGGTCTAGTTTCTCCATTGAATCCCGCCAAACATTTCAAATACCCCTAAGGAAAATCATGAAGTTGGGCAGATGGTGGAAGCACTAATGGTGGATATTTAGTTGCTACGATTGGTCTAAATCGATCCATTTGGTATTGTAATGGAGTTATATGTTTTTGGAGACAACTTTGCTTGAAGATGGTTAGATGAAGGTTTAGGTTTTTGGAAAAACTAAGGATGGAGAACTATTTTATGAACTTTAGTTATGATTTTATCTTTATCTTGAAAGGCTGAAGGATTGGTATGAATGATCATTTCCTCTTCATACTTTGGAGAAAATAAAGGATGAGTTTGAGCAAGGGAAGAAATGAAATCAGCTGGTTTTAATTTTGGTGTTTGGAGATTTGGATTTGCCTCAGTATCAGAGGGTTCCAAATGTGAAGCAGGAAACTGGAAGGTCTCAAGTTGATGAACTAGGAATGCTGATTGAATATCTACTCCTTTAGAAAAGAATTATAATACTTTAGGTGTCATATCTGATAATTCAACAAGTATTAGAATTGATTGAAAAGGCTTAGTTTGTGAGGATATTTCTAGTGGAAGATAAGTAGGAACAAGAGTGGATGCTTCTAATCTATGTCTAATACTTGCAATTCTCACAAGTCTCTGTGGATCTTATAAAGGAGAGAAAAGCTCAAGATTTGAATGAGATCTTGTATGTCTGCATCAAGCCAAATTTAACCAGTGGAGTCACCAGGTGAAAAATTTTAGACTTTTGACCTCATATTCACCATTAATAGGCAATTTTTATCATTGTCCCAAGGAAAAACTTCAATATTTATTCCCCGTCAATAACGCCAATCTGATGTTGTATCTTTCTGGATAGTTCTAGGCTAGGGAACTGTGCCAAAGCATCTAAGTAAGGTTTTGATTTAATTGGGTGACTAATGTATTAAACCATTAAACAATTGTAAATTCTAAGTATTTATGAGAAGATTAAAGGGTTGATTTTCATTCATAATAGTATTAATCTTTAAATTGATTTGGAAAACATAAATTAAGAAGGTATATAATCCTTTAAACATTCATAATGAATATCTAATTAATCATATACAACTAATGCATGCAGAAACTTTATACAACCAAACAATACATGTTCAAGAGATGACAAAAGGCAATAACTAAATGATTTAGAGGAATTAAGTAGGAATTTTTTTTAATTAATAAATCTATTTTAATGACTATAACTTTGCAAGGGGTTGTATGGAGATTAATATTCAATATTGCCTTGCCTAGAATCCTATGTTACCTTGAACATTTGCAAAAATAAATATGAAAAAAATAAATGAATAACAAGACAAACTCACATGAATACAAAAGTTGTTAGGAATGAAGCCATAATCCTTCAATTATCTTTAGAAATATCTCAAGATGTTACAATCATGTTCAGGATCATTACAAGGGTTCCAACCTGACTTCTTCAAATTACAAAATACTTATAGAATCTAATTCCAAAATATCTAGATCTAAAAATAAAATTTATTACAAAATGAAATAATATCTAAAATTGTTTTGGATTTACAAAAATAGAACAAATAAGTATCTATTCTAAACTAATTGGAACAATTAGCACACAAATTAAGGGTGTTGTTTGATGATTGTTGCCATTAACAAAATTTTCTGCTTTTTTCTCCTTTTCTTCTTACTACTCCTCCTTTCCCTGTGACTGGTCATTGAATTTCTCGTATTATGTTTTACTCAATGAGTTCAAGTAACTTATCCCATCTTTAATCATATGGGATAGAAAATTTTGCTACTTTCCTATATTCCTCATCGACTTTTGTGTATTTTTCAAAAGTTTTCCTAGTGATAGAAAATGATTAATTTTATGTTGAATGAAAATATCACTCTAACTGATTATTTCTTTGACTTTGGAAAATATGTTTGCTGCTATTTGGTGCAATTTGTACTAATAATATTATAGTGGAATCAATTGGCCACTAGAATGTCATAGAGCTGGAAGTTCTTTTTGATGTAGAATATTAAATTTTATGTGAAGATTTTTCATATGTGCTTCTAAGTTTTTACACTTGTTCTCTAATTGTAACATCAAATTTCTTTTTCTCAAAAATATTCTTACCTCTATGACAGTACCAATTTTGTCCTTAATTGAAAATTCTTCTAGTTCTTCTCTTATTTTAGAAATGATCACTTTGATTATTTTATTAGCTTCTCCAAGCATGTGCTCCAAATCTTCTTTGATTCCCGTGATGACTGCTTTTGATCTTTGCACTAACTACAACTGTTCAAAAATGATTTGGATAGATGTCCAAAGTCCATTATAGGTTGAATTTATACCAATCCATATCTTCTCCATTGCCTCAGCTAATATCTATGGAATCAATGACTTATTCTCATATTTCTCTAATTACCTGGTTAATATGAACTTTTTTTGAACTTCGTCCAGATATGCATTATCAACCCTTATCTTATTATCTTGAGTTTTCTCTAGTTGAGTTATGAGTTTTTCAATTTCCATGTCTTTTAATGATAGGTTCCCATAGCTTTTGATAATTGATTTGCTTGATTCTGGCTAGGAGACTTTGTTTCTAATGTATACACTACTGCTCCAGATGTTCCTACTCCAGTGTTGATCTAGATTTCTCTTTCCCTGATCAATTTTTCCATACATGCTTCCATTTTTTGAATTTGTATGTTCTTCTCTACAATCATTCAAAGCATAATTTCTTTTTCTTTCTCCAACTGACCTATTTCTTGTGCTTGACAATTTTAAGTAGATGGGCATCTCAGTTGTTTCCTTAATGCCTGTATATCTGCATTTTTTCTTTTGATTATTTCCTCAGCTTCCTTTATATCTTTAAGATCTAATCCTAATTTTATAACCAAATATTCAAGCCATTTGATTTTAATATATTTTTCTAGGGAAGACATCTTTTCCAATTTTTAATTGGGATTGAATGTTATTCAGTGAAGCCTATAGCTTAGAAAGTTTCCATGGCAGAACTTGTCAAAGATGAATATATCATTTCTCATGTTTTCTTGTGAAGGTCAATTTGATCCATAGGATGTATTTTCTTGGTGTAAAATGAAAACACAAAGGTTTTGTAATATTCAACACTTTTAGGCACAAGGACCTTTTGTTCCACAAATACTAATTTGAACTATCCTTTTTCACTATCTAGGGCAGAAAGTTATCTAGTCTAAGTTATGGAAGACTGTCTCCAGAACTCTGCATATGTGGAAGTCTTTGGTGCCTCATTTTTCTACATCTCTAGTGCCACATTTTTCATTATCCTGAAGATGAACCACAGTTGAGGGTTCTAAATGTCGATTGTCTAACAAACATTATGCGATGGATCCGGAAAAATATTTGAAACAATATTATGATCACAAAAATTTGAAATCTAAATCTCTAAGAATCTTGCAAAAATACTTTGTTGTTTTGGAGAAGAAGGAGAATCCAATGTCATTTCTAGAGTTTGCTGTAATGAAAAAGGATATTGTGTTCATAGTAAAACTATAGTAAGCTCTTTGGAAGTTTGAGCTTCTGAAGATTCTTCATCCAGATCTATAGTTTTCCTCCTTTTGAATACTTTAAATGCTACTTTCTATAACTATGACCCAACTGAAGATACACTTTCTCTCAGTATCTTTAGCTATTTTTCTATCATTCTTGGAGTTTCCAATGTTGTTTGACTGGAAACTGACTCTTCAACCTCCTCCAATGTATTCTCTACCCATTATTCTATGTTGGTATATTGATCAACTTCATCTTTTTCCATATGAATATATGGTGCATATTTCTGAGAAGCTCTCATTAATGAGATTACTCCTAATGGATCATATGACCAACTAAAACTCAACTTAAACTTCATATGGCTTAATAAGTCATTGAATTCCTTTTCTGCATGTCTAGTGTTGACAATGAATGGACCAACTTATGCTTTAAATTTAAACTGAGATTTTTGTTTTCTAGAAAAAAAAATGAACCACATCCATGTTCATCATCTATCTAAAATACTTGAGTACAAAAATCCTCATGGGGAGAACACTGGTAATTTATATGGTTGAAACTCGCAGCCATAAATCTTGAGTTCAATGAAATTATGGTATAAATACTACTGTTCAAATTTGGTCTTCTCACTAAGATGTAAAATTATTTTGATCTTTGTTGAAACCTTGGGCACTGCATCATTATTTAACACACAAATTTCTATATACAAGAATTGACTGACAAAATCACTGAAAGAAAACTCTTCTGAGTTTTTTCTCACTAAATATGTCTAATGGATCACAGATTGAGGTTTAACTTTAGCATCCAACTTTTGTAAAGGAAAGTTGAATCTTTCTAACTTATGGTATAATAATAAGTAAACCAAAACTAATTTATGCTTAAATGATCCTTCAACACTGAAATTTAAAAGTTGCCCAGGAATTACATCGGAAAGAAACTGATTGTAGATGAACATGATTGAAGGTTTTTTACCAGAAGAGAACACTAATAGAAATCTCAAAATGACTTCAACAACCCATTGATCACTGTGATATCCTAACAGACAAGAAACTAAGGAGATAACCTGCTTAGACATCTTAGGAAACATTACAGAGGGATAAGGTGGGTTTGTTCTAAGTAATTCAGTTTTTTCTGGTAAAAATGTCTCACATATATCATCTCTATATGAGAAATAAATTCACTGATATAATTCCATTAGAGCATCAGAAGAAAAATGATGTCAAGAGTCTTGGAGGTTTAGATGGAGGGCTTGGAAAATTGACTCAACAGTTATATGGAAAAGAGTTTCATTGTTTTGAGTGATTACAAATCTTTGGCTAGGAAGATATTAGGCTCCACACCAGGTGAAGAATTCTAGAAAATGATAAGCTTGAGGAAAACAAAATTGGGGTAGTAGGGATTCCAAAAAATAGAATTCATCATTGGATTCTTGATATTTTTGAAATGCCCAATTGTGAAGTTTGTACAGGTTGAATTCCCAATTGATCTTTATAATTTTAAACTGAGTATTAATGAGTGGGAGTTCATGCAAGTTAATAACGGGGGGTAGCATAGGATTATCTACTGGTATTTTTAATTTCCTTTATGGGAAGCCATTATGAAGAAATAAAATTACTGAGGAAAATTAGGCAGTTACCCGAAAATGATAATGGTTGTGTTGGGCATAGAATCCCCCCCACAGCATGTTTTGGGGCTCAAATACCAAGTTTTTAGTATTATTGTTGTAAAGACTCCGCGAATTGTAGGTGCGAAGTGAAAATTGTATGTTAGAGTCATAGGGTTGTCCGCCCTAAGTTTTGAATGTAATGTCAGCCTACCCATGGACTGCGGACCATGGGATTGTATAAATAGAGTGAGGCTATAAGTTGTAAAGCAATTAAGTGAAGCGAAAGAGCCAAGTATGAGGTAGAAGTACAAAGAAAGTGTCTAAGTGTGTCTTGGGTCATAGTAATAGGAAGAGGCTCTGCAGCTGAGTGTGAAAAGGCCTGGTAGAGTCTGCAATTGAGTGTGCAGACCCCTGCAACTGAGTGTGCAGGGCAGAGCTGAGTCTGTAACCAAGGAAAGAAGAATAATAAAGAGAAGTTTGATTCCAAATCTTGTGTATCTTTTCTTGTGCTATTTCCTATTTAGTTAGATTTTTTTCTTTATTTCTCGCACTTATATGAGTACTGAACATTGTTAAATATATCTAGACACATACTGATAAGCTAAGTGATTGACAAATATTGGGTTAATAATAAGGAATTGGGAAATGACATTGTTCGGCTCCCAAGTAGGGCTATGCTAAGGTAGCATCTCAGCTTGCGAGGTACCGGTAAGTGCGCGTGGCAACATGCGTGTCGGGTCGAACAACAGATCACTTGAAAACATCAGACATCTCCAGGGTGTGGAAACCTGGTTCTAGCACCCTCCCATATTATGTTGGGTGAGACCTCAGTCCGCGCTTCACAGACTGTTGCCAAAAGGGCCAGTAGTACTAGGATTTGTTTGGCTAAATCACCTCCAAACCTGGGTCGGGTCCCTACAAGCCATCAAATGGTTCCATTGTTGGGACCAAGATCTACATGAGGGATGTCTGATGTTGTGTCGTTGGAATTTGACGAAGAAGGAAATTGAAGGGTGGTTGGACAAAAATATTCAAGAGTTTGCGGTGCGGGAAAACAAGAATATGCGAGTATCAAAGGAACAATGGTTGGAGCACTACTTATATACGGAAATCCACAAAATTTATTTGCATCCTTCCCCTCTGAATTGTACGAGTGGATCATGAAGCTAGAAAATAGTCACGGAAGATGCAGGCTCGATAAACCAATTATGTGGACTCTAGAATTAGTGCGCATATTAGAAGCATTAGAAGATAAGATCGCAAAGGGTGTGGATCATTGGCTTGATCGAATTATAGGGGGATTTATCATTGAGTTCGCGGTAGATATGACTATCTGCTACAGTGAGGCGAAATTACACTTACTCAAAGGACCACGAGGTAAGTATATTAATTCTTTGAATACTTGGATTAAGATGTTATTGTGTGAAAATCGGGTTATGCGAATAAATTAATGTTTAGGACTATGCGAAGTGGGAATAGCTATAGAAATGGAAGTAGTGAAGAGTTAAAAACTAGTCCCTTAATTTCACCCTCACGGGAAAGCGAGGAAGAACTCGCGAAAGTTTCTCCAAGAAGTGCAGTCAGTTGCTCTTAAGGTTGGCAGGTAGAAGAAGTAAGGGAGAAGGAGAAGGAGGGAAGGAGAATAAGGAGGCCCAATAGCAGCACCACCAGTAGCACCACCAGCAGGAACAGCACCAGTGCCATTGCTCATTCCGGGAGGCGAGTAGCATAAATCTCAGCGCAGAGGTTCCGATAAGGTAAGTCATGATCTACCAAGGCTCTCCCTCTATATATGGGGAAAGCGCTAGCGATCAACAAAAGAAGGTGAAAGCAATATGCCTGGTAGGACTCGTTAGGAGGCTCACTATTCATATGGTGAGGGTGAGCCTGCCGAACTCTCGACTATAAGGCCGCCATCGACTCACTATTCATATGGTGAGGGATCCTTCCACGTATCGGCTATGATCTGGGGCTTCAACCTACCTATCTGGTTCGAAGCTTCTGTCCATTTGAAGTAGGGGGATCACCAGGGGAACTATTCAGAGGCAATGAATTCTGTGCTTACCACCTCCACCTACACCACCACCAATTTCACCACAGTCACCTCCATCTCCACCCACACCACCTTCACCACCACCACAGTTCAGTATGGCAAGTGCGATCAAACTACCGATATTCAGAGGAGTAGGGAATGAAGATCCAGATAAATTCTGGTTCGTGGTAAGAGCAGTATGGGAAGCACAAGGAGTCGTGGATGACAACATAAAAAAGGCTACATTGGTGAGCGCGTTGCAGGATCACGCACTAACATGGTACATTAAGAACTCTAATGACCACCCAAACGCAGGGATCGTAGAAATCTAGGCCGCCCTGAACAGGGAATTTAGCAAGCCAAAGTCAAAGACAAAATCAATTATTGGGTTTAAGGAGATCGCGATGCTCCCAGGCGAGACCCCTTGGGATCTGGACCAGAGACTAAAGAGTATGATTCATGAAGCCAACATGACTTTAACGGATGGAAAACACCATGCATGGTTTATAGTGTCATTAACACCGCATTTAAGAATGGCGTTGTCACAACAAAATCTTTCCACCTAGGCCAAAGCCTTAGCGATGGAAATGAGATTACATGAGACCCCTATACAAGACCCTGGTCAAGGAGTCCAACAAATCCATGCGTAACTGCAAAATTTGTGTCTGGAAATCTAGAGTTTGAAACAGGACAGAACACCTCGGCCAGAGGCACACGAGGAGGAATGTTGTATAAAATGAAAAGGCTAGGGACATGATAAGGACCACTGTCTAGTATTCGTGAATTACTTGGCGGGAGGGGGGTCGAGGCCATTAAGACCTGAGGCACAAGAAGGACCAAGCGCGACACCTGCATTATGGTGCGTGATTTGTCAGATAGGAGGAAAACATACTATGAATAAGTGTCACCTATTGCAGAAGTATACGCAGATGTCCCAACAATTGTTTTGTAATTTCTACAGGTCAATAGGCCATGAAGAATGCACTTGTAGAAGCTACGAACTAATGATGGATCGGACTCCTGCCTACAGGGTACAGACTGAGACGCGATCCCTTGACCCAAATGCAGGAATGGCACACGCTGGATTTCAGGGGCGCGGACGAAGATGAGGTGGAATGGGACTAGGAAGGGGTTGCAGACAACTAATTTTCTACAATTACTGAGGGCCCAGACAGTATGCCCGCGATTGTACGAATCCAAAAAGAACATCATGTTTGTACTGTACTCAGTTTGATCATGAGGCAAAAGACTACCCTATCTTGATAGCAAGGATGCGTGAAAAAGGGGTACTCCAACCTCCTCCAACTCAGAATTTGCAAATGATGAGGTCTGAGCCACGCAACGAAGACCCAAATGTAAACATAGTGCTCAGAAGCGATATCACAATCAAAGATGATAAAGGTAAGAAGCTAGAAGAAAGTGTGTGGGTTTGATTTGCAGCATGCGAAGGAGACATTCATGGAAGCTGAGAAGAGCTTCACGAAGGCCTCCACTGAGCGCTACGCCCGCAAGGTTGTGGGGTACACATAAGAGAAGCTTTGAGTATTGGCATGGATGTAGAAGAATGATGCACCTATGATTTTGGAAGCTGCAAATGCAGCTAGCTGACAAGTATGAGGGACGCGATGATCCATGTACACACCCCGTGAAATGGACGAAGGTCTTCGGGGAAGAGCCACAACGTGAATGGGTGCATTTGATCTATCATACTTTCGATGTTATACCCATGAATTGGTATATTAAGACAGAGCTTGGCCATGGCACGAGCGAATGGGATATCTTGCATGAAGGATTCCTGCTAACCTTCACAGTTGAAGATCATTAGTTGGATACTGTTGATGATGTGCTACAAGCAGTAAAAGTAGTTATCTTCAAAATAACCCAGGAGCCAATGGTAGTACTTCAGCTAGAATAGGTGACATAGCTGAGCTATGCACTAGAGTGTTACAATGTAAATGTTGAGGAGGATGATGAAGACCCACAAAATATTAACATTCCAGAAATGGAAGGATGTCGCGAGGTTCAAGGACCATTGATTGAGGATCTTAACATCACCACGCCACTAAAACGAAGCAGGTAAACATTGGAACGGAGGTGGAACCAAAGTATGCAATGCTTGGAGACTATTGGGATGATGCCATGGTGGATAAGGTCGCTGAGTTACTCCGTGAATACCAAGACTTGTTCCTGAACAAAATTACAGATTTAAAAGGGATCATTGGCGACTTAGGGATGATGAAGATCACCCTGAAACCCGGTGCAAAGCCGGTGAAGCGGAGACCTTACCGCTTGAATCCAAAATATAAGGAAAAGGTCCGCGAAGAATTAGACAAAATGCTCACAGCCGGAATTATTGAGCCAGTGGAAGTGGGTGAGTCTTATGGTGGTATAGGAGAAAAAGAAGAAGGGCGAAATAAGAATATGCATGGACCTCAGGAAGCTGAACAACGCCTATGTACACGATCCATTCCTGACACCGTTCACAGATGAAGTTTTGGAAAATGTTGGCAGCCAGGAAGCATACTCATTCACGAATGGGTTCTCAGGGTACCATTAGATCAAGATCGCGCCAGAAGACAAGAGCAAAATGACCTTCTCAACGGAATGGGGCTTTTTTCAATACACTGTTATGCCATTCGGATTGAAGAACATGCCAACCATCGTTCGTGCATTGTTGTTGCTGCATTCAAAGAATACATCCACAAGTTGTTGGAGGTCTATCTGGATGATTGGACTGTCTTCGGATTAGTTAAGCACCATATAGCAAGCTTACGCTTGATGCTGGATACTTGCCAACGACACCAAATTGAACTGAACCTTAAGAAGTGCACATTCCTTGTTCCGTTTGGAAACCTGTTGGGACATGTGGTTTGCAAATAGGGACTGATGGTGGACCCTGCAAATATTACCATTATTCTAAATTTGGAAGCACCATGAAGTGTTAAAAACTACGTGCTACCTTGGGACACATCGGATACTACAGAAAGTTTATCAAAAGCTATGCCCAAATCACTACGCCAATGGAAAAGTTATTGAAAAAGGATGTTACATTTTTCTGGAATGATGATTTCATGAAAAGTTTGGATGTTTTGAAGGGGAAATTGGCCTTCGATCCAATCCTGGTATTCCAAAAATGGGATGTGGAGTTTCATGTACATATTGATGAGTCGTGTATTTCACTAGGAGCAGTACTTATACATGAGGGTACAGAGGGCGTGGATCACCCGATTACGTTTTCAAGTTGAAGATTGTCCAAAGTAGAAAAGAACTATTCCACCACCAAGCCCGAGGGGTTAGCGATGGTGTACGTGCTCCAAAAATACCGACACTAATTACTTAGAGGACATTTTAAAATGTATACCGACCATTCCGCCCTGAAATATCTGGTCAATAAGCCTGTGTTGGGGGGGCGCATATACAAGTGGCTCTTATTGTCCCAGGAGTACGATTTTGAGCTCATAGTCAATCCGGGATGCCTGAACACAAGACCAGATCACTTGTCATGAATTGAGATGGGCGAGGAATCCACTAATTTGGAGGAGGGACTACCTGATGCACAACTCTTTGCAATACGCGTCGCGGACGGACATTTCAAAGATATAATTTACTTTTTGACAACAGGGATTATGCCAAAGAATACTTTGTCCAACAGAAGAAGGAATTGGTGGTGCATGCAGCAGAATTTTTTGTCATAGTGGGGCACCTATACAAAATGGGAAATGATGAGATATTGCGAAGATACATACCTCAATTCGAACGTAGCCAAATCCTCACAGAAGCACATGGGGGTGCTGCAAGAGGACACTATGCAGGATGCGTGACAGCATAGAAGATTCTTTGCACAGGGTTAGGGTTCAAAAACGTGTTGACACGATTTGGGTGTCTGAAAATATTAATGAGTGGTCGTGGAACACATTTCCTGAATGAAACCTTTAGTGCGCTCACAGAAGAGTTCCAGGTGTATCATCAGAAAAGTAGAAAAGTACACCTTACCACCCATAAGCCAATGGGATTGTAGAAGCTTTCAACAAAATACTGGAGACTATGCTGACCAAAGTCTGCAATGCACAACGAAACGATTGGGATCTACATGTACCTTTCGTGCTATGGGATTATAAGACAACGTGCAAGAAACTGACAGGACAGACACCTTTCCGATTAGTTTATGGTTTGGAAGCTATCATGCTGATGGAATATATCGTCCCTAGTTTGCAAATAGCATTTCTCACATGAATGACGGATTGCAAAGCTCTGGAGGAACGACTCACGCAATTGGAAGAACTTGAGGAAGAACAATTTTTGGCTGGGTTTCATCAGCAGGTACAAAAGCAGAGTGAAAAATCCTGCCACAACCACCATATCAAGTTGCACACCTTCAAGGTTAACGACTTAGTGCTATTGTATGATAGTAAGTTTAAAAAATTTCTGGGAAAATTCTGAATGCACTGGATGGGACCATACATGATTAAGGAAGTCACAGATGGAGGTGTGATCTAGCTAGTCAAGCTGAATGGAGAACCCTTCCCAAGCAAAGTAAATGGTAGCCGCTTGTAGCCCTACACGGGTGGGTCGACTATTTGACTAGCCAGCCGAAGCACAGTCTTCATGAACTGAGGAGCCAGACAAGGGCACGGGACTATAAACATACGCAGCAGATGCTAGTATAAATGTAAGGAAACAATTCGGCCACGAAGGAGAGGATGCAACAGGTTCAGCACGCAGCAGCTCAGTACGTTGCCGATATTCAGGCCGTTCAGGACCAGTTGGAGGGACTCCGCACCAAGATCGTTGCGCCAATCGATGGACTCGAGGGCGAGTCATGATGTTTGTGTTGGGGGGCTGTTGGGCATGGAATCCCCCCACAACATGTTTTGGGGCTCAAAGACCAAGTTTTGAGTATTATTGTTGTAAAGACTCCATGAATTGCGAGCAAGCGAAAATTGTACGTTAGAGTCATAGGGTTGTCCGCCCTAAGTTTTGAATGTAATGTTGGCCTACCCATGGTCCATAGACCATTAGATTATATAAATAGAGTGAGGCTCTAATTTTTAAAGCAGTTAAGTGAAGAGAAAGAGTGAAGTATGAGATATAAGTACAAAAAGTGTCTAAGTGTGTCTTGGGTCGTAGTAATAGGAAGAGGCTCTGCAATTGAGTGCACAGAGGCCTAGTAGAGTCTGCAGCTGAGTACGTACACCCCTACAGTTGAGTGCGCAGTGCAGAGTCGAGTCTGTAACCAAGGAAAGAAGAATAATAAAGAGAAGTTTGATTCTAAATCTTGTGTATCTGTTCTTGTGCTATTTCCTATTTAGTTATATTGCTTTCTTTATCGCGCGCACTTATATGAGTATTGAACATTGTTAAATATATCTAGACACATACTGATAAGCTAAGTGATCAACTAATATCGGGTTAATAATAAGGAATTGGGTAATAACATTTTTCGCCCCTCGAGTAGGGTTGCGCGGAGGCAACATCTTAGGTTGCGAGGTACGGGTAAGTGCGCATGGCGACGTGTGCGCTGGGTCGAACCGCGGACCACTTGAAAACATCAGACATCTCCAGGGTGTGGAAACATGGTTCTAGCACCCTCCCATACTACCTCGAGTGAGACCTTAGTCTGTGCTCCGTGAACTGTTGCCGAAAGGGCCAATAGTACCGGGATTTGTTTGGCTGAATCACCTCTGAACCTGGGTTAGGCCCCTACAAGCCAATAGGTTGAAGGTTGTTTTTCATTGGTATTTTGCTTGAAATATTGTTCTGAGAAATCCAGTCAAAGGAATAAATGGAAAATGATCCATTCGAAAGGGATAATAGTCTTTTATTAAGAGCATATAATAAGTTTTAGTTAAATTAACCTGTTAGTGTCCATATCTGCATACTTCCATCAGGGATAAAAATTCACTCTTTCCATTTTCATTTTAGGGGTCCCATACTGAAAATTTTTCATCATTCCATTAGCTCATGATATACCGATCCAGTATTTTCCCTCATAGACTATACTTGCTAATCCTTCTTCATATTTTCTTCAATCATGCTTCATAATCAGTCTGCAATTCATCTCATTAGGTCATAGGGCATGATTTCATTAGGTCTAGGGTTTCATTACCAAGGTCAAGAAATTGATTTCAAAGTGTAAATAAAGGTTAGCAAGGGTATGAGGATGACCAATAAATCAAGCATGACGGATTGTAAGTCATAGCTACTAAAATTATTATCTTTTTAACCTAATGTAATTTTCACCTCAAAAACATGTTTTTGAGGTGAAAACAGAGTATTTTAGTTTATTTGTATTTCATATGTAATTTTAAGTCACTATATGTAATAATTGATCTTAATTACACCCGAGCATCTCTCCTTTCTGCAAGACAAATAAACACTGCAAAATTCAAGTCAAATTGAGCATTTATCCACCTGCAAAGATATAAGAAGAAAAGGAATTAAAATAGAGTTTTGAAGAGAACAAGAAACATTACAAAACTGGGTTTTTCAAGTGAAAAATCAAAATTTTCTCCTATTTAAGCCCTCACATTTCATTTTCAAAGATCATTATTCTCCTTTAGCAAGCAAGAAGTCAAAAAGTGACAAGAAGAGGCAAGCTTGAGGGAGTTCTGGGCATTGGAAGCTTGGCGTTGTGCGTTGGCAGAGTGGCGCTGTGCTTCTGGGCCAGGCAAGTCGGTGCTACATGTTGAGGACTTTGTGTTGTGCGTATAGGCCGGTGTTGTACGTCCAGGAGATTTTCGTAGTGTATTTTTACATTGGCGCTACGTGTTGAGGCCAGCGTTGGGCATCTGGGTATCAGCGCTGCATGTTGGGAAGAAAGGTTCTAAATCCCTCAAAACTTCAAAAAATGTCCAGATTTCTCTCTCTTACCCTTATTTCAAGTAAGTATACCTCCTCTACTTCATCATTAAATTTGCAAATGCAAGGTTTGAAGGAATTTACCATGCTAAAAATGAAACCCTAGTTTCTTTCCATGTCATTCTAGAAACCCTAAACCCCTCTGTTTTTCTCATTACCTATCACTAAAACCTCAATCTCTTACCTACATCACTCCATATCCCCTCATCCACATCCCCTCATCCATATTCCATCATCCATATAATCTCATCCTAAAACCCCTCTCCCTCACTCTCATAATTCACATCTTACCCTTCATTTTTTAGTCTACCCTAACACATCCCTTCACTCCTAAAACACTCATATTTAGTCCCCTTATCCCTTTTCTAGGAGTGTACAACCTTAGTCTTCTAAACATGGACAGAGAAGAACGAGACTATAAAGAAGAAAATAAAAACAGTGGTACCTCAACAGAGAGAGCTAGACAGCAGAGAAAACCTCATAAAGAAGGTAGGATTATTAGAGAAGAGCCATCAAAACTTAGGGAATTGCAGGCTTCACAACTGGCTGTTTCATGCTTCAGATATCTTGGCTGCTATGAGTTTTGTGAACAAGTAGAGACAGTCCAATACCACCCAGATCTCACCAGACTTTCTACAACTCATCTTCAAAACAACAAAGTCACTCTTGCTGGGGTGACATTCACAGTCTCACCTTCCATCATTTCAGATGAAACCAAGATTCCTAATGTTGGTGAGAAGTGGTATAAGGCCTAGGACCTAGATGAACACTATTATGAGCCTTATATCAAACCCCAATACAGAAATCAAGTGCAAAGACTATTTCATTTTAGGTTTCTTGAGAACAAGTATGTCTCCATGATGAAAATCATCATGAAATATTTCACTTGTGAGGGCATATTCTCCGGGGTATACACATATCACAACAGGATTCTCATGCATCTTACCAGGGTAAGGATGTTGAACCTTCCTTATTTATTTTTCAAGAACATTAAGAAGATGGCTCATTTATTGCAAAAGAATCCATACCCTCAACAGATGAACAATATTTATCATTATTCTCTGATCAAGATCATTGTTCTTCATTGATTCGAATTGGATCCTAAAAAATCTATAAGTTTTCATGATTGTTTCAAATTATGCTAAAAGATTCAAGTCTTAGAAAAGTCAAAGCTATCAGAAGGAATCCTTGTAACAGTTGCAGTTGTGGCCAAAACAGAGCAATGAGGACCCTCAGTTGAGCACGCCGACCATTGGCCCATGGTAAAGCGCAATGGCACAAAACTGGCAAAACCAGAGTCTAATTAGAGAAACAGAGGTGGATTCTGATAAAGTGCTAATTGTGTATCACAGGGCATCTCCCCTCAGTGAAGGAAAGCCCCAAAGTGCTCGGACCTGAAATGGCTATAAAATCTAGAAAAAGTAACTGTTTCAGTTCTGTAGCGTGGGATTCCCCAAACCGGCAGGATATCGGAAGGTTTCAAGGCGGTAAGCAGTTTTGACTGAGTCTCGCCCACTGCCACACATTGAGTGACACACATCTAGCTGATGAGAGAGAAAACCACCCACATCAGGCAGGTAAACACCATGCGACTTGTCTGCCTGATATGAAGGACAACCGTAGGATTTGGGGGGGCCAGACCAACAGCGGAGATGCATCCCGATGATTGACTGGATTTGACAGGTCAAAGCAAGATGACAGGGGAGTTGAAGTCTAACGTGGATGATGAGTTGGCAAACAATTCATGATTCGCGGGTTATCTTGAAGCAAATGGAATTAATGACCATTCAATAATGATAAAATGAATTTGACACCTAGTTCGTTGGGAAACAGGTGGCCACCTCCCTACGAGGCATTACCAAGTGATGATGACGCAGAGCAGAGGAATTCGAACAGATAGAGGTAAGGAAACCAGAAGGTTGGGAAGTGGAAACGAGCAGTCAAAGAATAGACTGGCTTTAAAGCCATGAACTGATAGAAGCAGAGAGCAGACAACACAAAGAGGCACACACAGAGACACAAGAAGCTAATAGTAGAGAACAGAGAGTAGAAGCCGAGCTGACCTGAAGGCAGCATCGAGCCAGACAGAGCCAGAGAGAGTCAGAGAGCCTCTGTACTCCATTGAAGGCTTGAGAGGTTCAAGCAAACTCCTCGACATAGGCTTGTCATACTACTGTGACCCTCAGAGGTCACATTCCAGTAAGGAGAGTCTGTGCACTCTATTCCTACTGACTTCATTCTATTGAAGTGAGTCTCGAATCGAGCTCATTGTTGTAAAAACCCTGCTTGAAAACATAATAGAGAGGCCACCACTGAAAGGCTGGACCAGGAGACATAGCCCAGGAGCATTAGGTGAACTCCTTATTAAACTTGTTTTTTTTACATGTTTGACTGTTATGTTTTCTCTGATTGCCTCAGTGTCTATGTATTCTAGCAATCTTATCAATCCATTGCATAAGTAACATAGGCACATCCATGCACATGAGTCAGTAATACCTTTGATTCTTTGTCTTGGATAAATTCTATATCAAGTGGTATCAAAGCCCTAGGTTACCAAGGTTAGACAAGCTTGTGCTGGATTTTGTTGTTGAATGCTAACTAGATCAAAGCTTAAATTAAGAGAAGGAGAATTGGCTGAAACTAACCTGGAAATTGGAAGAGTCTATTTAAGAGGAAAATGTCAGAAGAAAATCCCTTGGAATCAGACCCCCAGTTCATGGATAGTTTTATGACCTTGAGATCCATGGTGGAGGAAATGTATAGGGACTTTAAGAAACATAGAGATGAGGATTCATCAAGCTCAAAACAACACAAAGGAGTAGAAGAATCTCTCCTCCATGACCACTCTAAAGGCTAAGGGAAAGAAGAAAAATTTCCCACGCTTCCTAATAGCCCTAAAAATAAAAAGAAGACATCTTTGATTAAATTAGATGTTAAATTTGATTTACCAATATATGATGGAGAGTTGAATGCAGAGAAGCTGGATAATTGGATCAGACAGATTGATGTTTATTGCAGAGTGCAGAGCATTGACTCAGACAAGAGTAAGATTCAACTGGCCAGCCTACGCCTCGGAGGCATTGCCTTGATATGGTGGGAAGGCAGGACACAAGATGACATGAAGAAACATGGTAAGATTCTCTTTGTCTGGAGTGAATTTGTTCCTACAATTAAAAAGAAATTCTATCCACTAGCCTACATGCAGCAAACCATGATGAGCTGGCAAACTCTTCGACAACTAAAAGGGAAAAGTGTATAAGGTTACACCTAAGAATTTAGGAAAAGAGCTTTGATTCTAGGAATTTATTTAGACTCGCCTGAGACTTTGTTGAAGTATATAGGTGGTCTACACAACTACATGAGGCAAATTATCCTCATGTTTAATCCCACTAGCATAGATGAGGCATCCGTTCAGGCTACGCATCTAGAATCTAGAGGTAAGAATGGGAACCTAGAAGTTGGGGGATCATCCCAACCCACTGCAAGCAAAAATAAGGAGAAAAGAAAATAGAAATGGAAAGAGAGGAAGACAAACACTGTACAAAAAAAAAAATCTTCATGCTCTCACTATAAGAAGGATGGGTATGACGATGAACACTGCTGGATTCTACATCCAAAGCTGAAACCTAAGAAGTTCGAGGGCAAGAAGAAGAAGACTGTTGCAGCTATTCAAAAGGATTTGGGGTCAAACTCAGGAGATGAAGCAACAATCGCAGCCACGGGTATAAAAGGTTGTCCGCTTTAGGGAATGCAGAAATCAAGAAGCAAGTACAGGAGCTGCTCGAGAAAGGGTTCATCAAACCTAGCACATCACCATGTGGGTCTCCAATTGTTTTAGTGAAAAAGAAAGATGGCTCGTGGAGAATGTGCATTGATTACCGAGCACTAAATAAGATAATGATAAAAATTCGTTATCCCTTACCTCGCATAGATGATCTATTAGATTAGTTGAAAGAATCTGTTTATTTTTCCAAGTTATACTTGCATAGTGGCTATCATCAAGTCAAAGTGGCACAGCAAGATGCATGGAAGACTACTTTCAAAACAAAGTAGGGATTGTATGAGTGGCTGGTTATGCCTTTTGGCTTAACTAATGCTCCTGCTACTTTCATGAGAGTAATGAATGATGTGCTTAGACCTTTTCTTGATGATTTTGTTATTGTATATCTAGATAACATTCTTATATTCATCAAAACGTGGGAAGAACATTTAAAGCATGTTAAGTAGACACTAGATGTTTTGGAAAGAGAAAAACTTTATGTTAAACTCTCAAAATGTGAATTTGGCAAAACATCTTTGAATTATTTGGGACATATAGTAGGGGGTGGTGAATTAAAGATAGATCCCTCTAAGGTTGCAGTCATTGTAAACTGGCCTAAACCAAAATCTACTACAGAAGTTAGAAGCTTCTTAGGAGTAGCACAATATTGGAGAAAGTTTATTTCTAACTTTTCCTTAATTTTAGCTCCCTTAGATGCTTTAACAGGATTGAACAAGGTGTTTTAGTGGGGAGGCAAACAACAGAAAGTCTTCAACACCTTGAAAGAAAAGATTAGTATAGCATCAGTACTAGCACTGCTCAGTATTCAAAGACCATTCGAGATTGAAAAAGATGCCAGTGACTATGCCATGGGAGCAGTGTTGATGCAGCACAATAAACCCATATGTTATCATTCTGAGACATTTAATTCTGCAGTAGTTAACTATCCCACATATGATAAAGAATTGTATGCATTAGTATAGAGTGTGAAAAAGTGGAAACATTACTTAATGGGCAAAGAGATAGTTATAAATACTGATCATCAACCACTTCAATTTCTACACTCCCAAACTAAGTTGCAGCAATCAAGACACTATAGATGGATGCGTTTCTACAAAAATTTCATTTAGTTATTAGATATAAAAAGGGCATACATAATAAAGTTTCAGATATGTTATCTAGACCAATTATAAATGCATCTATTATACTTAAGCATAATTTAGTATTGCATGAGAGCTACATTGAACAATATGCTCAAGATATAGATTTTAAAGATGTATATGCAACTTTAAGTCAAGGCAAACGAGTAGAAGAATTGGATTATCATGTTAAGGACCAACTCTTGTATCACTTTGGGAAGCTATGCATTCCACAAACTGAAAGAGTAAAGATAATTCGAGAATCACACACTTCTCTAATATTAGGTCACTTTGGTGTAAGTAAAACAGTTGCACAGCTGCAAAGATTTTGTTATTGGCCAAAAATGAATGAGACAATTTCTAGATATGTAAGAGGGTGTACCATGTGTGCTAAAAGCAAGCCAAGCAATAGAAAACTAGGTTTGTACACTCCACTATCAGTTCCTTCTCATCCTTGGGAAAGTGTTTCCATGGACTTTGTTGGAGGACTGCGTAAATCTAGGAAAGGTCATGACTATTTACATGTTGTTCTGGATAGGTTCATCAAAATGTGCATTTTAATACCTTGTAACAAATAGATTACAAATGAACAAACTGCAAAGTTTTTCTTTCAGCGTGTATTGGCTCATTTTGGATTACCCGCTTCCATAATATCTGATCGAGATACCCGATTTGTTGGGAAATTTTGGTCAAGTTTGTGGGAATTGATGGACACTAGGCTAAAGAAGAGCACAACTTTTCACCCACAAACAGATGGCCAAATATAAGTGGTCAGCAAGACAATGATCCAGTTGCTCAGAAGCTATTGCAACAAACATCCCAAACTTTGGGATGAACATTTATGTTATGTGCAACATGCTTACAACCGAGCTAAACATTCTTCTACACAGAGATCTCCTTTCGAGACTTGTTTTGGTTTCACACCAAGGTCTCCCTTGGGTTTTGTCTTTGGTAAAGACATAACAGTTGATGGACAAATTGATGTGGACAAGGCAACCAAGTTCATTGAACAAATCCAAGAGATTCACCAGGCAGTACAGGAACAGCTGAAAAGAGCCAAGCAAAGTACAAGGCAAGGCATGACTAGCATCGAATGGAGCATAGTTTCCAAGTTGGTGATCAAGTCTGGCTATATATTAGCAAAGATAGAATGCAAGGTGAAGGTAAGAAGCTGAAGCCAATAAGGTATGGACCTTTCAAGATACTTGAGAAAATTGGTGAGAATGCTTTTTGCCTTGATCTACCAGCTTGCATGCACATCTACTTAGTTGTTAATGCAGACAACTTGAGACTATTTGAACCTTCATTAATTGAAGATCCCGAAGAGCAGAGTCAATTGCCTTCTATTGATGATTTGTTACCTGAATATCTTAATGAGTTGCAGGAAGATACAATTATGGATAGGAAGGTAAGAACTACACATAGAGGGGATGTTGAGTACCTCAAGATAGAACTCAAAGGTTCAAGGCCAAGCAGTGCGAAATGGATAGAAATTGAGCAAGCGAGGAAGTAATACCCTCACTTGATTGACACTTGAAAGAAAACCAACTTTTGGTGGTCCAAAATCTTTTTCAATGGGAAGGCCGTGATCCAAATTGGATCCTAAAAACTCTCTAAGTTTTCATGACTATTTCAAATTATGATAAAAGATTCAAGTCTTAGAAAATTCAAAGCTATCAGAAGGAAGCCTCATAACAGTTGCAGTTGTGGCCAAAGCGGAGCAACGAGGACCCTTGGTTGAGCTCGTAGACTGTTGGCCCATGGTAAAGTGCAATGACACAAAACTGGCAAAACCAGAGGCTAATTTGGGAAACAAAGGTGCATTCTGATAAAGCGTTAATCGTGTATCACAGGGCATCCCCCCTTAGTGAAGGAAAGCCCCGAAGCACCAGGAACGAAAATCACTATAAATTTCAGAAAAAAAGTAACTATTTTGGTTCCATAGTGCGGGATTCCCCAAACCAACAGGATATAGAAGGCTTCGAGGTGGTAAGCAGTTTTGACTGAGTCCCGCCCGATGCCACACATCGAGCAACATGCATTTGGCGGATGAGAAAGAAAGCTACCCACATCGGACGGGTAAACATCGTGTGACTTGTCTGCCCGATATGAAGGACGACTGTAGGATCTAGGGGGCCCAGATCAACGGCGAAGATGCGTCCCAATAACTGATTGGATTTGGCAGGTCAAAGCAAGATGATAGGGGATTTGAAGTCTAACGTGGATGATGAGTTGGAAAATGATTCATGATTCATGGGAGATCTTGAAGCAAATGGAATTAACGGCCATTCAAAAATGATTCAAGGAATCTGACACCCAGTTCGTTGGGAAACAGGTGGCCACCTCCCTGCGAGGCATTACCCAGTGATGATGACGCAGAGTAGAGGAATTCAAACGGACAGAGGTAAGGAAACCAGAAGTTCCGGAAGCAGAAATGAGCAGTCAAAGAACAGACAGGCTTTAAATCCATGAATTGACAAAAGCAGAGAGCAGACAACACAGAGAGGCACACACAAAGATGCAAGAAGCTAATAGCAGAGAATAGAGAGTAGAATCTGAGCTGACCTGAAGGCAACATCGAGCCAAACAGAGCCAAAGAGACTTAGAGAGTCTGTGTACTCCATTGAAGGCTTGAGAGGTTCAATCAAACTCCTCAGCGTAGCCCTGTCATACTACTGTGACCATCAGAGGTCACGTTCCAGTAAGGAGAGTCTGTGCACTCTATTCCTATTGACTTCATTTTGTTTAAGTGAGTCTCGAATCGATCTCATTGTTGTTAAAAATCTGCTTGAAAACATAATAGAGAGGCCACCACTAAAAGGCTGGACCAGGAGACGTAGCCCAGGAGCATTGGGTGAACTCGTTATTAAAATTGTTTTGTTTACATGTTTAATTGTTATGTTTTCTCTGATTTCCTCAGTGTCTATGTATTCTAGCAATCTTATCGATCAGTTGCATAATTAACATAGGCACATCCATGCACATGAGTCTGTAATACCTTTAATTCTTTGTCCTCGATAAATTCCAGATCATTCATCATCTTAGTCTCCTCAACATCTCTTGGGAAAGATTCATTTCTCATGACATATTCAGGGGTCCTCAAACTCCTCCACCAGTGTCTCAAGAAGCAGGAGGACCTTCTAGCCAAGTGAAAATAGATGAGGAGGCCAAGGAGACAAGAACTGCAAAGGTGCCCATTTATATGACATATCAGAGAGGCATTAGGACATTATTTGCATCAGATAGGCAAGTGTTTTCTCCACGGGATGTGGAATGGGCCTTGCCTTCTTTATCAACCCATAGGAAAATGTTTGCTCCACAGGATGTGGAAGGGACTTTTCCTTCTTCATCGACATAGCAGGTACAGGTACAATAGCTGCACAAAGGGAAGGAAAAGGTGCAGGAGGAAAAATTTGATGATGAGGAGGAAAGATACTTTGATTACTTTGATCTAGCAGAGCATGATGTGTTTGAGCAGTATGACACTCAAACCATTGATTTAGAGACTTAGGATGAAAAAACAATCAAAGATATTGTTAGCACCTAAATTTGCCTTAGGCTGAAGGAAGGAAAAATTCAAGGTAACCACAAACCACGCTCAGTCTGGTAGCTAGCCCTACTAGAACAGGAGAGGGATCTCTCCAAGTCACGCTCAGCGAATAAGTAAACGGAATGGTCTGAGATGACTAACAGTGAAATATTGATCTTAGGCTAGTAAGTAAATATGGATACAAGAAGCAATTTTTGATGAATGACTGAGTTTTTGGGATGGTATGGGACCAACGAACAGCAATGAGCAGAGAATTTAATACAAAGTCACAGATTACTTCGTGAGGCAAGACAGGTGGAAAGTCTACCAATTTAGTTTGAAATAATGCGGAATGGAGGAATTGCTTAGGAGGGTGAAAAGGGCATAAGTACATGAATCCTTTTCAACAGAAGAAGAACACTGAACATGAAATTTTCCCACAGGCAGAGCAATATAAACGAATTCTACCTTATCTAACTTAGAAAATTTCACTAGAAATGAATATGAAATGAACTGTGAAACATTATGAAATGCATATGAAACATAAGAGAAACATTTTCTACACTCACAACCACATGAATCTCATGAAACAGAGCCACTTCCTTTCATTAATCCTATGTCAAAATATACAATGAAGAACTGAGTTTCTCTCCCACAGTCTCCCAGAAATTACCAGCCAACCAACCCTTTGCAAATAGTTTGCATACAATATATAGAATGTGCCATGAAGAGATAGAACGCCCAAGGGTTGGGGAGTTACTTGAATCATTACAAAATGGAGGTGGAAAGCCAACCATTAGCTACAGGTGCAGCGTTACAAATATGACAAATGGCTTGGGTGAATGTTTGCCTTCCTTTGCCACTTGGATAGAAGCCAATCTAGAGTGAAAATACTTTAAATTCCACCTTAGGTGCCAAAAAAGTGAAATGTAGATGAGTGGGCCCACTTGGAGAAGTCGCGAATCAAAATTTCGCGAAACAGAGGTGAAATTGGCCATTTTCCCTATATGCGTCGCGCCACTTTCTATATGGGTCGTGCCATTTTGAAGCCTGTTTTGAGGCACTTGTAGGAGTCCAAAATGTTCCCAAGTGTACTTGTTGGAAATCCTGGCCTGTCTACTTTCCAACCCAAGTGGAATTTCTGAATTTGGTGCTCATTTTCCCCTCCAAAACTTCATTCTCCCAAGACTGCTTCCTGTTTGTCAAAATAGGGGCAGAGAGGTCATTTTTTGAGTGTTTTTGACCTCCTGGGGACTCAAAACTTGCCCAAACTTCTTGTCCAAGCACTAGAAGTCATGATTTTTCATGCTGAATCCAAAAATGCAAACCATTTGTGATTTGGAGCTCCCAATCCTAAGCGCCGCACGCACAGGGAGAAAAAACCTGTGTTGTGACAAAAAATTTGCCATGTGACCAAAATTGCCCCAAATTTCTTGAAATTTGGGCTGGAGCTTCCTTATCAAGTGTTATGCTAGCCTAAAGAGGCTTCGACCAATATCTGAAGTCAATCAAGCTCCCTTTGCCTTTTTTTATTCTTGATTGCCTTCCTCAATTTCGCCTTCAAATTCCTGATTTGGGCCTTGCACACTTTGTTTCGCGCCATGTAGTGGAAAGCCATGTGTCTCAGCAATGCATGGTCCTTGTTGGCCTTGTCCAACAACTGTTCCAAGTGAACGTTCACTTTCTCTAAAACATACTCCCGGTCCTCATCTTTTTGCTCCATAGGTCTACCTTGTGCTGCCATGATGTGTTGCTGGTTTTCCTTGATCAGTTGCAACTCTATCTCAGCTTGTCGGTCCTCAAGTTGTTTGTTCCTCTGCTACAGGTATGTCATATTCCATTTGGTTCTCCAATATTACGCATGCTGGTAGCTAACGAAATAGATTCCGGTGTAAGTGTGAGAGTAACACTTGCCAAAGTAACTTGAGCACCATGCAAATGTAGAACAAATAGGCAAGCCAACTCGTGGTGAAATTGAACATTTGCAACCCTTTCACAAAACTCATAGCATGACTGAAAATGAAAATAGGACATAGCAATAGGGCAGGCCTGCAATTATGTAAGGGTGGTCGGTTCTTCTCTCACATGTCTGCCACTTTTATGAGGCCTCCGGGGTCCCTGTTCTTCCAAGGGATAGTCCCTTTGGGTTTCCACCTCATAGTCTGATGAATGCTCAGATGCCATTACTGTTGTATGTGTACTGTGCTTGGACTGCCCTTTGATGATGGTATGAAACTAGGTGTTGTTGTGAGATCTGCCACCAAGGGGAACAATGGAACAAAAGAGAGTATTAGCAGGGGAGTAATGTGATGGGAAATGGGGTTATGGGGAGAAGTTTGTTTAGGGATATGTAGGGGGTTTGGGTATTTGATAGGGTAGGTTTTTGGGGTGTTATGTTGAAAAATAAGAGGAGGGGAAAGAGAATAGGGTTTGGTAGTGTTTTAGGGTAGGGATAATAGGAAAAATGAGAAAGGGAGGATAGGGAAAAATGGTAGGTGAGGGAAAAATGGTGGGTGAAAATGGAACCTTGGCCTCAATACCACAATTATGCAACCCTAGCAACAATGGCCTTTGGTGTTTTCTTGTGGTTGATTTTATGAGTTTTGTTGCATTCAAACATAGCCATAAACCACCATATCATTTATAAACTTTGATGAACAAGTCATGTCATAGAGCCTACCTGTCAATTTGAGGGGCTTCACAAGAAATTTGAGGAAATTTGGCATGGTTTCGGCCCTTTGTGGGTGTGCGCCGCGCACAAAACCCAGTGCACCGCGCCCTGGGTGTGCACCGCACCTGTTGAAAAAATACACTGAGGGATGGTTCTTTGTGCGATGCACCCTCTGTGTGCGCTGAGCCCCTGTGTATATGCGCTGCGCTCCTGGAAACTACCTCCAACTCTCTCTAAACACGCACTTTTCCTCTCAAACACTTTGCAATTTCTCCCTATGCACTTGATTTGCACAATGCCTCTGATTTTGGTGAAAACTTGTATATAAAGACTTGGAAGTCATGGGTTAAATTTTTGCTTCTTTAAAACCCATTTTATAATGTTATGTTTTGACACTTTTTCACTGACTTAAAGCAACACTGATTTTCACTTTCCCTTTGAAATTTTAGCTCAAATGATGAAATTTTCGGCACTCTTTGCAGGGATTTCACGACAAGACATCTGGCCACGGAATCCATGACTGCATCTGAAGAAATCAATTGGTGACCTTTTGAAAATTTATCATAGATGACACACTGTTTGACTTTTTCTTCAAAACAAAGTTTTGAAGAACAATCGAAATTTTTCCACATGACGATGAAACTCTCTGAATCATAACTTTGTAAGGGCCCCACTCTGGCCTGTATGGCTTTACTGGACATATTTAAAGACCAAATTGATTAATCCCTAGACCTAATGATCGAAAATGACTTTTGTCCATTAAAGGACCAGACCTTGACTGTCATGGACTTTAGTGATCATCGACAAAAGACCTAAGCGAGCAGGAGCCAGACATGAGGGGAAATGACTAGCATAACCTTTTCCGTCATATTATGGCATGATCCTAGCAGAATGCAGCTGGGTAAATGGAGCGGGACTCCTAAAAATGAAATGCATAAAGAGTTTTGATCTCTAACGGAGGACTGACTAGACCGACTCTAACATTGGCTCCAATGGGGGATGGTAGCTCCTTGGAGATGCCAAGAACAACAGATCTCTGGGAGAGCTAGATAGTGCCTTCTTCCATTAGGCTATGGAGTCATTTTTTCGACAAACAACAAAGGACTCTGACTCATTTATGAAACTAAAATGACCAAAAAATTGACTCAAACTTGACATTGAAATGACTTGAATACTAACTTGACAAAATCAAACCAAACTGAAATAAAAATGGTATTTACAATAACAGTGGAAGCAACGTTAAAAACTCAAAAATGGTACCGCTTGAGTAGTTGATCATTGATCGACCCTCCTGGACAATCTTCCTCATTCATTTCCTTAAGAAGAAAGGCATTCTGACCCCGATATGCTGCAATCTTGAAAGGACCTTTCCAAAGATTCTCAAACTTACCGTGCTTACCTTTTTCCTCATTCCTTGCATCCCACTTTAGCACCACATCATCCAACTGAAATTTATTCGCCTTTGCTTTTCTATCATAAATTTTCTTGATCTTCTCCTGCAATTTGGATGTGTTCTTGAAACCTTCTTCTCTGGTCTGCTGCAAGTGGACCATTTGATTCAACCTTCTCTGCATGGGATCTTCTTCACTGCTGGCCTCCTGAAGAAGTTTGACTACCGAGGCAGCGAGAGAGGTAGGAAATACTGTATCAACTCCATAAACAAGCTCAAACAGTGACGTATCAATGGATTTCTTCTGGCTGACCTGATCTGCCCAAAGTGCATTAACCAACCTCTTAAGCCAGCTTTTCTTATTTATTTCTAGTAGCTTCTTGATGATGTTCACCAATGATTTGTTCAAAGATTATACCAATCCATTTCCTTGTGGATGATAGGCAGTTGAGTGACCCAAAATGACGTTATATTTATGACAAAACTCTACCATCCTTTTTTATTTGAAAGTTGTTGCGTTAACAGTGATTAACTTATTTGGGCAACCAAAGCGAGACAAGATGTTATTTTCAAGGAATGAAATGATTACCACATCAGTATCTTGTCTGGTGGGAATTTCTTTGATCCATTTCGTGAAATAATCTGTCGCTATGAGGATCCATCTATGCTGACCGTAAGAAGCGGGATGAATTTCACCAATGAAATCCAATCCCCATTGCTGAAAAGGGGCACTCACCTCAATAGGCTTAAGTGGCAAAGGCTATAACTTTTTCTTTCCTTCGAAAATCTGACACTTATGATAGTGCTTGACCATCTTATATACATCAGCGAACAATGTCGGCCAATATTACCCTGCTCTCAGAATTTTATTTGCTGTTGACTTCTAAAAAAGGTGACCCCCACAATCTCCTTGGTGGCAATCCTCCATGACCTTCTTTGACTCGGCCATTAACTTTGCCAATCCCTTTCCTTTAACCAGCTTTGTGGGCTTTATTTACACATCATATTCCAGCAAGGCTGCAATCCATTTGCCTCGTCTTCCTTCCGGATCATTCTGCACTAAAACATCTTTGACAGCAGCGTTAGGAACATAGGCCAAAATATGAGAATGTAGAATATATACCCGGAAATCTTTCAATGCCTTCACAAGTGCAAGGGCTTGCTTCTCAATGATGTTGTATTTTAAGGTTGCATCTCTTATAGCTCTGCTGAAGAATGCAATGGGTCTTTCATGATCATCTCTTTTCTGCAATAACACTGCTGCCATAGTGTGCTCTAAAGCAAATGAAAACAATATGAAATCCTGAGTGTAGTCTGGGCTGACTAGAACGGGAGCTGAAGAAAGAGCCAATTTGACTAAATTGAAAGATTTTACAGCCTCCTCCGTTCACTTCACTTGGCTGTCCTTCTTAAGCATGTTTGTCATCTATCTTAGGTGCTCAGCAAGGTTAGGTACAAAGTGGCGTAGAAAATTCATTTTACCATTGAAAGATTGTATCTCTTTCTTATTCCGGGGTAGATCGATTTGTTGAATTGCTAGCACACGTGCTGGGTCAATATGAATTCCATCTTTTGAGATAATGTGCCCGAGTAGTTTTCCTTCCTCCATGGCGAACAAGCTCTTTTTCGGATTCAGCGACAAGCCATATTTTTTGCACTTTTGAAAGACAGTTTTTAGATGGTACATGTGCTCTTCATCAGATTTGGAAAACACCGTCAAATCGTCTAGGTACACAACCAAAAAGATATCCTTCTCATTTGCAAAAGCCAAGTCCATTGCACGCTGAAATGTGGCACCCGCATTCTTTAAACCGAAAGGCATTTTAGCATAATGAAAGGTTCCCCATGGAGTGGTGAACGTTGTCTTGTCTCGGTCATCTTCATGGACAAAAACTTGGTTATATCTGGAATAACCATCAAGTAGTGACATACGAGATGCTCCCACTGCTCGTTGAAGTATATGGTCCATTTTGGGCAGTGAATAATTATCTTTCAATGAAACTTTATTGAGATTTCTAAAATCAATGCATAAGCGAATCTCACCTGTCTTCTTTCGTACGGGCACCAAATTAGAGATCCAATCTGAAAATCTGATGGGAACAATGATCCCTGATTTGTACAACCTATTTATCTCCTTTTCAATAGATGGCAGCAACTTTGGATTTAGCCTTCTCAACTTCTGTCTGAATGGTTTTTGATTGGGCTTGATGGGTATAGTGTGCTGAATTATATTGGTATCATATGTCTTTAAGTCAGAATAGTCCCAAGCAAACACATCTGTAAATGAAGAAAACAAATTGATATATTTGTCCTTGATCTTTGGTGGCAATGCTTCAGACAATTTTACCAATTTAGGATTAGCAGTTGTTCCGATATTGACCTCTTCCACACCCTTCTCTGTTGGTTGCAACGTTGGTTTGTGGGCTACATCATCTTGATCGAAGAGTTCTTCTAAAGGTATCAAGCTTTTAGGAATAACATTATTCTTTAGCTACAACACGTCCATTTGATTGATCTGCATATCATCTGTACCATTACCTTTACCATCGTCATTTTCTAGATCAATTGAGGTTTCTTTGAACTTACCTTTTTTTTGCAGAAAATCATCAATCTCCTCATCATCAAGCATCATTTTTGCAGAAAATCCATGTCTGGGACAGTCAGACGATGCTTGACATGGATTTATAATTTATTGCTACAGTTCATTGGCATCTTCAAACTACTTGTTGCCTTGGAAAGAGCGTCAGCAATACTATTTTGTATACGAGGCATGCTTGTTAAGGTGTATTCTGAAAATAATTTTAGGATGTCTAGAACTGCATTACGGTAAGCCCGCATCCTAGGATGCTTTTCTTGATACTCGCCTCTGACCTGCTTAATTACCAATTCAGAGTCGCCATATACTGAAATCCTCTTAGCATTCAGCTTTCTTAGAATCTTTAGGCCAGCAATCAGAGCTTCATAATCAGCTTCATTGTTTGAACACTCAAAAGTCAACTTGTAAGAGAATACTTGCATGTTACTAGGCACTTTGTTTGGGGCAGAGAAAGGACTGTGTACCCAAATTCCAATTCCAGCGCCATCATTTCCCACTGCTCCATCGAAATCCATGGTCCACAAACCTTCTTCCTCCTCTTGCAAGTGATGGAAATCTGTTTGTTGTGCCTTGTCTGCTTGCTGTCCATTACTTTTAGCTGATTGCCCAACAGTGTTCTGCTGTTCTTGTCCTTCTTTCTTTAAAATTTCTCTGAAATTTTCTGTTATTTCCGGAATGTCATCTGCTTCAACTAACTGACTATCTATATCATTGAAACTATCTGAATACAAAACAAAAGACTCTAAATCTGTATGTACGTAGTTAATTGGATGATTTATTGGTTTCTCCTTGCTTGTGAGCATGTATTTCATTTTTTGTTCCCAATACAATTTCCTCATTTGTCCAAACACCGGAATCGTTGCATAGGAGAAATCTATCTGTAGTGTCCCTTTCAATTTCGCTACCCAAGACCAGGAAAGAAGCATGCCAAACCTGGGAGGAATATCTGCTACAACAACATCCATCAAAACATTCTTCATTGGGAGCTGATCCAGATTCACAACCAAGTCTTTGATGAGTCCTATACATCTTACTCTGCTAGAATCCAATGAATATAGATTAGGGTATTGTCGGGTGATGTCCAGACCAAGCTTATCCATGATAGCCTTGGGTATGAGATTGTGAGAAGCTCCGGAATCAAACATGGCATTATGTAACACAAAATCATGCAATCTTAAACTGATATAAAAAGGTGGTACATCACTATCAGGAGACTCACCATTCAATGCTAGCCAAAAAATCATTTCAGGTTGATCATCTTCGACATTCACCATGTCGGACATTGGGTCCAAATTCAATATTTTAGATACTTTCCCTCTATAACTGTTGTTCCTCATTATTTCGGTCAAGGGAATGGATACTTTCAATTTAGAAATCTTGTTCTCTAAACTAAAAGCGGGAATCTTTTCTACCTCTTTGATTGAGATTTCTTTCTTTTCCTTTTCTTTCGATGCAACTTGTTGATGTGATTGTTCTGCTGATGGTGATTTGCTGCTCTCCGGACCAACCGCCTCCTTTCCTTTCCTTTGTGTAACTGATGAATCATTCTTTGATGCCTCAACATCCTTCCTTTTTTGAATTGGTTTGACTAGCACATATCTGTTTCTAAGTGAATATTGCTGCTGCTGGGTGGACAGAGCATTCATATAGCCTCTTTGGTACTCATCTGATTCTTCCTCCAAGACAGTGTCGTTTGCTAGAATGAAATCTACATCTTTGCGTACAGCCGAACTTTCTACATACTCCTCCTCCTCAGTGAGATAAATAGGCAAATCATCAGGAGTAAAAAGGTGGTTTTCTTCACCTATTATATTCCCGTCCTCATCTGACTCCGGTCCATGCACAAAATTTTGCTGCAAAGGTGTTTGTACTAGCTGTTGTGCTATCTGCTCTTGGGCTCGCTGATCTCTCTGTCTTATTCTATATTGTGGTTGTTGCTGACCACGAAAGTTAAGATTTCTAACTTGTGGCTTCGGTTTGTCAACTTTCACCCTTTCAAGCATCTGCTCTACCTTCTTGAGTAATTGATCCATTGAGGAAGACTCTTCCTTGACTGTAACCTTCTTTTCTACTTTCGCTCTAGCTCTTTTGGACAACAAATTCGCTTCAACGCTGACCGCTATCTTCTGCATGTATTCCATTGTGGCCGATTCTCTCTCTCTTAATTGATAAGCCATGTTAGCATCAAAACCATCTGAGAACTTCACCATGGCTAGTCCCACAGGTGGCCTTAGATGATCTGGAATTTTGTTATAAACTGAATTGAATCTAACGCAATAGTCTTGGACCGACTCACCAGCGTTTCATTTGATTTTCTCATATTCAGCCAGAATTTGAAGAGGATTCTTTTTCACTTCCCATCAGTTTAAAAATTGTCTTTGTAGGTTAGCCAAGGTAGCGATACGTGCCGCTGACAAACCTCTGAACCATTTCCTCACTTCACCTGCAAATTTCTGTACAAAGAGTCTCATTGCCACATTCTCCGCATCGATCTCATGAAGTTCATAGAAATCTGCCATTCTGTCCACATGTTGCTAAGCAGTAATGCTGTTAGGAGTGCCATCAAAAAACATGATTTTTCTTTGATAATCTGTGGGCATATCATCTAGAACTTGAGGCAGAACCAGGGGTGCAAAACGGGCAGCCATCACTCTTGGTGGATTTGGCCTTGGAGGTGTTAGAGGAGTGTGCATAGTTTGTAAGGGGATAGCAATTGGAGTTTGAAGTTGAGCTATAATGTAATTATCAATTGACCGGTTAGCCCTTTCCGTCTCCAAGTCTACAAGAAATTGTGGATTGGGGATAGTATAGTCAACCACCCTTTCGGATTTGGTTTTGAACAACAATAGTTCAAACTGCTCATCAAACTCAAGCTCTTCAAGATACTAAAAAATGTCAAGACAGGAATGGGATTTGAACACGGGGGTTATAGTGCTCTCTTGAAGAAGGAGTCTTGGAATCAAGTTGGGGTTTTAGTAAATATGAGGAGGATCCAGATCTGGATTGGCTCTGGGATATAGTCTCGAAGCCAGCGTGCTATTTTCGAAAAAAAATCAGAAAGACATGAAAAACTTACTCAGCCTATCAAATCCTAAACTTATCATCCAGAAGCATAGAATTATCAAGAAGTAAGGGGATTAATTTCGTTCCCCAGTGGAGTCGCCACTATGTTAGCACCTAAATTTGCCTTAGGCTGAAGGAAGGAAAAATTCAGGTTAACCACAAACCACACTCAGTCTGGTAGCTAGCCCTACCAGAACAGGAGAGGGCTCTCTCCAAGTCACGCTCAGCGAATAAGTAAACGGAATGGTCTAAGATGACTAACATTGAAATATTGATCTTAGGCTAGTAAGTAAATATGGATACAAGAAGCAATTTTTTATGAATGACTGAGTTTCTGGGATGGTATGGGACCAACTGACAGCAATGCGCAGAGAATTTAATACAAAGGCACAGATTACTTCGTGAGGCAAGATAGGCGGAAAGTCTAGAAATTTAGTTTGAAATAACGTGGAATGGAGGAATTGTTTAGGAGGGTGAAAAGGGCATAAGTACATGAATCCTTTTCAACAGAAGAAGAACACTGAACATGAAATTTTCCCACAGGCAGAGCAATAAAAATGAATTCTGCCTTATCTAACTTATAAAATTTCACTGGAAATGAATATGAAATGAACTGTGAAACATTACAAAATGCATATGAAACATAAGAGACACATTTTCTACACTCACAACCACATGAATCTCATGAAACAGAGCCGCTGCCTTTCCTCTGTCAAAATATACAATGAAGAACTGAGTTTCTCTCCCACAGTCTCCCAGAGATTACAAGCCAACCAAACTTTTGCAAATAGTTTGCATACAATATATAGAATGTGCCATGAAGAGATAGAACACCCAAGGGTTGGGGAGTTACTCGAATCACTACAAACTGGAGGTGGAAAGCCAACCATTAGCTACAGGTGCAACATTACAAATATGACAAATGGCTTGGGTGACTGTTTGCCTTCCTTTGCCACTTGGATAGAAGCCAATTTGGAGTGAAAATACTTTAAATTCCACCTTAGGTGCTGAAAAAGTGAAATGTAGATGAGCGGGCCCACTTGGAGAAGTCGCGAATCGAAATTTCGCGAAACAGAGGTGAAATTGGCCTTTTTCCCTATATGCGTCGTGCCACTTTGGAGCCTGTTTTGAGGCACTTGCAGGAGTCCAAAATGTGCCCAAGTGTGCTTGTTGGAAATCCTATCCTGTCTACTTTCCAACCCAAGTGGAATTTCTGAATTTGATGCTCATTTGCCCCTCCAAAACTTCATTCTCCCAAGACTGCTTCCTGTGTGTCAAAATAGGGGCAAAGAGGTCATTTTTTGAGTGTTTTTGACCTCCTGGGGACTCAAAAATTGCCCAAACTTCTTGTACAAGCACCAGCAGTCATGATTTTTCATGCTAAATCCAAAAATGCAAACCATTTGTGATTTGGAGCTCCCAATCCTAAGTGCACAGGGAGAAAAAACCTGTGTTGTGACCAAAAAATTGCCATGTGACGAAATTTGCCCGAAATTTCTTGAAATTTGGGCTGGAGCTTCCTTATCAAGTGTTATGATGGGCCAAAGAGGCTTTAGCCAATATCTGAAGTTGATCGAGCTCCCTTTTCCTTTTTTTCTTCTTGATTTCCTTCCTCAATTTCACCTTCAAATTCCTGATTTGGGCCTTGCACACTTTGTTTCGCGCCATGTAGTGGAAAGCCATGTGTCTCAGCAATGCATGGTCCTTGTCGGCCTTGTCCAGCAGCTGCTCCAAATGAACATTCACTTTCTCTAAAACATACTCCTGGTCCTCATCTCTTTTCTCCGTAGGTCTACCTTGTGCTGCCATGATGTGTTGCCGATTTTCCTTGATCAGTTGCAACTCTAAATCAACTTGCCGGTCCTCAAGTTGTTTGTTCCTCTGCTATAGGTATGTCATATTCCATTTGGTTCTCCAATATTAGGCATGCCAGTAGCTAATGAAATAGAGTCCGGTGTAAGTGTGAAAGTAACACCTGCCAAAGTAACTTGAGCACCATGCAAATGTAGAACAAATAGGCGAGCCAACTCATGGTGAAATTGAACATTTGCAACCATTTCACAAAACTCATAGCATGACTGAAACTGAAAACAGGACATAGCAAGAGGACAGGCCTGTAATTTTATAAGGGTGGTCGGTTCTTCTCTCACATGTCTGCCACTTTTATGAGGCCTCCAGGGTCCCTGTTCTTCCAAGGGAGAGTCACTTTGGGTTTCCACCTCATAGTCCGATGAATGCTCAGATGCCATGACTGTTGTATGTGTACTGTGCTTGGACTGCCCTTTGATGATGGTATGAAACTAGGTGTTGTTATGAGATCTGCCACCAAGGGGAACAATGGAACAAAAGGGAGTATTAGGAGGGGAGTAATGTGATGGGAATAGGGGTTATGGGGAGAAGTTTGTTTAGGGATATGTAGGGGTTTTGGGTATTTGATAGGGTAGGTTTTTGGGGTGTTATGTTGAAAAATAAGAGGAGGGGAAGAGAATAGGGTTTGGTAGTGTTTTAGGGTAGGGATAATAGGAAAAATGAGAAAGAAAGGATAGGGAAAAATGGTAGGTGAGGGAAAAATGGTGGGTGAAAATGGAACCTTGGTCTCTATATCACAATTATGCAACCCTAGCAACAATGGCCTTTGGTGTTTTCTTGTGGTTGATTTTATGAGTTTTGTTGCATTCAAACATAGCCATAAACCACCATATCATTTATAAACTTTGATGAAAAAGTCATGTCATAGAGCCTACCTATCAATTTGAGGGGCTTCGCAAGAAATTTGAGGAAATTTGGCATGGTTTTGGCCCTTTGTGGGTGTGCGCCGTGCGCAAAACCCAGTGCACCGCGCCTTGGGTGTGCACCACGCCCGTTGAAAAAATACACTGAGGGATGGCTCTGTGTGTGCCACGCCCTCTGTGTGCGCCGCGCCCCTGTGTATATGCGTCGCGCTCCTGGAAACTGCCTCCAACTCTCTCCAAACACGCACTTTGCCTCTCAAACACTTTGCAATTTCTCCCTATGCACTTGATTTGCACAATGCCTCTGATTTTGGTGAAAACTTGTACATAAAGACTGGGAAGTCATGAATTAAATTTTTGCTTCTTCAAAACCCATTTTTCTAATGTTATGTTTTGACACTTTTTCACTGATTTTCACTTTCCCTTTGAAATTTTAGCTCAAATGATGAAATTTTCGGCACTCTTTGCAGGGATTGCATGACAGGAAATTTGGCCACGGAAACCATGATTGCATCTGAAGAAATCAATTGGCGACCTTTTGGAAATTTATCATAGATGACACACTGTTTGAATTTTTCTTCAAAACAGAGTTTTTAAGAACAGTCGAAATTTGTCCACATGACGATGAAACTCTCTGAATCATAACTTTGTAAGGGCCCCACTCTGGCCTGCATGGCTTTACTAGACATATTTAAAGACGAAATTTATTAATCCCTAGACCTAATGATCGAAAATGACTTTTGTCCATTAAAGGACCAAACCTTGACTGTCAGGAGCCAGACATGAGGGAAAATGGCTAGCATGACCTTTTCCATCAGATTATGGCATGCTCCTAGCGGAATGCAGCTGGGTAAATGGAGCGGGACTCCTAAAAATGAAATGCATAAAGAGTTTTGATCTCTGACGGAGGACTGACCAGACCGACTCTAACAGATATCATCATACAGGAAAAGGAGGCTAAAGTCCAAGCATTAATGGACAATGTGGAAAGTGCTAAGTTTGTCATTACATATTTAGAGCAAGAAAACAAATAGTTGAGTGACAAACAAGTCCTCATGAAATTAGAAATGCTGAAGGCAAAAAGGTAAAGTGGCAAAGAGACACAAGTCACTTTGACTCCTATTGAGCAAGAGATTGAAGATGATATGGATACTTCGCTTGAGAGAGTCAACCTACACCTTGAGAAGATACTACAGAAGACCAACAGAGGTAATCAAATGCTCAGACACATGGCCTATCATTACAAAACCCAAAATAGGATTTGCAACAGGAGGATCAAGAAATTGAAATCTAGGCTAAGGTGGGCCTTGAAAGGTAAGAAAGAGGAGGATAGACTTAGAGTGCTGGCTGAAGCCTCCTTGGCTCATCAAAGCACATGATGTTGGTTCTTCAAACCAATTTTGGGTAAGTTTTGAGCAAATTTTGTCATTTTCAATTTTGAATTTTGGGAAAAACTGCATGCGTTGCGATTTTCCTAGGGGCACCCAATGGGGAAATGGCTTACATATTTGGATTCAGAGTAATGAGGACATGCACCCTATCAAGTTTCAAAGTTTTTAGGGTAGAAATGGTCCACCAAAAGGTCAAAAAATACCCTAAAATACCTTTTTGCCACATTTTTTAGACACAAAAAACAGCCTTGGAAGAATCAAGTTTTGAGGGGTCAAATGAGCTCCAAATGAAGAAATTCTACGTGTTCTGGAATGTAGACTTGAAGGCCTTTCTAGTGAGCTATCATGGGATGAATTTGGATGCTAGGAAGGTCTCCAAAAGGGACCTGAAAGTGGCATTGTGCGTTGGGCCAGTTGCGCTGTGTGTTGTGTTAGTTCCAGTCTTTGCAACCTATCACCAGAGATCAAAATGGGCTCTTACTATGTCTGGTTTTCAGAGATGTTTTGCACATGATTTTTAGTGAAAATGATATCCTAAGTATTTCCATCAGAAGAATCTTGGACAAATATTTCTAACGGTATATCACACTCCCGTAATGGGTTTCTGGATCAGAAGATATGATCGAAATGAATGATTAATTCTTGGTTATGCATGTTTTGAGGTCAATTGCTGCACACAGGGACAAGTTTACTACGAAATCAGTTTGGACAGGAATTTTACAAAAGTGAAAGAGGTTTTTGTCCATCACATACCAAATAACAAAAACCTCCTTCAGTTTATGCACAAGTGCTACTATGTGGGAGATATGTAGTGATATTTGGAGCCTACATTAAAACAAAACAAAATTTTCATTTATTTTACTGTTTTAGACATTTTAGTGCGATGCCATTTTACAATAGATGGAAATTAATTTTGAGAAACCCAAGGAGTTTTTTGTTAAAAACGAGCCATATAAAAAAAACCTCTTTCATTTTATTCACAGGTGTCATGAAGTGGAATATTTGACTAGATCTTTACAACTTATTTTTACAGATTTAAATTTTTAATGTTTTTCTGTTTTAGAGATTTTTTTCGGCATAGATTCCGAGAATATGGAAACGAATTTCCAAATTTTGAGAGAGTTTTATCTCAAAAATAACCTTATCTACAAAAACCTCTTTCCATTTTGTAACAAGTGTTATGGTTCAGGAGATACGAGTTCATCTTTGACACCTATTTTCAGAAATTCGGTCCAAGTTTAATGTAACTGATTCTATTTTGAAGAAGATGGTTAAGCTCAATTCCGTTAGTACAGAGATGAGCTAAATGTATATATTTTATGAATTTCATAGTGTATAGGTTTGATTTTTGCAGTAGAGAGAGGTTTCTTGGGACTGTGAAAAGTTTTTCCTGAATATTATTTTAATAAAGCAGTTTTTGCCTTTTGGACCTGGGATCCATCACGGTGTTAATGTCTAGTATGTTTTTCCTGTAATTCACTTACATATTTTGTTTTTCTACCTTGTTACAACATTATCTAAGAGATGTGTTAGGAATTCATCTGTACATGATGCTCCTTTCATGATGATTTTTCTATTAGATGTAATGGTTGTCTTTGCAGAATTCATCCTTTGTTAGATGCTCTGTTGAGCAACCCCGTGTTCCTCTTTCATATAACGCTGCTACTGTAGATCCATCCCCTGTTTGATGCCTGCAAGGTAGCTAGCTTTCTCTCCTATTCTTCTTACATTCGCAATCTTTTATCTCGCTAAACATTGCGCTTACTTTTTCCCTAGTTTTCCGGCAAAAACTGACATCGACTCCATAGCCCAAATGGTCCTCTCTTTTGTTGTTTTTGACCCAAAAATTTTCAAACAAAATCCCCGCACTCCATAGCTAGCCTAATATTAAGTTATCACAGCCAAATTTTGTTGGAAAAGAGAGAGCCCTCTCTGGTCTAGTAGGGCTAGATGCCAGATCGAAGCTTGGCCTATGATTGCCTCGGAATTGCCTCTTCTCAGCCTTGAGGTTCATTATGAGTGCTAACACATTGGGCAATTTTGCTCAGGATGATCCTTTTCTAAGTTTTTGACTATTTTTCATGGATCCTCTCTCATGGTGGATAATTTACCTATGTAAATGATGTCATGGCTTGTAAATATAATGGATAAATAGTAATAGAAGGTATATTCATTGCTTAGGAGTTAGTTTGAACCCAAATGAATCAATTTTCCACTTTTATAGGCAAGTTGTTGAGATGCCTATATTCCTGTTTTCTTGTTCAGTGATGGTTAGATTAGCTCCTCATCTTGGGGATTTGACCCCAGAGGATGGGATGAGGTTGAAACAATGTCTATATCTTCTTCTTCTTCCTCATTGTAAAGGGTTGGACTCAGTTGGATGCTCATAGCTTGATTATACACGTTTGTAAGCAGCATGGCAAGGAGATTAATAAGAATTGCAACTATTTTTATGGAATCCCTATGGTATGGAGTTTTAGCATAGTTTCTTCTTCTGTGAGTATATGTTTACATGTTTTATGTATGCCATCATTCATTTCATTACTTTTAGTTGAATGTTTTCAAGTTTGATAGGTAGAATCCATTGTATCAGTGCTCTGCCTTGGGAAATCATTCAACATCTCATGTTTTCTGTAGTCTAGGAAGGACCCATGAATGCCACATGCCCTTCTTATATCCTCACTTGTCTTAAACACCTCACCCCATCAAATCCTAAAGTGATAAAGCCTATGCCTACCTTGCCCCATAGAACACCCTGCATTTCTGACCTAATTTCCCAGACCTAGACTGTCCTACTCCTCCTGATCCGACAAAACCTCTACAAAACCCAATCAAAACTTTCGAGCTACTATACCTAGCCTAAAATCCTTTACCTGATTGAGTCATCTTGACTGAGATCCTCACGGAGAGAGCCCTCTCTTGGCCTAGTAGGGCTAGCTACTTGGCTAAGCTTGGTTTGTGGTTACCCTAACATTGCCTCCCTTCAGCCGGAGGTCAATCTAGGTGATAAAATAGTGGCGACCATATCGGGGAACAAAAGACTAATCACCCCAGTAATATCTTTCATTTGAATTCTAAAGCTTATGGATGAGTTTTAGGATTTACTAGGCTGAAATTGGAAAGTTGTAAAGCAATATAGAAAACTTCAAAATTTGAGCATACTGGCTTTGAGAAGGTATACCAGATCCAATCTAGATCCGAATCCACCAATCATTGTCGATGATCCTCATAAAATTGGGAAGAAACCTAGAAAATCCATAGATAAATTCAGTGCTGCTAAAAAATAATTAACTGAGAAATCAAGTGAAGTTTTCATTCCTCGTGTCCACTCACTCCCGGAAAGTTTAGACACTCTGCAAGATATTGAGTTTGATATTCATTTTGAGCAAAGTTCGTTTCGCAGTAAGTCTTTGAGTTGGCTTGATCAAATAGTATTTTATTCTTCTATATCTCTTGAAAACCCTGTTGAAGACTTGTTCACACAAACTAAATCAGGATCACAACTGATCCATGCTCTTGATCAGTTACAGAATCTTACCTCAAACGTAGACACTTGGGTGAAAAATAGACCATCTTTTTATTTCGAAATACCTCTTTTACATCTACTGCAATTCAAACAATCTCTTACCCACTACTTTCATCTTTACAGATTGTTACTCCACCTATTGTTGCTTCTCCTTTGAATATACCGACTACCACAAATCTTACTTTAAATCCACCTCCCCCACCTCTAGTTATGGCTGCCCGGTATGCACCCCTTGTTTTACCTCAGAATCTTGGTGATATGCCTGCTGATTACCAAAGTAAAATACCTCTTTTTGATGCCACTCAAAACATTACAACTCAACAACATGTTGACAGAATGAATGACTTCTTTGACCTTCATGAGGTAGAGATAGAAAATGTGACTATGATATTTTTTGTCCAAATATTTGGAGGTGAAGTTTGAAAGTGGTTCAGATCTTTACATGCAGCATCTATCACCACTTTTCCAGTGCTGCATAGGCAATTCCTAGATTGGTGGGATGTAAAGAAGAATTCACTCCAAATTTTGTCTGAATATGAAAATATCAAGAGGAATGCTAGTGAAAGTGTGCAAGATTATTGTCTAAGGTTTAATGCAATATATAATGTTATTCCGACCAACATTAAACCACCAGAAGGGTTAGGTTTACTCAATTTTCTAGATGGTTTCAATACTGATATGGCATATCAGTTACGAGAACGTGATCCCACTACACTAGAAGATATGTAGAAAAATGTCGTAAGCGTAGAAGCAAATTTGATGGCTAAAAAGCAAGAATGAGATCTAAAAAGAGAGTAACCATAAAGGAGGAAGCATCTACCTCAGATGTCAAGATGGATAATTTGATCCAAACAATGGAGAGGATGGTTGACCGGCTGACCATCATAGATAGACCTGAATCACCAATCAGGAATCCAAATTTTAGAGGACAGCAGCAACCCCAATTCCGGATCAAGCAGAGGGAACAAAAGGCACCAGACCAACCAGCACAACAACGACAGATTAGAACTCCTTTGCAGTAGAATTATGTTTAGGGACTGGAAGAAGAAGATGACGATGATTCGGTAGTTGAAGGAAACCATTTTTTCACTGCCGATGGTATGTCCATTTTTCTGACGGAAGATGAAGAATATGCAGAGGTTCTAGACATTAAAAGGGATGAAGTTTACATATTAGCAAATGATGAAGTTTTGGAGGATAAGTCTGATGATTATTAGTGGGGTTATATGAACACTTTGATAACACAGTAGAGGCAGCATTCTTTAAGGAGCAGAGATGTACCGATCAATCCCATCCAGAAAATAAAAGAGCTGCAGTCAAAGAATGACTCCTCAAACATTCAGAAGAAAGGGAAAGAGCCTGCTAATCTGAGTTCCAGCAAATTACCATCTGCAAATAACCTTGCAAACGAGAAGAATAATTAGCAAAGTGTAGCGAAAGAGCAAGTAGAGAAGAAGGACCTTCCTGTAAAAGAGGTAGAAAAGGTTTCATCTTTTAATTTAGAAAATGAAATTGCTAAATTAAAAGTGTCCATTCCCTTGATTGAGCTGGTAAATAACAACAATTATAAACACCAGGTGTCTAGAACTTTACAAATAGATCCTTTGTCAGACATGGTAAATATTGAAGATGATCATCGTGAACTCATTTTTGGTCCAGCCATAGAGGGTCAATCTGAAGATAGTGAAGTTCCTCCCTTTTATCTGAGTCTTAGATTGCATGAGTACTTTCTCCATAATGCCATGTTTGATTCTAGAGCTTCTCATAATTTGATGCCTAAAGCCATTATGGAGAAGTTATGCCTAGATATTACTCGAAAATACCATGATTTGTACTCCTTTGACTCCAGTAGAGTTCGTTGCATTGGTCTTATCAAAGATTTGGTAGTGTCTTTAGATCAAATCCCAGCCAATTTTTTTTTGATGGATGTGGTTTTTGCTGATATTACACCGTGATTTGGTATGCTCTTGTCTAGATTGTGGGGTGAAAAACTCAAGGGCACTTTACAACTTGACTTCTCTTATGCTACCATTCCCGTTTTCGGTCAATTGAGAAACTTATATTGGGAGAAGAAAATGAAATACATGATCACCAACAAAGAGAAGCCACTGAATCATCCAAGAAATGATGTACATACTGATTTAGAATCATTTGTTTTGTACTCTGATAGTGGATTAAATGATGTAAATATTCAGATTGTAGAAGTAGATGATGTTCCAGAAACTTCAGAGAATTTTAGGACAGTCCTTAATCAGGAAAAAGAGAAAGTAGCAAGTTCTTCTGAGCAGCAAAAGGTCAGTGAAGAGCACAAAAACGAAGTAATCAGTCAAGGTAAGGTAGAGAAGGAAATAGAATTTCAGCATTTAGAAGATGAAGCTGGTCTTTGGAGTATGGATTTTGATGGTGCTGTGGGTAAGGACGGTGTTGGTATAGGAATTTGGATTCGCAACCATGCTTTCTAGCCTACCAAAGTTCCAAGTAATGTTAGAGTATGTTCTTACAAGTTGGATTTTGATTGCTCTAACAATGAAGTAGAGTATGAAGCTTTGATTATAGGTCTTAAAATTTTGAAGAAATTGAATGCAAAAAGGATTTCTGTCTATAGTGATTTAGAGCTGGTAATCAAATAGGTAAAGGGAGAATATCAAGCAAAGCATCTGTGGATGAGAGCCTACAAAAATTCAGTCTTAGATATTTTGAGAACGTTTCCTAAATATACCTTGACAGAAGTACCCCGCCCTCAAAACATTATTACAGATTCACTCGCCACTGTTGTAAGCACTTTGAAGATCCCAATGAACTTCATCAACAAGTTTGAAATTCATGTCAAACATCGGCTTGTTGTTCCAGATAATTTAAGGTATTGGCAAGTGTTTTGGGATGACAATGAAATAAATGCCTTTTTGCGGAATGAAGGAAAGTTCAAGAATGATTCCATTGATGATGATGGTGACACTAATGAACAAGAGATTGAGGTGAATCAGATGGAGTTAATACAATTGAAGGATAACATTATTCCTAGAGGTCTCATACCTTTAGAGGAGCTTTTTGATCAAGATGATGTTGCAAGAAAACTGAGCTTGGTTCCTACCAACAAAGGAGTTGAAGATGTCAATCTTGGAAAAGCTGACAAGATCAAGCTTGTAAAACTATTAAAAGCATTGCCTACCGAGGTAAAGGCCTAGTATGTTAGATTACTTTCTGAATTTTCTGATGTGTTTGTGTGGGATTATTCAGATTTGAAGGTGTATGACAAGGATATAATTCAACATATTATTCTTATCAAGCTGGATCAAAAGCCTTTCAGACAAAAGTTAAGAAGGATCAATCCAAACCTGTTTCCATCCATTTAGAAAGAGGTGAACAAATTGTTCAAAGCTGGCATCATTGTTCCAATCAGATTTTCTGATTAGATTTCGAATTTGGTCTCAGTGCAAAAGAAGACTGGAGAAATAAGATTGTGCATAGATTTTCGAAACCTCAACAAAGTATCCTTAAAGGAAAATTACCCACTTCCAAAGATGGACCATATTCTTCAAAGAGTAGTTGGAGCATCACGGATGTCACTACTCAATGGTTATTCAGGCTATAATCAAATCTTGGTGCATGAAAAAGACCAAGACAAAACTGCCTTCACAACACCTTGGGGAACTTTTTTAGTACGCCAAAATGCCATTCGAATTGAAGAATGCTAGAGCTACTTTCCAGCAAGAAATGGACATTGCTTTTGCTAATGAGAAAGATGTTTTATTGGTTGTTTATTTAGATGATTTGATGGTATTTTCTACTTTTTATGATGAACATTTGCATCACTTGAGAGTTATTTAACGGAGATGTAGAAAGTTTGGGATTTCTCTCAACCCCAAGAAGAGTCTTTTTGCCATGGACAAGGGTAAACTCCTTGGTCATATCATTTCTAAAGATGGTATCTGCATTGATCCTTCAAGGTTGGAGGCAATTCAGAATATAGACTTTCCGTGCAACAAAAAGGAGATTCGGGCTTTCAATGGTAAGATGAATTTATTACGCAGATTTATACCCAATTTGGCTGATCATTTACATGAAATGAATAATATGTTGAAAAAAAGACAGCACTATGAAATGGACCGAGGATTCCATGAAGTCATTTAATTTGGTAAAGTTTTCTTTGACCATAGCCCCAATCTTGATTAGTCCCGATTACACTCATGATTTCATTATATTTTCATTTGCATCTGAGCATACCATGGCTACAGTATTGATGCAAAAGAGAGATCAGATTGAGCAGCCCATTGCTTTTTTCAGTAGGACTATTCGAGATGTTGCCTTGTGGTATAATATCATTGAAAAACAAGTGTTGGCTCTCATAAAAGCATTGAAGGATTTCAGAGTGTACATTCTACATTCACATACCATAGCATATGTTACTAATGCAGCAGTAAAGGATGTTCTGATGCAAACTAATTCGGAGGGAAGAAGAGGTAGGTGGATATCAAAAATGTTGGAATATGATCTGGAGATTAAACCCACTAAATTGATCAAGGGACAAGGTTTGGAAAAACTGATGGCAGATTCAAATATGCATGCTCCGGACATAAATCTCATTGCAACAATGTTGGAGGATGAGGATGATGACTCACTCATTCAAATCTCAGAAATGTTTCTCCAATAACTGTGGTATTTTGATATAGTTTATGTTCTTCAGCATCTTTCACTGCCTCCTGGAATGCCATGGGCAAAGGTAGATCACTAAAATTCAAATCAGTGAAATTTTGCATTTTAGACAGTGCTCTATATTGGAAAGATCCGGAAGGGGTTCTTCTTAATTATTTGGTGGAAGATGAAGCTCAGTAGGTGATGCATGATTTTCATAGAGGTGATTTTGGTGGTCATCTGTTTTGGAAAACAACAGCTAACAAAGTATTGAGAGCAGGATATTATTGGCCTACTTTATTTTTATATTTTTTATAAAACAGTGATGAGTTGCTAGGAATGCCAAGTTTTTCAAGGAAAAAGGAAGTTTCTTCCTCTTCCTTTGAAACCAGTTGAAGTAAATGCAACTTTCTAGTAGTGGGGACTTGATTTCATAGGAGAAATCCATCCTGCATCATTAGCACAACATCGATGGATCTTGACTAATTACTTCACCAAGTGGATTGAGGCCATTCCGACAAGGCATGCCATGGATATAGTAATTATCCAATTTTTAGAATCTAATATCTTGTCTCATTTTGGTTTCCCTCAAAAGATCATAACAAATAATGCAGCGACATTTAAGTCTAAGAAGATGGTGGAGTTCTACAACAAGTACAATATTACATTGGGTCATGCCACAACATACTACCCGCAAGGCAATGGATTGGCCAAGTCATCAAATAAATCCTTGGTGAATATAATCAAGAAAATGTTGGAGACAAACAAGAAGAATTGGCATCGAAAGCTTGTTAAAGGCTTGTGGGCTGATAGAGTGATCAACAATAAATCCATAGGTATGTCACCTTTTGAGTTGGTATATGGTACAAATACAATATTTCCTACATCACTTGCGGTCCCGGTCATGAGATTACTATAGGAAGCTAGTAGTGAAGAGGATGATATTCAATGAAGGATTAACCAAATGATCCACCTTTAGCAAACAAGAGAAGAGGTTTCCCAAAACACTTTCTAGTTGTAAGAAAAGATAAATAAGATTTATGACCGCAAAGCCAAAGCAGAAAAGTTTCAACTGGAGGATGTAGTGATGCGGTGGGATGCACGAAATGAGGAGAAAGGAAAGCATGGTAAGTTCGAAAATCTATGGAAAGGACCGTACAAAATCTCAGCCTATCGGGGATAGAATGCCTTTTTTCTCAAGGAAATGGATGTCAAGATTTCCCGGGAGGACCAATTAATGGTAGGCTCTTGAAGCACTACTATTTTTAGGTTGTTCCCTGAAACTATGTCACTTTCATTGTATATACCACTTTGATTTTCCTTGCAAGTTTTCAAGTAAACTATCATTTGAGCTTGGGGCCAGAAGTGAAGGCTATAAAGTTTAAATGATTAGTTTCAAGTTTGGTTGAGTTGGTTTATAGTCAAGTTTTGAGTCAGTTTGGTCGTGAGTCAACTTTCAGTTTGCATAGAGTCAGTTTGTTTTTGGTTTGTTTGACCGTATTGCCCAATGGATAAGGCACTTGGTCTATGGTGTTCTTGACACCTCCAAGGAGCTGCCATCCCCAATAAGGCCAATGTTAGTGTCTGTATCTGCATACTTCCATCAAGGATCAAAATTAACTCTTTCCATTTTCATTTTAGGGGTCCCATACTAAAAATTTTGCATCATTCCATTAGGTCATGATATACTGATCCACTGTTTTCCCTCATAAACTATACTTGTTAATCCTTCTTCAGATTGTCTTCAATCATGTTTCATAATCAGCGTGTGGTTCATTTCATTAGGTCATGGTGCATGATTTCATTAGGTCTAGGGTTTCATTACCAAGGTCAAGAAACTGATTTCAAAGTGTAAATAAAGGTCAACAAGGGTATGAGGATGATAAATAAATCAAGCATGATGGCTTGTAAGTCATAGCTACTAAAATTATTATCTTTTTAACCTAATGTAATTTTCAACTCAAAAACATGTTTTTGAGGTGAAAATAGAGTATTTTAGTTTATTTGTATTTCATATGTAATTTTAAGTCACTATATGTAATAATTGATCTTAGCTGCACCCGAGCATCTCTCCTTGCTGCAAGACAAAGAAACACTGCAAAATTCAAGTCAAATTGAGCATTTATCCACTTGCAAAGATACAAGAAGAAAAGGAATTAAAACAGAGTTTTGAAAGAGAAGAAGAAACATTAAAAAAGTGGGTTTTTCAAGTGAAAAATCAAAATTTTCTCCTATTTAAGCCCTCACATTTCATTTTCAAAGATCATTATTCTCCTTTAGCAAGCAAGAAGTCAAAAAGTGACAAGAAGAGGCAAGCTTGAGGGAGTTCTGGGCATTGGAAGCTTGGCACTATGCATTGGTAGAGTGGCATTGCGCTTCTGGGGTAGGCAAGTCGGCGCTGCGTGTTAAGGACTTGGCACTACGCATAGAGGCCGGCGTTGCACGTCCAGGAGATTTTCGCAGTGTATTTTTACACTGGCGCTGTGCGTTGAGGCTGGCGTTGTGCATCTGGGTATCGGTGTTGTGCGTTGAGGCCGGCGCTGTGCATTTGGGTATCGGCGCTGCGCGTTGGAAAGAAAGGCTCTAAAGCCCTCAAAACATCAAAAAAATTCCAGATTTCTCTCTCTTACCCTTATTTCAAGTAAGTATACCTCCTCTACTTTAAAGTTGCAAATGCAAGGTTTGAAGGAATTTACCATGCTAAAAATGAAACCCTAGTTTCTTTCCATGTCATTCTAGAAACCCTAAACCCCTCTATTTTTCCCACTACCTATCACTAAAACCTCAATCTCTTCCCTACATCACTCCATATCCCCTCATACACATTCCCTCATCCATATTCCCTCATCCATATTCTCTCATCCTAAAACTGCTCTCCTTCACTCTCATAATTCACATCTTACCCTTCATTTTTTAGTCTACCCTAACACATCCCTTCACTCATAAAACACTCATATTCAGTCTCCTTATTCCTTTGCTAGGAGTGTACAACCTTAGTCTTGCAAACATGGATAGAGAAGACTGGGGCTATAAAGAGGAAAATACATATAGTGATACCTCAGCAGAGAGAGCTAGACATCAGAGGAAACCTCATAAGGGAGGTAGGATTATTAGAGAAGAGCCATCAAACCTTAGGGAATTGCAGGCTTCACAATTGACTGTTTCATGCTTCAAATATCTTGGCTACTATGATTTTTGTGAGCAAGTAGAGAGAGCCCAATACCACCCGGAGCTCACTAGACTCTTTGTAGCTCATCTTCAGAACAACAAAGTCACTCTTGCTGGGGTGACATTCATAGTCTCACCTTCCATCATTTCAAATGCAACCAGGATTCCTAATGTTGGTGAGAAGTGGTACAAGGCCTAGGACCTAGATGAACACTATTATGAGCCTTATATCAAACCCTAGTACAGAAATTAGGTGCAGAGACTATTTCTTTTCAGGTTTTTTTAGAACAAGTATGTCCCCATGATGAAAATCATCATGAAATATTTCACTTGTGAGGGCAGATTCTCCTGGCTATACACATATCACATCAGGCTTCTCATGCATTTTACCAGGGTAAGGATGTTGAACCTTCATTATTTCTTGGTCAGGAACATTGAGAAGATGGCTCATTTTGTGCATAAGAAGCCATACCCTCAACAGATGAGCAGTCTTTATCATTATTCTCTGATCAAGATCATTTTTCTTCATCATATTAGTCTCCTCAACATTTCTTGGGAAACATTCATAGCTCATGACATATTCAGGGGTCCTCAAACTCCTCCACCAGTGTCTCAAGAAGCAGTAGGACCTTATAGCCAAGTGAAAATAGATGAGGAAGCCAAGGAGACAAGAATTGCAGAGGTTCCCATTTATATGACATATCAGAGAGGCACTAGGAGATTATGATAGGCAAGTGTTTTCTCCACGGGATGTGGAAGGGGCCTTGCCTTCGTTATCAGCCCATAGGAAAATGTTTTCTCCACAGGATGTGGAAAGGGAATTTTCCTTCTTCATTGACACAATAGGTACAGGTACAATAGCTGCACAAAGGGAAGGAAAAGGTGTAGGAGAAAATCCTTGATGACAAGGAGGAAAGATACTTTGATCTAGCAGAGCATGATGAGTTTGAGCAGCATGACACTCATACCATTGATTTAGAGACTTACGATGAAAAAACAATGAAAGATATCCTCATACAGGAAAAGGTGGCTAAAGTCCAAGCATTAATGGACAATGTGGAAAGTGATAAGTTTTTCATTACATACTTAGAGCAAGAAAACAAACAATTGAGTGACAAACAAGTCCTCATGGAATTAGAAATGCTCAAGGCAAAAAGGCAAAGTGGCAAAGAGACACAAATCACTTTGACTCCTATTGAGCAGGAGATTGAAGATGATAGGGAAACTTGGCTTGAGAGAGTCAACCTACACCCTGAGAAGCTGCTACGAAGGCCAATAGAGGTAATCAGATGCTCAGAAACATGTCCTATCATTACAAAACCCGCAACATGATTTGCAACAAGAGGATCAAGAAATTGAAAGCTAGGCTAAGGCGGGCCTTGAAAGGCAAGAAAGAGAAGGTTAGACTTAGAGTCCTAGCTGAAGCCTCCTTGGATCATCCAATCACATGATGGTGCTGCTTCACACCAATTTTGAGCAAGTTTTGAGAAAAGTTTGTCATTTGCAATTTTGAATTTCATTACACAGAAAAACTGCCTAGAAGTGTAGCGCCACCAGCACTGTGCTTTTCCTAGGGGCACCCAATGAAGAAATGGATTGCATTTTTGGATTCATAGTAGTGAGGACATGCACCCTAGCAAGTTTCAAAGTTTTTGGGGTAGAACTGGTCCACCAAAATGTCAAAAAATACCCTAGAAATGACCTTTCTGCCACTTTTTGGACACACAGAAGTAGCCTTGGGAAAATCAAGTCTTGAGGGGTCAAATGAGCTTCAAATGCAGAAATTCTAGTTGTTTTGGAAAGTAAAATTGAAGAACTTTTCAATGAGCTATCATGGGCTCAATTTTTATGCTAGGAAGGTCTCCAAAAGGGACCTGAAAGTGGCACTGCGCATTGGGCAATTTTGCTCACGATGATCATTTTCTAAGTTTTTGACTATTTTTCATGGATTCTCTCTCATGGTGGATAATTTACCTATGTAAATGATGTCATGGCTTGTAAATATGATGGATAAATAGTAATAGAAGGTATATTCATTTCTTAGGAGTTATTTTGAACCCAAATGAATCAGTTTTCCACTTTTACAGACAAGTTGTTGAGATGCCTATATTCCTATTTTCTTGTTCAGTGTTGGTTAGATTATCTCCTCATCTTGGGGATTTGACCCCTAAGGATGGGGGGAGGTTGAAACAATGCCTATATCTTCTTCTTCTTCCTCATTTTAAAGGGTTGGACTCAGTTGGATGCTCATAGCTTGATTATACACCTTTGTAAGCAGCTTGGCAAGGAGATTAATAAGAATTGCAGCTATTTTTATGGGATCCCTGTGGTATGGAGTTTTAGAATAGTTTCTTCTTCTATGATTATATGTTTACATGTTTTATGTATGCCATCATTCATTTAATTACTTTTAGTTGAATGTTTTCAATTTTGATAGTAGAATCCATTGTATCAGTGCTCTGCCTTGGGAAATCATTCAACATATCATGTTTTCTGTAGTCTAGGAAGGACCCATGTATGTCACATGCCCTTCTTAGCTCCTCACCACTCTTAAACACCTCACCACATCAAATCCTAATGTGCTAAGCCTATGCCTACCTTGCCCCATAAAACACCCTACATTTCTGACCTAATGTCCCAAACCTAAATTGTCCTGCTCCTCCTGATCCGACAAAACCTCTACAAAACCTAATCAAAACTTTCAAGCTACCATAGCTAGCCTAAAATCCTTTACATGATCCAGTCATATTGACTGAGATCCTCATGGGGATAGCCCTCTCTCGGCCTAGTAGGGCTAGCTACTTGGCTAAGCTTGGTTTGTGGTTACCCTGGCATTGCCTCCCTTCAGCTTGAGGTAAATCTAGGTGATAACATAGCCATTATTGGCATGGGGGATTAAATTTTATAGAACATTGGAGAAAGAAATTAATGAGCAACAATAATTTGCTAGATTTTTCCGGAGAGATAGCAATGGCTACGTGTAGCGAAATGTTGGCAGGTGGTAAAATGGTGGGAGGTAAAAATGGCAGGAGAGACGGAAACGTGGGTGAGTGGTTTTTAGGGTGAGGGGGTGGAGATGATAAGTGGTATCGAGTGAAGGAGGGGTGTAATTGTTGAGCCCTATCAAACATAGGCAAGGTTGGTTTTAGTTAAACTACTTTGCGAACACCCCTTCCACCCTCCATTATCATTTGGGAATGCAAGGGGGTCTCGCTACTTTCCTGGGACCGGTTATCTCAGTACATTAAATTTGATTAGTTTAAAAATATTTGTTTGTTAACCCTTTGTGGGCGGTGGTCACATCACCTTATTACAAATCAAAAATATATTTAAAATATAAAACGTGATAAAGTATAGTGAGCAACATTTAAATGTGGTTGCTTTCTGAAGGGTAAATATTTCTTTTATTTATTTTTTATTATTCCCCTTTCATTTATTTCTTTACTTTTCATTTTTCTAGTTTCCTTTTTTTCATTTATTTTCTATTTTTCTTATTTTTCTTTTCTTTTTATTTTGGAAATGCAGAAAATTATACAAAATATTATAGGGGTAAAAATAAGTTACAAAATTGGCTCCATATGGGGACTGCGTCCCCCCACGGCATGCAAAGAATGTGTAGATCCATGTGCCTTCTCCTTGGGCTATGGAGTGTTTGCCGTGAAAATCACACTTGTTGAATAAATTTAAAGAAAACCAGAAATTTACAATGATGATGATTGAAAACACTTAATACTGAATATAATGCTTGAGGTATTTCCCATTAACTGGCAATGAGAAATATTTTCCTTCTATATTGTGTAGAATAAATGTGTTGTTTCCTTTCACTTCTGCAATGCTAAAAGGTCCCAACCATAAGTTATCAAACTTTCCATGTTTGCCTCTTTCTTCTCTTCTTGCATCCCATCTGAGAACTAAATCTCCTTGTCTGAAATCTCTTTCCCTGGCCTTCCTATCAAACAAACTCTTCATATTGTCTTGATACTATCAAATTTTATGTTGAACTTCATCTCTATCCTAATTTAGCTCAATGATCTGATTGATCCTTCTTGAAAAATCATCTACTTCTTCATATGACTCCTGCAAAAACTTCATGACTGGAAATTCTAATTGTGTAGGGAAGATAGATTATGTCCATAAACAAGTTGAAAAGGAGATTTACCAGTAGATCTTTTAGGTGAAACCCTATTTTCCCATACTGCATATTTGAGATGACTGTCCCAATTCCTTTTATGATCTGCTAATACTTTCTTGATGAATTTAATCAAACTTTTATTTAATGATTCTGCCAACTCATTACCATGTGGATAATAAGGTGTAGAATGATGTAATGTAATATGATATTTCTAATAGAATTCTATCATCTTTATACTATTGAAAGATTGAGTATTATCTATAAGAATTTTTCTAGGACAACCAATTCTAGACAAAATGTTTTCTTCAATGAATTTTATCTCCAATGTATCAGTTGCATTCTTAACAGGGATTGCTTCTACCCACTTTGTGAAATAATCAGAGGATTTTAATATCCATATGTGTTCATTGCTAGAAGATGGAACTATCTCACCAATGAATTCCAATCCCCACTGAAATAAATGGGCTTCTACAGAAACTAGGACAAAGGGAAGTGCTTCTATTCTTTGTTTCCCTGCAAATATATGACATGGGATACAACTCCTCACCTTTTCTCCAACCTATGTGAACAATTTTGGCCAGTGGAAACCTACTCTAATTATTTTATACACTGTATCATTCCAAGAATAACGTCCTCTGCAAATTCCTTCATGAAACTGATCGATTACTTCATTTGTTTCACTCTCGATTAAACATAGTAAGAAAATATTTGGAGGATCCTTCCAATACAAATTTGTATTTATTATACAATACTTCATGGCCTTGAGTCTGAGGGATCTACATTGATTCTTCTTGGATTCAATATGGTACTCAAAATCATGTAGAAAATGCATTATGTCTTTGTACCATTCTGAAAGTAAAAAAAATTCATCAATGTGTAAAGGAAGAGGAATAGGAACCACACTGGAAGAAGGCTCTTGTGGATTCTTCTCACCTAAAATCTGCATGATAGTGTTAATACCAATTATTTTTCAATTTGATTTGGCAAAAATTTTAGCTAAACCCTATAATTTCACCAACTTTGTAGGTATGATGTCTAAATCAAACTCAAGTATGTTAGAAATCCATCTTCCCCACTTTCCATTTGCATCTGTCTGAGTCATGATTGTTTTCACTGCATTGTTAGGAACATAAGCAATTATAGGAGAATGTAAAACATAAATCCTAAATTATTTCAAAGCTTTTACTAAGGCATAAACCTGTTTCTCTATGATATAATATCTCAATTCGACATCTCTCATAACCTTACTAAAGAAGGAAATTGGTTGTTCTTATTGATCATCATTTCTCTGCAATAAAACAACTACTATAGTGGTATATGAGGCAAAGGAGAAAATACTAAACAATTTTGTATAATTTGGGTTAGCTAACACTGGGGCTTCTGAAATTTCCTTTTTGATCTGTGAGAAGGAGTATCTAGCTTGGACAGTCCATTTAACTTCCTTGCCTTTTTTAAGCATATCAGTAATATATTTCACAATTTCAGCATAATTAGGTATAAACCTCCTTAAAAAAATTATTTTCCCTAAGAATGATTGAATCTCTTTTTTATTTCTAGGCAAATTGATTACCTGAATTTCTAAAACTCTCTTAGGATCAATTATAACTCCTTTTGAAATTATGTGTCCCAACAATATTCCTTCCCTCATTGCAAAAAGTGATTTCTTAGGATTAAGAGATATATTGAATTTTCTGCATCTTTCAAATAACATTCTCAATTGTTTAATGTGTTTAGCATTAGAATTAGGAGAGAATTGTCAAATCATCAAGATAAATAACTATGAATTTATTTACCTTATCTACAAATTCAAAATCCATGCCCCTTTGAAATGTTGCTTCAGCATTGATTAAACCAAATGGCATCTTGGCATACATGAAAGTGCCCCAAGGAGTTGTGAATGCAGTCTTCTCTCTATCTTCTTCACTAACCAGAATCTGGTTGTATCCAGAAAAACCATCTAACATTGAGATCATATTAGAACTTGATACTCTTTGAAGCAATTGATCCATTTTTGGTAATGGATAATTATCTTTTAGGGATAATTTGTTCAAGTTCCTAAAGTCGACACAGAGTCTAATTTCCCCATTTTTCTTCCTAACAGGTACCAGATTAGCTATCCATTCAGAGTATCTTAAGGGAACAATTATTTTAGCATCCAACAGTTTTCTCACTTCTTTCTCAATAATAGGAAGTAAGACTGGCTTAATTCTCCTTAAATTCTACTAAGAAGGTTTAGCTTTTGGTTTGAGGGGAATTTTATGCTCAATGATAGTTGTGTCATAGGTTTTTAGCTCCTCATATGACAATGCAAATACTTCTCTATATTGTTTAAACAAAATAATATATTGTCATTTTACGTCTTGAGGTAAACTGGATGAAATTTTGATATTTCTCAGTTAGTACCAATATTACAATCTTGTACATCTTCCTGTTGTGAGCTTAATAGTGAAGTTTTGGATGCATAATTTTGATCAAAAAGTTTTTCAAGAGGAACTAATACTTTTGGGATATAGTTATTTGACAACTGAATGATATCATGATCAATAATTTTCTATTTAAAATTCAAATCTGAATTACCTTCATTTGAATTTATTTCACCATTGTTTTCTTCCTCAACATGTAAACCAGAAAATTCATCGATTGCCTATATAAAAAAAATTAACTGCTCATCATCTTCAAAAACTTTCCAATGCTTCAAATTATCTAGGATGGAAGGTTTGTACTTTACTTCAATCTGGTAATGTAATTGCAAAGGATCGGGTGTTTTAAAATAACTTGCAGAGACTGCCAAAGAATCTGCATGGATGTTATCTTCTCTTGGAATTGATGAGATGTTGAAGGCATGAAAATAGTTTTCCACACAATCCCATACTTCATTCCTATAAGCTCTGAGTCTAGGATGCTTGGTTTGACAAAGATTCCTGATCTGTTTTACAATTAATTCTGAATCACCATATACTACCAGGTTTTGTACTTTCAGACTTTTAGCTAATTCCAATCCTAAAATCAAGGCTTCATATTCTGCCACATTATTTGTGACTTCAAAATCTAATTTGAAGGATTGGGTTATATTTTTCTTTTCAGGAGAAATGAGTACAATTCCTGCACCAACTCCATCCTTAGAAAATGCCCCATCAAAATACATTTTCCAAATATTAGTATCTGAAAATTGAGGTATATTGATAATATCTTCAATTATGGTTTGAGGATTAGAGAGATCATTTGCAGCCAAAGTAAAGCATCCAAAATCTTGATCAATAACATAAATTGGATGATTTATTTCTTGATCAGCTTTATCGACAGTATTAATGAATCTTACTTCTTTGTAAAATCTCAAGTTTTCTCATCCATAAACTGGGATTGTAGCATAAGACATGTCCATCTACAAGCTTCCTCCAAGCTTAGTACAACAATATATTGACAATAGCATGCCAAATTTTGGTGGAATGTTTGTAACAACAATATCCAACACTACACTTTTCACAGGGATTTGAGCAAGTGTAACAACTAAGTCTCTGATTAATCCCAGGAACGGAACTTTCTTTGAATCAAAAGTATATATATCATGTCCTGGTGATTTGCAAGTTAAATTGGTCCATGATAACTTTATACATTAGATTATGGGAGGCACTAAAATATAGCATACAATTGTATAAAAGGAAATCATGAACTTTCAATGTAACATAGAAAGGTGGCACACTTTCATCAATCATATTTGAACTAGGTCCAAAGACAACTGAAGGTTTCTCACCTTGAAGACTAATAACATCTACTTCAACATCCAAATTGTAAGATTATATCCATTTGGAAACTTATTTTTTGTATCATGGATTTCTGGAGAGTTTAGATAAAGTAACTAGGATGTTAACCCTTTCTAATTCTTTTTCAACATTAAAAATAGTGGGAACACGTTTTTCAGTAGTGATTTGTTCTGGTAACTGATTTGGTGATTGAAAAAGTGGTATTTCAACAGATTTTACTTGAGGTTCATCAATGTTAACCTTTTTAATTGGTCTACCAGGTCATACCTCCTATTCAATTCAGCAATGAGAAACTCAAAAAAAATCTTGATATTTGGAAACTTGAGATAACTCTTGATTTTGAGCAATAGGTTGGTCCTGACTGATTAGGACAATATATTTTTTAGATTATGGGTGTTCAAAGTAATTAATATCATTTGTAACAATAGGAACAACTTCATCAAGGTCTTGGTTATCAACCATCAATGGAGGTGGAATTTGTTGATCAATATTCGGTCTTTGTAAAATATGAGGTTGAAAAGGTCTTCGACATTGGAATAGAGGTTTATTTGCAACCTGTTGGGCTACTCTAGGTTGAGTTTCCATTCTTGAAATTCTATTAGAGAATTTTCTTAACAAAGAGGTTATTTTATTAATTTTATGTTCTTCAGCTTTAGTTTTTTATGAAAAAGTACTTTCCTCTCTGGCTTTTATTTTCCCTTCAGCCTTTTCTACCTTTGCTTTAAGTTTATTGGATGTTGACATGTTTTCTTACGCTTCACTTGCATTAGTTTTCATATTTGCTACAATTTCAGATTTTCTCTCCCTAAGCATTTCAACAAAATCATCATAAAATTCTTTAGAGAATCTGACTTTAGCTGTAGTGACTTGGGGCTTACAATCTAGTGGAATTTTGTTGTAAATCTTATTAAATCTCTTAATAAATTCTGCAACAGGTTCTCAAGGATTGCTTTTCAAATATTCAAACTCTTTTGAATAGTAAACATGATCCTTCTTAATTCCCCATTGATTCTTGAAGATGTTGGTTAATTCAGCCCATGAGTTTATAGAATTTGCTTGTAGTTGTCTAGACCGTATCCTAACATTTCCTTCTAATTATTGAACAAAAATTCTGGTGTAAACATCTTCATGTTCAATATTCATGTTATCAACAAAATCCAAAGATGCAACCATGTGGTCTTTTGTAGATGTTCCAGTTTCACAATTGAATTTGGGCAGATGTTTACCCCTAAGGAAAATCATGAAGTTGGGAAGTGGGTCGAAGCACTAATGATGCATATCTAGTTGTTACAATTGGCCTAAATCCAGTCATTTGGTACTGTAACGGAACTATATATTCTAGGGAGACAACTTTGCTTGAAGATGGTTGTGATGAATGTTTAGGTTTCTAGAAAAAATGAGGATGGAGAACTATTTTCTGAACTTCAGGTATAATTTTCTCTTGATCTTCAAAGGCTAAAGGATTGGTATAAATGCTAATTTCCTCTTCAGACTTGGGAGAAAATAAAGGATGAGTTTGTGCAAGGGAAGAAATGAAATCAGTTGGATTAATTTATGGTGTTTTAAGATCTGGATTTTCCTCAGTATCAGAGGGTTCAGAATGGGAAACAATAAATCGAAAGGTCTCAAGTTGGTGAACTAGGAGTGTTGATTGAAGATATAGTCTTTTAGAAAGGAGTTCTAATACTTTAGGTGGAAGATTTAATTTTAGCAAGTATTGGAATTGATTGAAAAGGTTCAGTTTGTGAGGATATTTTTGGTGGGAAAGAAGCAGGAATAGAAGTGGATGCTTCTAATATACGTCTAATAGATGCAATTCTCACATGTCTCTCTAGATCTAATAAAGGAGAGAAAAGCTCAGGATTTGAATGAGATCTAGTATGCCTGCGTGAAGCCAGATTTAACTAGTGGAGTCACCATGTGTAAAAAAATAGCATGCTGACCTCTTATTCACCATTAAGAAGCAAGTATGATCATTGTCTCAAGGAAAAATTTCAATCTTTATTCCTCGACAACTGCGCCAATTTCATGTTGTATCTTTGTAGACAACTCTAGGTTGGGGAACTGTGCCAAAGCACCTATGTAAGGTTTTGATTTAATTGGATGACCAATGTATTAAACCATTAAACAATTGTAAATTCTAAGTATTTCTGAGAAGATTAAAGGGTTTATTTTCATTCATAACAGGATTAATCTTTAAATTGATTTGAAAAGTAGAAATTAAGAAGGTATATAATCCTTTAAACATTCATAATGAATATCTAATTAATCATATACAACTGATGCATGCATAAACTTTCTACAACCAAACAATACATGTTCAAGAGATGAAAGAAGGCAATAATTAAAATATTTAGAGGAATTAACTAAGACAAATTGTTTAATTAATTAATCTATTTTAATGATTATAACTTTGCAAGGGATTGTCAGGGAGATTGATATTCAATCTAGCCTTGCCCAGACTCCTATGTTACCTTGAACATGTGTAGAAATAAATATGAAAAACATAAATGAATAACAGGACAAACTCACATGAATACAAAAGTTGTTAGGAATGAAGCCAAAATCCTTCAATTATCTTCAAAAATAGCTCAGGATGTTACAATCATGTCCAGGATCATTACAAGGTTCCACCCCAACTTCTTCGAATTACAAAATACTTATAGAATCTAATTCCAAAATATCTTAGATCTAAAAAAAATTATTACAAATGAAATACTATCTAAAATTGTTTTGGATTTACAAAAATAGATAAAAAAAAAGTAGCTTTTCTAAACTAATTGGAACAATCAACACACGATTTAAGGGTGTTGTTTGATGACTGTTGACTTTAACTTAATTTTTTGTTTTCTGACACTTCTTTTCTACCTGCTTCTCCTCCTTTCCCTGTGACTAGTCATTGAATTTCTCACATTCTCTTTTACTCGATGAGTTCAAGTAACTTATCCCATATTTTATCATTTGGGATAGAAAATTTTGTTACTTTCCTATATGCCTCATCGACTTCTATGTATTTTTCAAAAGTTGGCCTAGTGATGAACAAATGATTAATTTCATGTTGAATGAAAATATCATACTCTAGGCCTTCTAGGAATTCTTTACCACTAATTATCCCTTTGACTTTGGAAAATTTGGTTTTGTCTGCTGCTATCTGGTGCAATTTGTACTGATAATATTCTAGTGGAATCAATTGGCCACTAGAATGTCATAGAGATGGAAGTCCTTTCTAATGTAGAATATTCAATTTTATGTGAAACTTTTTAATATGTGCTGCTAAGATTTGGCACTTGTTCTCTAATTGTAACATCAAATTTCCTTTTGTAAAAGCTCTTCTTACCTCTAGCACAGTATCAGTTATGTCCTTAATTCCAAATTCTTCTAGTTCTTCTTTTGTTTTAGAATTGAGCACTTTGATTATTTTATTAGCTTCTCCAAGCATGTGCTCCAAATATTCTTTGATTACTATGATGACTACTTTTGATCTTTGCACTAACACCTCATGTTAATTTTTTTTTGGATAGATGTCCAAATTTCAGTCATGGTTGAATTTATGTCAATCCATATCTTCTCCTTTGCCTTGGCTAATGTCTGTGCAACTAATGACTCATTCTCATATTTCTCTAGTTGCCTGGTTAATCTGAAATTTTTTTGAACTTCAACCAGATATGGATTATCAACCCTTATCTTGTTATCTTGAGTTTTCTCCAATTCCATTCTTAGTTTTTCAATTTCCATATCTTTTAATGATAGGTCTGCCATAGATTTTCATAATTGATCTACTTGATTCTAGTTGGGAGACTTTGTTTCTACAAAAGACACTGTTGTTGTAGACATTGTTTCTCCATATGTTCCTACAATGTTGATATGTAGTTCCCTTTTCTTGATCAATCTTTCCATCTCTCCTTCCATTTATGAATTTGTATGTTCTGCTCTACAATCATTCGAAGAATATTTTCTTTTTCTTTCTCCAACTGACCTATTTCTTATGCTTGAGGATGTTTAGTAGTTGGTATTCTCAGTTCTTTCCTTAATGCTTGTATATCAATATTTCTTCCTTTGATTATTTCCTTAGTTGCCTTTATATCTTTAGGACCAAATCCTAATTTTATAACAAAATATTCAAGCCTTTTAATTTTCATATACTTTTCTAGCGAAGACGTGTTTTCCAACTTTAATTGGGAATGAATGTTATTCATAGAAGACTATAGCTTAGAAGATGCCATGGTAGAACTTGTCAAAGATGAATATATCATTTCTCCTGCTTACTTGTGAAGTTCAATTTGATTAATAGGATGTATTTTCTTGGTGTCAAATGAAAAAACATAGGTTTTGTAATCTTCAACACTTTTAGGCACATGGACCTTTGGTTCCAAATATGCTAAATTGAACTGTCCTTTTTCACTATCTAGCGCAAAAAATAATCTAGTCTGTGTTGTGGAAGATTGTCTCCACAAGTATACATATGTGGAAGTATTTAGTGCCTCATTTTTCTTCTTCATCTTTAAGAATCTCAAAAAATACTTTGTTGTTTTGGACAAGAAGGAGAAGAAGGAGAATCCAATGTGGTTTCTAGAGTTTTTTGTAATGAAAAAGGAGAATTTGTTGATAGTACAACTATAGTAAGCTCTTCGGAAGTTTGAGATTCTGAATATTATTCATCTAGATTTATAAATTTCCTCCTTTTGAATACTTTAAATGTTTCTTTTTGTAACTCTGACCCTACTAGATATACAATTTCTCTTGATCTTTTCAGCTCTTTTTCTATCATTCTTGGATTTTCCAATGTTTGATTGTAAATTGGCTCCTCAATCTCTTGCAATGTATTCACTACCCATTCTTCCATATTGGCATATTGCTCAACTTCAGGTTTTCCCATATGCATACATGGTGCAGATTTCTAAGGAACTCTCATTGATGATATTACTCCTAATGATCATATGGCCAGCTAAAACTCAACTTAAACTTCATCTGGATTAATAAGTCATTGAATTCCTTTTCTGTAGCTCTAGTGTTGACTATGAATGGAAAAACTAGCGTTTTCAATTTAAACTGAGCTTTTTGTTTCCTAAAAACAAAATGAGCCTCATATATGTTCATCATTTGTCTAATGTGCTCGAGTGCAAAACCCCTCATGGGGCGCAACATTGGTAATTTATATGGTTGAACCTCGCAGCCATAAATCCTGAGTTTAGTGAAATTATGGTATAAATACCAATCTCCAACTTTGTTCTACTCCTTCAGATGTAAAATTATTTTTCTCTCTATTAAAACCCTGGGCACTACATCATTGTTTGATAAACAAGTTTCTATATACAAGAATTGATTGACAAAATCACTGAAAGAAAATTATTCAGAGGCTTTTCTCACTAAAGATTTCTAATGGACCACATACCGAGGTTTACCTTCAACATCTAACTTTTGTAAAGGAAAGATGAATCTTTCTGACTGATGATATAAGAATAAGTAAACCAAAACAAACTGATGCTTAAATGATCCTTCAACACTGAACTTTAAAAATTAATCATGAATTACATTAGAAAGAAACTGACTGTATTTGAACGTGATTAAAGGTTTTTTACTAAAACAGAAAACTAATAGAAAATCCCAAAATGACTTCATCAACCCAATGATCACTGGGATATCTTAACAGATGAGACATTAAGGAAATAAACTACCTAGACATCTCAGGAAACATTGCAAAGGGATAAGGTGGGTTTGCTCTAGTTAATTCTAATTTTTCTAGTGAAAATGACTCAAATATATGAGCTCTCTGTGAGAAATAAAGTTCCTAATAGATTTCCATTAGAGCATCAGAAGAAAAAGGGTTAAAGAGTCTTAGGGGTTTAGCTAGAGGGCTTGAAAAATTGAATCAACAGTTATATGGAAAATATTTTCATTGTTTTGAGCAATTACAGCTCTTTGGCTAGGAAGATATCGAGCTCCACACTAGGTGATGAATTGTGGAAAATGATGAGTTTGAGGAAAACATATTACGGTATTAGGGATGCCCAAAAATAGAACTCATCAATATCGTCTTCGTATTTTTGAAATGCCCAATTGTGAAGTTTGTAGTGGTCAAATTAACAATTGGTCTCTATAATTTTAAACTAGGTATCAATAGTGGGAGTTCGTCCAAGTTAATACCATAGGATTATCTACAAGAATTTTTTATTTTAATTTATTGGAATCCATTAGGAAAAAAACAAAATTACTGAAGAAAATTGGACATTTACCTGGAAATGATGATGTTGGAGGTCATTTTTCTCTGGGATTTTTCTTGCAGTATTATCCTGAGAATTTCAGTAAGAAGCAGAAATGGAAAATGATCCATTTGAAAGGGATAACAATGTTTTATTAGGAGTGTTAGGTCCCTATACTACTAGTGTAACCCCTTATTGTTATTAGTGCAACCTCATTATTATTTTTTTGTGCTCATGTAGTCCCCATATTGTTATTATTGTGCACCATAGAAGCCCACTATTGTTACTGTTGTGCCCTTACATTATTTTTGTTATGTCGGCTTCAATTACATTATGACCCCTTAGACTTCTATATATAGATGGAGGTCTTATCATTTGTATCATCCAAGAATTTTTCATTTGTGTAATCTAAAGGAGGTTTCCCCCTCGAAGAGGCTGAATTATAAGGTGTTTATCTCTCTTTCTATCTTTTTGTGAGTTGGTTTCATAACATTTGGTATTAGAGCTTTGGATTCTAGGGTTTCGCTGCTCCAAATAGGTCATCGTGGAATTTTCGCTATAAATTTTTTCTGTAACGTTTCAGAAGCTAAAAAAAACTCATTTGAGCCGAAATCATTCTAAACTTCAAGTTTGAATTTCAAATCTTGTCTTGCTATATGTTTGGAGATATGATCTGAGGAAGTTATGGTTTTTGAAAGCTCCATAATTCCATCTCAAACAGGTCATCGTGGATTTTTTTCTATAATTTGTTTCCTATGAAGGTTCAAATTTGAAATTAAAACCCATTTGAGTCGAAATCGTGGTCAAGCTCGGGCACAAGTTTTAGATCTTGTTTCTCTATATTTTTGGAGATATAGTCCAAGACATTTAGGGTTTCTGCATAAAGAAAGTTTCTAATAGATTTCCATTAGAGCATCAGAAGAAACATGGTGTAAAGAGTCTTAGGAGTTTAGCTGGAGGGCTTGGAAAATTGACTCAGCAGTTATATGGAAAATCGTGTCATTGTTCTGAGCGATTACAGTTCTTTGGCTAGGAAGATATTGAGCTCCACACCAGGTGACGAATTCTGGAAAATGATGAGTTTGAGGAAAACATATTATGGTAGTAGGGATCCAAAAAAATAGAATTCATCACTAGCGTCTTTGTATTTTTGAAATGCCCAATTGTGAAGTTCGTACTGATCGAATTAAAAATTGGTCTCTATAATTTTAAACTGGGTATCAATGAGTGGGAGTTCGTCCAAGTTAATACCAGAGGATTATCTATAGGAATTTTTTTATTTTACTTTATTGGAAGCCATTAGGAAAAAACAAAATTACTGAAGAAAATTAGACATTTACCCGGAAATGATGATGTTGAAGGTCGTTGTTTTCTAGGATCTTTCTTGTAGTATTATTATGAGAATTCCAGTTGGAGGCAGAAATGGAAAATGATCCATTCGAAAGGGATAACAATATTTTATTAGGAGCGTTAGCTCCCTATACTACTAGTGTAACCCCTTATTGTTATTAGTGCAACCCCCTTATTATATTGTTGTGCCCATGTAGTCCCCATATTGTTATTATTGTGCCCCATAGAAGCCCGCAATTGTTATTTTTGTGCCCTTACATTATTATTGTTATGTCGTCTTTGATTACATTATGACCCCTTAGACTCCTATATATAGAAAGGATGTCTTATCATTTGTATCATCCAAGAATTGCTCATTTTTGTAATGTAAAGGAGGTTTCCCCCTTGAAAAGGATGAATTATAAGGTGTTTATCTCTCTTTCTATCTTTTTGTGAGCTAGTTTCATAACCTTTGGTATCAGAGCTTTGGATTCTAGGGTTACGCTGCTCCAAACAGGTCATCGTGGAATTTTCTCTATAACGTTTTTGCTGCAACATTTCAGAAGCTAAAAAAAACCCATTTGAGCCAAAAACGTTTTGAACCTTGGGTCTGAATTTCAGATCGTGTCTAGCTATATGTTCGTAGATATGATCTGAGGACGTTAGGGTTTTTGCAAGCTCCATAATTCCATCTCAAACAGGCCATTTTGGAGTTTTCGCTATAATTTGTTTTCTATGAAGGTTCCAACTCTAAAATTAAAACCCATTTGATGAAATCGTGGTGAAGCGCGGGCCCAAATTTCAGATCTTGTTTCGCTATATTTTCGGAGATACAATCCAAGTCATTTAGGGTTTCTACAGGCTCCCAAATTACATCCCAAACAAGTGACCTCGGGAAAATCAACATAACTTTATCTCTAAGCATTAGATTGAAATTTTGTCAAAATCTAAAGAAAGAGGACGGATTGTACTTTTTTGTGTATTGTTTTCAGGTCCAAAGGATGAAACAGTAACATGCGGCACTTTGTACAAGTTCGCTCTACTGAAAAAGTATATAAGCAGGTCATTTTGGGAGATTGAGCATAACTCTTTCTTGGAGAATCCAATTTCAATCAGACTAATGGCATTGGAAAGAGAATGCAGAGGGCTACTGCAACTCGTAATTTCAGACCTTGGAGATCGAAAATTACATAGTCATAGTCGTTTCAAGATCGAGCTCCTAAAATCAAGAAAAAGGCAATATGAGGAAGTTTGATGGAAAAGATCCGGTAAATTGGATACTATAGATGGAACAATATTTTGATATGCATGATGTACAACTGTTACAAAATATACATATTGCATCTTTATATTTAGAATCGAATCAATTTTTATGGTATAAAGGGCTTTGTTCTTGTAAACCACTTGTCACTTGGTCAATTTTCACGGAGGAAATGATAGCACATTATGAGGATACAAAGAGAAAAACCTTCTTTAGCCAATTGATAAATCTCAAACAAAAGGGTTTAATGGCAGAGAGCATTGAGAACTTCCAAAAATTGAATATAAGGGTAATGATATTCTAGAGAAGAAAAGGATTGATGTCTTCATAGGGACTTTAAAGGATAACATTCAACATGAGGTTCGTCTTTGGGGACCTGATTCATTGGAAAGGGCATTCAGGTTGGCAAGAAAAATTGAAAGCGGAATTATGGAAACAAGGAATCCTACCACTCACAACTATAAATGTGGAAGTGGTTTTCCTCCTAGCCTTCCACAACCTACAAGGTTTACACCACAAAAATTGGAAGAAAAAAGAGAAAAATGGCTTTGTTACATTTGTGATAGCAAATACACTAAAGGTCATAAGTGTGTTGATAAGAAATTATTTTACATAGATTATGAAGAGGAAGAAGAAAAGGATCAAGAAACATCAAAAGAAGAGGATATACACTAGGAACCAACTCCAGAGAAAGAAGAAATGAATCCAACCATATCTTGTAAAGCATTGGCAATAATTACCACTCCTCAAACTCTAAAGATAGAAGGACATATCAAGAAGAAAAAGGTTCAAGAAGTGAAATATCACATTGAGCATCAAGAAATGAATCCAACCATATATTGTAATGCATTGGCAGGAATTACCACTCCTCAAACTATCAAGATAGAAGGACATATCAAGAATAAAAAGGTAATAGTATTAATTGATTCGGGTAGTAACCATAATTTTATTCATTGTAAGATAGCGAAGGAATTGAATTGCTTCCTATATCTAGCATGAGAGTGTCAAGTTATGGTTTCAAATGGAAGAACCATGACTTCCTCTGGAAAGTGTCATAATATCAAACTATCCATGGGAGAATATGTTTTGAATATTCCAATGATTTCCATTCCAATGGGTGGTTCTGATGTTGTAGTAGGAGTCCAATGGCTACAATCTTTGGGTACAATAACTTTTAATTTTCAAGAACTCTTCTTGAATTTTTTTTCAAAAGGAAAGGAAGTCGAATTAAGGGGTATTGTAGGGAAACCAAGAAAGATAATCAACTCTAACAACATGATAAAGCTTCTAAATGAAGAACAACATGGCGTAATTTCACAATTATGTTTGTTATAGGTTCCCACTTTGAAATCATGTATTTCTCCAGATCTCGAAAAAGTTTTGGACAATCATTCCAAGGTATTTGAGACTCCCAAAGGTCTTCCACCTATTTTTGATCATGATTATGCTATTCATTTTCCAGGAAGTGTTCCTCCAAACATCAAGCCTTATAGATATGCCTTTGCACAAAAGAGTGAAATTGAACGTATGGTTGCAGAAATGCTAGAGGCTAGTATAATTCAACCTAGTCAAAGTTCTTTCTCTGCTCCAGTAGTATTGGTGAAGAAGAACGATGATGGATCATGGCGAATGTGTCTGGATTATAGAGAGCTCAACAAGCTCACTATTTAAGATAAATTTCCCATTCCTCTCATTGATGAATTATTGGATGAATTTCATGGAGAAATTTACTTCGGCAAGTTAGGCCTTCATGCAAGATATCATCAAATCAGAATGAAGACTGAAGACATTCTGAAAAAAACATTTGGAACTCATGAGGGTCATTATGAATTTTTGGTCATGCATTTTGGCCTTACCAATGCACTTTCTACATTCCAAGGTTTGATGAATTTCATTTTCAAACCCTTCCTTAGAAAATTTGTGTTAGTATTTTTTGATGATATACTAATCTACAACAATTCTTGGAAGGATTACGTTCAACATGTCGATAGAGTGCTCAGGCTATTGGACGAGAAACAATTATATGCAAAAACCTCCAAATGTTTCTTTGAAGTACAAGAGGTGGAATAATTGGGTCATATTGTATCTCATGAAGATGTTAAGGTAGAAACTCAACAACAAGAAGTTCTCCAACTCTTAAAGGATAACCTCACTTTGGCACAGAATCGAATGAAACAACAAGCATATCAACATTGCAGTGAAAGAAGCTTTGATATAGCCGACTGGGTATTTTTACGAATATAACCATACAAACAAATGTCCCTCAAGAAAGATAAGAAGGATAATAAATTATCACCAAAGTATTATGGTCCTTACAAGGTGCTACAAAAGATTGGTACTATGGAATACAAATTGGAGCTTCCTGCATCTTCCCAAGTGCCCCCAGTTTTCCATGTTTCATGCTTAAAGAAGTTTATAAGTGACAAGCTCCTAGTTCAAACAATATTGTTGGAACTTGATGAGGAAGGAAAAATCATATTGGAGCCTAAAGCAATCATAGAAATAAGAACCCGACAGCTACAAAATCGATCAATTTTAGAGTATCTCATCAAGTGGAAGAACTTACCTACTAAAGATTCCACATGGGAGGACGAGAATTTTATACAGAAGCATCCAGAACTACTCAAGCATTGAGGACAACATTTTTTGAAGGAGAGAGGCATTTTAGGTCCCTATACTACTAGTGTAACCCCTTATTGTTATTAGTGCAACCTGCTTATTATATTGTTTTTCCCATGTAGTCCCCATATTGTTATTATTGTGCCCCATAGAAGCCCACTATTGTTATTGTTGTGCCCTTACATTATTATTCTTATGTTGACTCTAATTACATTATGACCCCTTAGACTCTTATATATAGAAAGGAGGTCTTGTCATTTTTATCATCCAATAATTGTTCATTTGTGTAATGTAAAGGGGGTTTCCCCCTCGAAGAGGCTGAATTCTAAGGTGTTTATCTCTCCTTCTATCTTATTGTGAGTTGGTTTCATAACAAGGAGCATATAATAGGTTTTAGTTAAATTAGTTGTTATTGGTGCAAGGGATTAAATGTTGTAAAACGTTGGCTGGATAAAATTAATGAGAAATGGCCATTTTCTAGATTTGGTGGGAGGGATAGCAATGGCTACATGTAGTAGAATGCTAGCGGATGACAAAATGGTGGGAGAGATGACAACATGGGTGAGTGGTTTGCAGGGGGACGTGGAGATGGTAAGTGGTATTGAGCAGAGGGGGCTGCAATTGTTGACCACTTTCCATGTAGGAAAAGTGAGTTTTAGTTAAACTGATTTGTAGACGCCCCCCCCCCCCGCCTCCATTATCATTCAATAATCAAGGGGTCCCGCTATTTACCTAGGACCGTTGAAAAATATGTGATCATTAACCATTTGCGGGCTGCGGTCACATCACCTTATGTTGATGCCTTGAAATTCACTACAACAACATGGGGGATAACCATCTGGTTGGGGACTTGAATGTTGTCCCTTTTCTATTTGGTATAGTGGCTATGACTGGATACAATGGGACCAGTTTCCCAATAAAAATGTGATAGAACGGATAGAGTGTTTATAACCAAAAACTAAGGGATAGATGGGATGGTTTATAAACTGAAATACATGTATATTAATCTATCTATTACCCGGGGTTACTTATGTTTATGTGATCTAGAATAATTGTCCTTAGTGTATGATAATAAAGATTAATCAAACACTTGCAAAAATGAAAAGCATTTAAGATAATTATTTTGATTAAATAGTTAATCAAAATAATTGATAAAACTCGTATCGCAATCAAACAACGTTTAACAAATCGCTTATATATGTATTAAAGATGACAATTCTAGCATGTTCAAAACTGAATTAATGCACAATTGAGTTAGAAAAGATACATATAATAAACAACATAAAGAGGAGTGGCTATCGACTCATAAACAAAGAAGAAATATAATGATAAAAGTACCTGATGTATGTTACTCTGCTCATGAAAGAAATAGTTATGGTCTAGTATTTCTCATTAAGATATGGTTTCAAAAGTACAAAAGTGAAAGCTTCCAAATCCTTCTATACAAAATTTCAAGACCCTGATCCAGTCATTCTACTAAGATAATATTGAAAGTACAGAAGTGCAAGCTTCCAAATTCTTTCCTTATAAATTTTGGGGACCCTTTGTTAGGTCCCTATAATACTAGTGATTACCCCATTACTATTGCAACTGTATCCCTTATTAATATTGTTGTGACCCTATTGTCCCAAGATGTTATTACTGTGCCCCATAGAATCCCTCTATTGTTATTTTTGTGCCTTTATATTATTATTGTTAGGTCGGTTGGGTTATATTGTGACTCCTTAGACTCCTATATATAGAAAGGAGGTTTTTTCATTTGAATCATCAAGGAATCATTCATTTGTGTAATGTAAAGGAGGTTTCCCCCTTGAAGAGGGTGAATTCTAAGGCGTTGATCTATCTTTTCTACCTTATTGTGAGCTGGTTTCATAACATTTGGTATCAGAGCTTTTGGATTCTAGGGTTTCGCTGCTCCAAATAGGTCATCGTGGAATTTTCACTATAACCTTTTTTCTGCTATGTTTTAGAAGCGAAAAAAAAACCCATTTGAAACGAAATCACACTGAACCTCAGGTACGAATTTCAAAGGTTTTCACACTATTTTGCGGATATATGATCTGAGCAAGTTGGTCTTTTTGCAGACTCCTGAATTAAATTCCAAATAGGTGACCTAGGGAAAATCATCATAATTTTCTCTCTGAGCATCGGATTGAAATTTCGTAAGAAGTTATATAAAGAGGACGGACTGTAGTTTCTTGTGTATATTTTTTAGATCCAGAGGTCGAAACAGGGACACGTGGCACGTCATACAAGTTCACTCTACTGAACTAGTCTATAATCAGGTCACTATGGGAGATTTGGCATAACGCTTCCTTGGAGAATCCAATTTGGATCAGAGTGGTGGAATTGGAAAGAGGAGACAGAGGGCTACTGCAGATCGCAATTTCGAAACTGGATGATCTGAAATTATAGAGATACATTATAGGTAACATTGAGCTCCTACAAAGTGAAAAAAGGTGTGTAGATTTTTTAAATTCTTGCTTAAGCTTGGTTTGAAAAATTATTTTGAAGGAATTCAAAGGGCATAGTAGAGGATTATTATCATTAACTGATGCCCTGAGGAAAGAAAATGAAAACACCTAGTAAGAAACCTAAAATCTCTAGCATGACTCATGAAAAAGAAGAAGAAATGCTACATGATATATCAAAACTACAAGACCAAGTGCAACAAATGTCACTCTCACAAAAGCTAACAGAAGCTAAGATAAATGGCATGGAAGCTAAGATGAATGGCATGGAAGCTAAGATTGAAAAATTAAAGATAGATTTGAACACAAATTTGAAGACAGGCATGGCAGGTTTGAAGATATATTTGACAAATTTTCTACAAGAAATACTTACTAATGGTGAAAGGGTAGTAAAGGAAACTCATGATGCGAACAAAAGAAATGTTAATCATGATTTCATAGACTCTAATGTTGGATTGAAGACTCACCATATTCCAAAAATCGATATGAGGAAGTTTGATGGCAAGGATCCCACAACATGGATATTACAGATGGAGCAATTTTTCGATCTCAATAATGTGCGAAACACACAAAAGGTACGTATTGCAACTTTATATTTGGAACCAAATCAGTTTGTATGGTATCAACAGATTTGCTCTCATAAAAAAATTATTACTTGGGAAATTTTTATGGAAGAATTGACAGCACATTATGAGGATACAAAAAGCAACACTTTTTTAGCCAATTGATAAGTCTCAAACAAAAGGGTTCAATAATGGAGCACATTGAGGAGTTCCAAAAATTGAACATAAGGGTAAAAAATATTCCAGAGGAGCATAGGATTGATGTGTTCATAGGGAATTTAAAGGATAATATCCAACATGATGTTCGCCTTTGGGAACCTGATTCATTAGAGAAGGCATTTAGGTTAGCAAGAAAAATGGAAAGAAAATTATGGCAACTAGCACGCATACCACTCACAACTATAAATATGGAAGTGTTGTTGCCCCTAGTCTTCCACAACCTATAAGGCTGACACCACATGATCCGTATTTAAACAGGAACGCGACAAATTACAGAGATAACCATAAATACAGAGATGCGATAACCATAAATACAGAGATGTAGCGGAAATAATACTTCATTTCATTACTGTAAAATACTGAAATATGCTTACAAACAGAAATGGAAAGAAACCAGCTAGGGCAATGGTAGCTTATCTCTGAGAAGAGATGTGGCGGCTACATGCCTCTGAACTGTTCCGAACTAAGTTACAATGAGGCTCGAAGGCCTATTTATTGTTGAGAAACAATGGAAAACCCTTCACATTCCAAAACCTAACCCTAGAAGATGAAACACCAAATTGTGGGCCCCGTTTGGGTAAATTGGTACATCAATTTCCCGAGGTCGTAACTTTGGCATACGATCTCCGTTTGACGCGCACGATAGCTCGTTAGAAAGATCTATCCGAGTACTACCACTTTGGGAGTCAACATGGGTCCATGGACCCATGTTGCCCCAGAATCCCAAAAAAAACGTCGTTTAGGGCCTTAAAACGGCTCCGGAAGTTCAGGACCCGAAAAACTGCTAAAAATAGTAAACTGTGCTACAATTAAGGAAACTGAAAAGACTGAAAGAGACAGTTGTGGGGGTCCAAATGGGTTGGTGGGTGGCCACCAACATCCACCTGGATCATTCCTCCCCCCTTAGGAAGCAATGGTCCCCATTGCGTTGAGTTCCTCCCTGAGATGAGGAAGCTTCTGCTGAGTTGGTTCTCTGGTGAGCTGTTCTGCAATCTCTGATGTGTCCAGAAATGGTGGAAAGCATGGTGGACGATGGTCCACATTGAATACTCGGTGCAAGCCAAGGAATGGAGGAATGCTGTGCTTCGAAGCATTGTTGCCCGTAGCCTTGGTACTGCTGTGAGGACCATGTCGGAGTGGTCGGAGCTTCTGATGGGCTCTGGTAAGGCGTTCTTTCTGCAGATGTAACCAAACTTTGTTGCCCACTTGAAGCTTGTGTGGTATCCCTGTGGATGAGGAGAAGTTGTTCCTAGGTTCTGTCATGACCGTATTCCTTTGATGCTGCTGCATGGAGGAACCCTTTGTAGGGGTCATGGAGGTAGCAACGATCTTCCCCTTATTTTGGGAGTGAGCCAGGCAGATGAATTTCCTGGTTTGTGAGATGAGCTTGCTGCCTTTCTTAGCAGTGATCAAAGAGGTGGCGGTAGGTGGGGCTACCTCCGGTATCCTGTATAATGAATCACCCAAAGAAATGATGACAGCGCGAGGCCTTGACTCATACACAGCATGTCGCCTCCACAAGTATGGCTGGCCTAATAGTACATCACAAACATCCAGAGGTGTAACATCACACAATACCTCGTCTGTGAAGGGTTTGATGCTGTAGGGAAGGCGGCACTGCTGGCGAACATTCAGATCTCGTCCTTCGTGAAGCCACCCGATACTGTATGGCTGCGGGTGCGGTGTAGTCAGTAGGCCCAACCGCTTCACGACCTCTGCTGAAACCAGGTTCTTTTGGCTACCACTGTCGACAATGAATTGCAGCGGTGAACCCTTCACCCACATCTGTGAGTGGAAAAGACGCTCCCCCTCCTCTGGATCTTCGGGCTCATTTTTCTTGATCTTGGTGGTGGCAACAGTGGCACTGGGATCTGCATCAATGATCTGCTTCCCTTTACCATTCCCCTTGTCGGGTTCTGGCTCAGGGTCGGAACATGCATCTGATTCAGAAGCCTTCAACTCAGCCACCAGTGACTGCTTGGTCCGACACTCACTTGTGTTATGAGTGGGACTCTTGTGGAACTCACACCACTTTCCTGTGTCCTTCTTCGGCTTCGTGGTGTTGTTCTTTTCTTGCGGCTTCGACGGGTTGTCTTGGGTCACCCCGCCTTGGCTTTGTCCTTTGGGCTTCAGATTTGCAGATCCAAAGTCTCGCTTCTTCTGTTTGAACTTTTTCTCGATTTTGACAGCATATCGGTATGCTATGCCGAGTGAGGGGATGTTCAAAAACACCATCTCTTCCTGGATGTATCTGTGCAGGCAGCCACGGTATTTGAGTACCAGATGCAGCTCAGAATCTTTGATACCCAACTGTGTGCGAAGGGTATGAAAAATGTTTGTGAACTCCGGCACATCTTGGTCTCGTCCCTGCCGCAGTGTGGTCCATTTGATGTATTTGTCCTCATAGCTTCCGACAGGGTAGTACTGCTCCTTGATGGCATCCCGGAAGTCATTCCAAGTGGGTGCGGCTGAAAATAGTGAGCCTGTACTTTCATCCTTCTGCTCGCAGTAGGTTTCCCACCAGTCCTTAACGTGGGGGGCTGCTTTAAGAAGAGCGAAAACGATCTTTTCCCGACTTGAAAATTCATGAACAGAAAAATAACCCTCTAGCAGATTTAACCATTTATCTACGGCATCTGCGTCTATTTGACCCTCAAAGATGGGGATTTCAAAATTAACTTGTACCTTGAAGGGTGTGGCATTTCCAGAGTCGCTGTTGGAAGCCGATGCGTCGCCTCTGGGTAGCCGCTGAAGGATCTGCGCAAAGCTATCCATCATCGCGTTCCTTTGCCGCTCGAGAGCTTCTTCGAGCAAGATTCTGATAGGATCTCCTGCCCCCTCGTCTTTCTTCTTGTCCGCCATGGGAGGCCGTCGGGATTTGCGAGGCTGGTCTTGCAAAGGTTCAACCAGTTCAAGCCCTAACTCCTTATATCCCGACCTTGTTGGGGACATGCAAAGAAAAACAGAGAAAAAGCAGACCGCTCTGATACCACTGATCCGGATTTAAACAGGAACGCGACAAATTACAGAGATAACCATAAATACAGAGATGCGATAACCATAAATACAGAGATGCAGCGGAAATAATACTTCATTTCATTACTGTAAAATACTGAAATATGCTTACAAACAGAAATGGAAAGAAACCAGCTAGGGCGATGGTAGCTTATCTCTGAGAAGAGATGTGGCGGCTACATGCCTCTGAACTGTTCCGAACTAAGTTACAATGAGGCTCGAAGGCCTATTTATTGTTGAGAAACAATGGAAAACCCTTCACATTCCAAAACCTAACCCTAGAAGATGAAACACCAAATTGTGGGCCCCGTTTGGGTAAATTGGTACATCAATTTCCCGAGGTCGTAACTTTGGCATACGATCTCCGTTTGACGCGCACGATAGCTCGTTAGAAAGATCTATCCGAGTACTACCACTTTGGGAGTCAACATGTTGCCCCAGAATCCCAAAAAAACGTCGTTTAGGGCCTTAAAACGGCTCCGGAAGTTCAGGACCCGAAAAACTGCTAAAAATAGTAAACTGTGCTACAATTAAAGAAACTGAAAAGACTGAAAGAGACAGTTGTGGGGGTCCAAATGGGTTGGTGGGTGGCCACCAACATCCACCTGGATCACCACAACAATTGGAAGAAAAAAGAGCAAAAGGTCTTTGTTACAGTTGTGATAGCAAATACACTAAAGGTCATAAGTGTGCTGAGAAGAAATTATTCTACATAGATTGTGAAGAGGAAGAAGAAAAGGAGCAAGAAAGGTCAAAAGAAGAGGATATACTCCAGGAACAAAGCCTAGATAAAGAAGAAATGAATCCGACCATGTCTTGTAATGCATTCGCAGGAATTACCACTCCTCAAACCATCAAGATAGAAGGACAAATCAAGAAGAAAAAGGTAATAGTGTTGATTGATTTAGGAAGTACCCACAATTTTATTCATTGTAAGGTAGCAAAAGAATTGAATTGCTTCCTATATCCAGCACCAGAGTGTCAAGTGATGGTTGCAAATGGAGGAACAATAAATTTCTCTAGAAAGTGCCATAATATCAAGCTATCCATGGGAGAATATGTATTGACTAGCCCAATGCTTTCCATTCCAATGGGAGTTGTTGATGTTGTACTAGGAGTCCAATGGCTACAATCCTTGGGTACAATAGCTTTTAATTTTCATGAAATTTTCTATGGAAGGAAAGGAAGTTGAATTAAGGGGTATTGTCGGGAAAACAGGAAAGATAATCAGCTCTAAAAGTATGACAAAGCTTCTAAAAAAGGAACAAAGAGGTGTAATTGCACAATTATGTTCACTAGATGTTTCCACATAGAAATCATCTATATCCCCAGATCTCCAAAAAGTCTTGGAAAATCATTCCAAGGTATTTGAGACTCCCAAAAGTCTCCCACCTATTAGTGATCATGATCATGCTATTCATCTGATTCCAAGAAGTGTTCCTCCAAACATCAGGCCGTACGGATATCCTTATGCCCAAAAGAGTGAAACTGAATGTATGGTTGCAGAAATGCTAGAGGCTGGTATAATTCAACCTAGTCAAATTTCTTTCTCTGCTCCAGTAGTATTGGTGCACAAGAAGGATGGATCATGGCACGTGTGTCCATATTATAGGGAGCTCAAAAAGCTCACTATTAAAGATAAGTTTCCCATTCATGTCATTGATGAATTATTGGATGAATTGCATGGATCAATTTACTTCACCAAGTTGGATCTTTGTTCAGGATATCATCAAATTTGAAGACTGAAGATATTCCAAAAACAACATTTAGAACTCATGAGGGTCATTATGAATTTTTGGTCATGCCTTTTGGCCTTACCAATGCACCTTCTACATTTCAAGGTTTGATGAATTCCATTTTCAAACCCTTCCTTAGAAAATTTGTGTTAGTATTTTTTGATGATATAATAATCTACAACAAGTCTTGGAAGGATCATGTTGAACATGTTGACAGGGTGCTACAACTATTGGAGGAGAAACAATTATATGCAAAAAGATCCAAATGTTTCTTTGGAGTACAAGAGGTGGAATATCTAGGTCAAATTGTATCTAATGAAGGAGTTAAGGTAGACCCTATCAAAATTAAAGCCATTAAGGAATGGAAAATCCCCATATCCATAAAGAATTTTCAAGGATTTCTCAGGTTGACAGGGTATTATCGCAAGTTTGTTAAGAACTATGGGAGAATAGCATCACCTAAAACAACATTATTAAAGAAAGATGCATTTTCATGGACTCCAGAAGCAATAAAGGCCTTCGAATATCTTAAAGAGGCAATGTGCCAAGCACCTGTCTTAGCTACACCGGACTTCACAAAAACCTTTATTGTGGAATGTGATGCTTCAGGAAATGGAATTGGTGCTGTTTTAATGCAAGATGAAAGACCCATTGCTTTTTAACGTCGTCCAATCAAGGGAAATTTTTTACACAAAGATATTTATGAGAAGGAAATGTTGGCAATACTACATGCACTTAAGAAATGGAGACCCTACCTAATGGAAAGACACTTCAAGGTAAAAATTGATCATGATAGCCTTAAATACTTTTTAGAACAAAGATTATTGTCTGAAGAGCAACAAAAGTGGGTCACAAAGATGTTGGGTTATGACTTTGAAATCATCTACAAAAAAGGGAAGCAAAATGTGGTGGCAGATGCACTCTCAAGAAAGGATGAGGATGTGGAAGCATTGTTGTGCGCCATTTCTATTATCCAACCAGATTGGATAAACAAAGCAAGGGAGGAATGGAAGAATGATGAAGAAGTGTGGGAACTTATTCGAAAGCTACAACAAGATTCCAATACATCTGATACATTTAGCTGGAAAAATGATTCATTATGGTACACATATCACTTATACCTCTGTAATAATTCCCAACTCAAGAAAAATATTCTTACGTAATTGCACACTTCTCCCTTAGGAGGGCACTCAGGATTTTTAAAAACTTACCACAGGGTTAAGAAGGAATTATTTTGGGATGGCCTTAAATCAAATATTCAAAATTTTGTGGTGGAATGTTTGGTTTGCCAACAAAATAAAGTTGAAACAATTAAGACCCCGGGTCTATTACAACCTTTATCCATTCCAAGCCAATGTTGGGAGGAGGTTTCAATGGATTTTATCACAGGTTTACCCAAGTCTGAGGGAAAGAGTGTCATCATGGTGGTAGTTGACATACTTACCAAGTATGCACACTTTTGTGCATTATCACATCCATTTAAAGCCAGTACAGTTTCTACTGCATTTATGGAAACAATTCAAAAGCTACATGGAAACCCAAAGATTATTGTAAGTGATAGAGATCCCATTGTCACTGGAAATTTTTGGACAAAATTATTTTCTTGTCTCGGTACTTAGTTAGCTCATAGCTCATCTTATCATCCTCAATCTGATGGGCAAACTGAGATGGTAAACAAATGTTTGGAAGGATATCTTTGTTTCTTTGTATCTGATAAATAGAAACAATGGGTCAAATGGTTGCCTTTGGCTGAATGTGATATAACATGTCCTTCCATGCAACAACAAAAATGACCCCATTTATGGCACTTTATGGATATCAGCCACCATCCATCACATCATATTTAAAAGAAAATTCTAATGTTCAAGTAGTGGAACATCACATCGAGCATGAACAACAAGTCCTTCAACTCTTAAAGGATAACCTCGTGTTGGCGCAGAATAGAATGAAACAAAAAGCAGATCAACATTGCAGCGAAAGAAGTTTTGATGTAGGTGATTGGGTATTCTTACAACTACAACCATATAAACAAATGTCCCTCAAGCAAGCTAAGAAGGATTATAAATTATCACCAAAGTATTACGGTCCGTACAAGGTGTTGCAAAAGATTGGTACTATGGCATACAAATTGGAGCTTCCTGCAGCTTCTCAAGTGCACCCAGTTTTCCATGTTTCATGTTTAAAGAAGGTTATAGGCGACAAGCTCCGAGTTCAAACAATATTGCCAGAACTTGATGAGGAAGGAAAAATTATATTGGAACCGGAAGCAGTCACAGAAACAAGAACTCGACAGCTACGAAATCGATTAATTTTGGAGTATCTCATAAAGTGGAAGAACTTATCTGCTGAAGATTCTACATGGGAGGATGAGAATTTTATATAGAAGCATCCAGAACTACTCAAGCGTTGAGGACAACACTTTTTTGAAGGAGAGGGGCATATTAGGTCCCTATAATACTAGTGCTTACCCCATTACTATTGTAGTTATATCCCTTATTGATATTGTTGTGCCCCTATTGTCCCCATCTTGTTATTACTGTGCCCCATAGAGTCCATCTATTGTTATTTTTGTGCCTTTATATTATTATTGTTAGGTCGGCTAGGTTGTATTGTGACTCCTTAGACTCCTATATATAGAAAGGAGATTTTGTCATTTGAATCATCAAGGAATCATTCATTTGTGTAATGTAAAGGAGGTTGCCCCCTCAAAGAGGCTGAATTCTAAGGCATTGATCTATCTTTTCTATCTTATTGTGAGCTGGTTTCATAACACCCTTTCTTTGCAGACATGAAAGGGTTTATATAAAAAAAATGAAGTATAAAAATAGACAATACATAAAAGTGTTGAGGAGGTTGAAACAACATGCCTTAAAATTAGAGACAATAGGACAGAGATAGAAGTTGTTGAAATCACGAGCTTGTGAATGAAATTGTGTCTATCCTTTCATTCATTGCTTGAGCTCGTAAAGATCCATCATTGGCTTAACTTCAGGGGGTTGACCTGTCCTCATGTGTAGTTGTCCTATGTACACTACATCTGAGAGCGCAAGAATCATATGAGTGGATGAGTGAACAAGGAAACAGATCATTAACCACTGACTGTGTGGCTTCACAAGATATTTCCAATACATCTCCCAATCAAGTTTGGTCAACTTTTTAATTTCTTCTTCTTTTACTTTTGAAGTTTCTTTCCTTTTCCTTTCCAAGACTTTGATATCAAGAATATTACTAGGTGGGCATTCTTGAATCAGGTTGGCATTATGCAGGTTATCATTGATAGTTTCAATGATGTTATTGGTAGCATCAGTTGCCCTAGAGACTTCTCTTTCTGCCTGTTTCAACTAAATGTCCCAATCAGTAAAGAGGATTTCCATGTGACATTATTCTATTATGGGAAGGTTTGATGTTCTACCTTCTGGTGTATCCTACCATGTTATAAATCCTGAGATTTTATCATCAATGTCATTGAAAGTCACCCTCAGATCAGATGATTGATTCATCGGTGAATCTCTTTTAACACATAGTGGATTGATGATAGATAAATTTTGACAGAACATTGCTTGCTGCTTTGATAACAGAGTGCTTAGCTCCAATGCTTCCTTTACAAAGTCCTCAACTTTAGGATTGTGCTTTAGCTGATCAAGTGAAAATTGGAGCTATCAAATTTGAGTGTCCTTAGTACTGATCTATGTCTGATGTTGGAGCTTTAAATGATCAAAGCTCTGTTGGAGTTGAGACAATTATGTCTTAACTTGTTCATCAATAATTTGTCTTTCCTCTAACAACTGTTATTCCAACTGTTGGATTCTCTCTTCCTTTTCCCTGATCTATTGTCAAACTTCAACTACTTTATCAATCGTAGCAAATGCATAGGCACCTCTGAACTGTGACAACTTTGTCAAATTCTCTGAAGGATTAATTTGTGTATCCTTCCACACTATGTCCATTGGTATATCAACAGGAATGATTGTTGATGATGGCTATGTTCTTCTCATTTTCCTATGTCTTGTCACCATAGCCCGATATTTGGGACTATAAAAGACGTCAAGAAGAGGGATTTCTTCCACTTTAAGGACAATTTCGAATGAAGGGAATGATGGGATGATTTCAATTTCTTCCGTAGTGATAGATTTATCAGAATCCCTATTAGTAAACATGGTTTGTTCAGTGTTCTGGGGTGTGATAAATGTTTTCTCCATCTCAATATTCTCTGCCCCTTGTTCTCCTTTATGTTGTTGATCAAACTATTTCCAGGCTTCATCTAGCTCATTATTGAAGGGTGTTTTATTAGTATGCATTTATGTGGATTTGTATTCCACTTCAATATCTTTAGAGATCTGCTCTAAGTCCTATTCTGAATTTTGTTCTTAACTCTTCTCTGAAATATTTTCTGAATTCTGCTTTGAACCCTATTTTGAACCTTGCTCTGAACCCTGCTCTTCTTGGGAAATCGGTTGAGGAATCCTCAATAGATCTAAAGGGATGTTTTGCAGTCTTCTTTCCCTATATTCTTTGAATTGTGCTACCTTTTATGGATTCATTTTTAATGTAGCCAGGTGTTTTACTTGTGAAAATATTTCAGCAGATTCAAATAGGTCATCATAGTCATCATCTTCATGACTGAATTCCCTGATGTTCACTTGGGCAATAACATTTTCTGCTACTTTGTTTGGATCAAATTTTCTGCCAGGAATAGTAGCATGATTTAAACATGTAATATTATCAATTTCAAGTGAAGCATGCTTGAAATAATGTAGAGAATATACACCACATTGGATTGGGAATGAAGGCCAAAGATATTTCTTGGCTTCCTTTAGGGTCTTTGTCAATCCATCCCCTACAGTTTGATAGGAAATTTCCATAGCTAGTAGTTTATCAAGGACATATAATGGGAGAACATGAGGAGGTGCCAGAATTCCATAGACTCTAACATAGGTAAATAGCTCTTCACCAAACCACCTACCTATTGGTATGAAATCAATTTTGGCCTCTTTGTAAAAAAAAACTTGGTGTATTAACAACATGACTCCTTAGAAAATTTTATAAAAATGGGCGTGGAAATTAGATTCCCATAGGATTTTATGATATATATGGATAGGAGTGGGATCTTGAATGGTCCATTTCCATCCCATGGTTGGGAAATTTGAAGTGAACAGTCTGCATCTATGACATATGCACTCATAAAAGAAGAGTGGAACTACTCTGGTATAAACATACCGATTTCGCCTAAATTCTCAGATTTGGGAGGCCATATTATTTGAAATGATAGTTCCCAAATCCATTATATAAGAATTGATTGTTGCCTCAATAAGAGGAACCCATTCGACTGAGAATATAGTTATATTAGGGTATCTGAATAGCCTACACATCATAACTGCGATATAAGAATAGGAAGCAACGAGAGAAGATTTAGAGTACATACCTGAATTTTCATGTTTGTGTTTGTTTGGGTAGGATCTCCAACATTTAATTAGATCTGATTCAACCTCATTCTCTCTTGCAAAATTTTCGAGGAAATATTTGTCATACTCCTTCTGTGGGTCGGTTATATGGTAATTTTTCTTCAAATATTCAGTTGTAAAAGACCCGATGACTATTTTTCTTGAAGTTAAGAATGTCCTATCGGTGATATTGATATTCTCAATTATCCATTTCATGATATCAATATAAGGAAGGATCTTGGGTTGAGCAATGATCTTGTGAAGAAAAGAGTTGGTGCTTCATATTTGGAGGTTTCAGAAGATGAAGCATCATTCGTTGTTGCCACTATTTGAATTACCTTAGGTCCTTCATTTTCAAGCAATTGATACATGGATTCCCACGAGGATGTTCCACTATCTAATGTGAAAGTAGTGCCCAAGAAAAGAGGGGGCATTTCTGTTACATCGGAAGCAGAAGGTGTGGATTGCAAATTTTCCATGGCTTTCTTTCCTTTCTTTTCTTTGGTCATATTGTTACACTGCTTCTTCTCAGGTTTAACTTGCAATTGAAAACACAGAGGAATGAAGAAAAACATGTTTGAAATGCAGGAGCATTTGAATAAACAAAGTTTGAAATGATGGAGAGTTTAGTCTTAATGCGAAAAATATAAAATATCTACATACAGGCCATCAAATCACCTTGGGGCTTTAAATCATAAATACTATTAGAATTTCTTAATAACTGAAATCATGGCTTCATGTGATAATTTATTATTTCGTTAATAGATCGCTTCGCAAAAAACTTTTAAATGGTAATGTAAAACATGTTTCCATGTGCTTTCCCAATATACGATAGCAATACCATTATATCAGTGGTTTGGGTATCGAAATTCCGCGATGTGATGATTGTAATATGGCAATCGGGGGTTTGGAGCAAAGGACAATAAAAATGACCAAAGGCCTTTTGTGATTGCGAAATTGCGAGGAATGATGTGGTAGTGTAGCGGGCCTGAATGATGATTTAATAAATGCGCTTTTCCTTTTTTTTTATTCATTTTGATGATTTTATTAAATTCATGCCTTTTAACAAAGAGCTTTATCGCAATCGAAAGATCGGAAGTGAATGGAGTAGCCTGCCTTTTGCTAATTTGCGATTCATCTGGACGTGACATATTTATAGTTTGCATTTAATTTTTATGTTGAGTTTGGATGGTTTATCACATATCGCAATCAGAGTGGTCCTCGGGGCTTTTATCTATTGTTCTCGTTATAATTTTTGTGATGTGGGCAAGCTCCGATATAGAGCAGTTGTGTTAAAATTACTTAAGGCGTTTAAAGCATAAGTATGTTTTGTTCTCGGGGGCTATACTTTATTGCATCAAAAAACTCAAAAGGATAAAACAGGGAGTTGCTCATTAGGACTTGTGAAGTGCGATAATGTCGGGATTTCTTTAAGGCAGGCTCATTCGAGTTGTTCGGGCCAATGAAATTTGGATTTTCTATTCAAATAAGATCAAATTTGTCCTTTTAAAACACTAAAATGTTTTATTTTTCTATGTTTTAGAAATTTAAAGGGTCTCCGTTATTATATAGTAATTTCCTAAGACATTTATATATAAATAAGTGGGGGGTTGTTGAATAGCACAACAATTGGAGATTCACTGGAAGAACCAGTTATCTCTGATTTATAATAATGAAATTTCAAAAATTTTACTAAGTAAAAATAATTTGGGAAAGGTAAACTATTTTCGAAATATTTAGATAAGTAAAATTACTTTGAATATAAAAAACTCACTTAATCATAATTCCTTCTAAATCCTCTTATAGATGAAAATACTTTTTGTCTATATCAGTCTTTAACTGGTTGTAAGGATAAAGTAGGGGGCTTCTACAACTTAGCCTTTTAATATACTCATTTGTCATAGGTAGAGCCACTGTTGCCAATAAGCATTCATAGCCTCGACAAGGTTACATTTTAACCATCAATGATTTAGAATCCCATCCATTTAAGAGTGCAATATTTAGAGATAATTTCAAAAGTATATGTATATTTCTTATTTCATTTTTTTTTCTTTTATTTTGATAATTTTTTAGCAATACCTAAAAGCCATTGTCTTGGTTTGGTCACCAGAAAGTGACAATTCCATTCATTGGTTGTAATTGAACTGAACAAGTTGGCTCATGATGAGACCCCTTGTCTTATAAATAAAATAATGATAAGTCATTACCCTAGTTTGATATTCAGTATTGGTAATGCCAGTCTATCATTTCCCTATGATCATGGTAAGCATGCTTGTAATGGGACCCCTTATCTTTTAAGTTTAATATATTTTTGAATTACACTCTAAAAAATGTGAAGTTAATGGATGGGGAGAATCATTGACTCCTTAAGAGTGTTGGATGACAATTTTAGAGTTAGAGATGCTTAGTTGTAAATAGTCTTTACTTTGTTAAATATAACCTTTCTTGATTGATAATAGAATAAAAGGGATTTTATAAAGTTTGAGGCTTCAAACAATTTACAACTTCAATGGAAAAAGAAAATTTTAGAGTTTTATGATACTTATCTAATTTTCAAAGTTGTAATCACTTCCTTAAGAATTCATGCTTTCAAAGCAAAAGATCATAAAATGTTTTAAGAGATTCTAATGTAAAGCCAAAAGTATGTTATTTAGGACTATTTTCTAATAGAACTAAAAATGTAAATGTGATAATCTTACATTAGAAGATATTATCTTCTAAGAAAACATTTTTTTCAAAATAAGCCCATTAATAGGAAGAGAGTCTCTCTTTCCTCATAAATATTGCAATATGAATGTTGATGGGCCTAGTTGTTCAACAATTTGAAATTGTCCAAGCCACATATTATGGAATTTAGCATGCTTTCATTTTTCCTCATGTGCCTTGTCCCATTTAAGGATGAGATCTCCGATTTGAAAATATTTTTGGGTAACAGAACTTGCATCAAAATAAGAATTCATTATCTGTTGATGGAGAGCATGTGTAAGCTTGTTTTTTTCTTTTTCTTCTTATGATTTAAGGATTTGAGATTGTCTTAGCTGTAAAGAAGACGAAGGGCTTTCTTCAATAAATTGGACTAGGGCTAATAAGGGAAGGGCTAAGTTTGAAGGAATGATCACCTCTTTTCCATATATTAGATTGAAGGGAGAAGTGCCTATTGAGGCCTTTTGGGTTATTCGATCTGACCATAGAGAAAATGTCAAGGATTTGTGCCAATTCTTTTAGCTCTGATCAATAGTTCTTTTAATAATTCTTATGAGGTTCTTATTAGTTGATTCTGCTAGACCATTTCCCTGGGGATAGTAGTTAGCAGAGTACTTATGTTTAAAACCCCTCTTAAGAGAAAATTCAGTCATATTATTTCCTAAAAGTAAGATGCATTATCAAACATAAGTGTAGTTGGTAAGCCAAACCTAGTAATAATGAATTGATCAATGAATTCAATGATGGCATTTGAATTGGCTACCTTTAGTGGAATTTCTTCCACCCACTTAGTAAAATAGTCCGTAGTTGTAAGGATATACGTATGTTGCTTTGAAGAATGAGGAACAATCTCACCTATAATGTTCAGTCCCCATTGTTCAAAAGTTGTTCAATGTTGACCGATTGTAGAGGTAAGGCTAGTAGTAGCAATCAGGCATATTTTTCATTTCCTTACATATTCATGGGTATCTTTGAACAAAGTTGGCCAATAGTACCCAACATGCAGGATTTTATGTGTAGTAGTATCTCCTCCAAAATTTCCACCAGCTGGTCCATCGTGGAGCTCTTACAAAACCTTTTGTACTTTAAAATTTTCTAGGCATCTTAATAATACAAAATCATAATTTCTTCTGAATAACACATCATCAATGATCTCATATTGATTGGCTGTTAATATTAAAGCCCTTTTCCTTTTATGATTGAGTTCAAGGGAGCATATCCATTTTTTAAATAGAAAATGAGATCATCATATTGGGACTTAGAGTCGTTTAGGCTTACCTCAAATATGTGTACAGTATTACTCGAGTCCTCATCAGCTAGTAGATTGGAATTTCCTGTAAGAAATCTGCAAAAACCTTGCCCTTTGACAATTTTAGTTGGTTTAATGTCAATATCATGTTCTCGCAGGGTTGTTACCCAATTTGCTCTCTTTTCTCCTGATTCCTTTTGCATAAGAAATTGTCTCACTGCTGAGAATGGGAATATTATGTTGGTGTCTGTTTTTAGGAGAAAAGGCTTGAAGTGCTTTATAGATTTAAAAACAACAAAATCTTGCTTCTCTGCCTTAGAATAATTTAGTTCGACAACTTGAAAATTAGAACTAAAGAAAGAGATAGGTGCTTCAATTTGTTGGTCATTATGTTGTGTTAAAACAACAACATAAGATGTTTGAGAAGCAAAAGTGTACAAAATGAAATGATTAGAAACATTTGGAGTAGTTAAAGAGGGATCATTTATAATGGCTTGTTTGATTAAGTCAAAAGCTTCCCTTTCGTTATGTCCCCACTTAAAGACCGAATTTTTCTTAATCGTGGTTTGTAACGGTAAAACAATTTGGGAAAAGTCAGGAACAAATCTCTTAACAAAATTTATCTAACCTAGAAAGGGTTGCATAGATTTTTTATTGTGGGGCAATGGAATTTCAGAAATTTATTTTATTCTATCAGGATCATACAGATGCCCTTTTTGGATACGATAAACCTTAAAATCTTGCCTTCATTTAGACCGAAATAAGATTTTTTTGGATTTAATGAAATTCCATACTTCTTGCAGCATTCAAAGATCTGTTTCAAGCCATGCAAGTGGTTTCTTCTTTTCTTGGAGTAAATAGTTATGTCATCCAAGTAAACAAAAGCATTTTTATTTGTCAAACCCTTGAAGGCTATGTCCATGGCTCTTTGGAAGGTTACCCATGTGTTTATTAAAGAAAAAGACATTTTCTAATAGGCATAGGTCCCCCATTTAGTCCTGAATGTAGTCTTTAACCTATCGTCTGGGTCGACCAAGATTTGGTTATACCCTAAGAAACCATCAAGACAATACAATAGTTAGGAACCAACTACTGATTGTAGTATTTGTTCCATGGTCGGTAATGGGAAATTTTCCTTTTGACAAACTTTATTGAGATTTTTAAAATCTATGAAAATATAAATATCACCATTTTTCTTCCCGACATGTACTAAGTTTGAAAGCCATTTTGAATGCCTAACAGGAAAGATAATCTTGGCTTAAGGATTTTATTCATCTCATACTTGATTTGGATTTCTATATTGGGCTGATTTTTCCTGAATTTCTGTTGTACTAGTTTGTCATTGCATATCACAGTGTGTTGTATGATGGAGGTATCATATGTTTTATGATTGTCGTAGCTCCAAGAAAAGATACCTTTATACTTTTTTAATAAATGAATGAAGGCAGATACCTTTATACTTTTTTAATAAATGAATGAAGGCTAATCTCTCATCAGGTGAGAAACCAAGTCCTAAAGTGACATTTTATGGTTTGAGATCAGTTCCAACATTTACTAGTTCAAATCTTAAGGTTGAAATTTGGAGTTTAGAATTAGTAACCTTGTTAAATTTGTCTTTTAGATCATAAAGATCTTCAAGATTTACAACAAATTTAGGTATGGGATTTTCATTGGATTTTTGTTTCATCTAATTATCATGTTTATTTTCATCAATTATCTAATCATCGTATGATCCTTCAGATGTTAAAAATCTTAGGATATCTTTGTTGTCATTAAACACTCACCAATTGGTGACATTATCAAGAATCGATGGTCAAAAAATTAATTCTATAGAAAACCTATTTGGACTGTATTCTTCTAATGGTATAAGTTTGGAAGCTATATTAGCCAGAAGCTCAACACTTTCATTTTGAAGTCTAGGGATAGGAGAGATGTTGAATGCTAAAAAATGTGAAGTAAGGTCATGAACCAATGATTGGTAATTAAATGTCCAGAGAGACAATGGATGGTGTTTCTTACTTGTTTGATAACAATTTTAGAATCTTAAAATACTTGAAGATATTTGATATCAAGACCTATTGCTTTATACAAACTTAGGATCAGTGCCTCATATTTAGCAGTATTGTTTGTGCATTCAAATTCCAACCTACATGCTAGCACTATTTTTTCTCCTTCTGGACTAATTAATATACAGTCGATTCTTGGAACATCATTGGATTTAGATCCATCAAAATAAAAAGTCCAAAATAAAGATTTAACTAATGGTTTATCTACAAGATTTATACATTTGGAAGAATCTGTTTGTGAAAAGTTCTCAATCTGGGAAGTAAACAATGTAAACTTTGAAACGGGAACTATAAACTCAAAACGAGAACTCTGGCCAAAAAACCCCAAAAAAACATCAAAAACAGTGCTAAAAACGAAAAGTGTTGATGCTGGAATAACACCTTTTTTTTCTTGGGTAAATTTTCTACATGTTTTAAAAATGGCGGTGAAAACCAATTTTTTGCAGAAAAATTATCCAAAAAACACCCTCAAAACGAATAGTGTTAATTCTGGAAGAACACTTTTTTTTTTTCGAAAGTAAAATTTCAACATTTCGAAATAATGTCGTAAAATATTTTATCATGACCCCGAAAAACATTAAATTTTAAAAAAATAATGAAAACATAAAATAAAAAAATTAAAACAATTGAAAACACAAAACAAAAAAAATTAAAAAAATTAACAAAACATAAATTAAGATATATAATAAAAACAAAACACAAAATAAAAATATAAAACTTAAAAAAAAAAATCAAATATAAAAAAAAAAATATATCAATCATAAAAATGTAAAACAAAAAAAAAATTAATGGTAAAAATTAAAAAACTAAAAAAATAATAAATTATAAACAAATAAATAGTGAAAATAAAAAATAAAAAAATAAAAATTATCTTGTAAACCATCAAAAAATTGGCAAAAGAAAAAAAAAATATGGAAAAGAAAAAAAAAAAAAAAACATTTAAAAAAAACTAAAAATTAAGTAGGTAAAAATAGAAAAATAAAAAATAAAAAAAGTTAAAAAAAAATTTTCTCACAGATCAAAAAAGAATTTGGAATATATATATATATATATATATATATATAAGAGACAAAAATAAAAAATGTTAAAAAAAAATTTATCTCATAAACCCTAAAAGAATTTGGAAAAAAAAAATTATATATATATATATATATATATATATATATATATATATATATATATATAAAAGTAAGTAAAAATAGAGAAATAAACATTAGCAAAAACTAGGAAAAAAAATAAAAAAAATTAAAAACAAACTAGTTTAAAAAAATAAATAAAAAATTAACGGAAAAAATTAAAAAAATAGTAAAATTGATATTAAAAAAATCAAAAATAAAATCAAATTATAAAAAAAAAACCCAAAAAAATATGAATATAGCGGAAAATATATGTCTTTTCAAATGAGAAAAAAAAAAAAAAAAACATTTACAATTTATAAAAAAAATACCTATTTTTGATTTTTTTTTTTTAATTCAAATAAAAAAAAAAAAAAAACCATAAAACAAATTAAAATTATATGAAAAAAAAACCCAAAAATTCATATTTTTTTTTTTTTTTTTTTTAAGTTAATAATAATTATTTTTATTGAACATACAAATTTTATTTAAAAGAAATTAAAATTAAAATTATTTTTTTTTTAAATAAACCTTTTTTTATTTAAAAGAATTATAAATTTTTTTTTAACACTTTTTTTTTTTAATTTATAAATACAAATAATTAAAAAAAAATTTAAATTTTTAATTTCAAATATATAAATTTATTAAAAAAAAATTAAAATTCAAAAAAAAAAAAATTAACGCATTTTTTAAATATTAAATTTAAAATTAAAAAAAAAAATTAAAATGAAAAAAAAAAATTAACGCATAATATTTTTTGTTTTTTATTAAAAAAAAAATTGATTTCGACCCTCGCCCCTCGGCTGGAAATCGAGCCCCCACCCCTCGGCCGCCCGTGGTGGCGCGGCTGCGGGCGGAGGGCCTGCGCGTAGGCCCCTCCGCCCGTGGCTGCGCCGAGGGGCGGGGGCCGAAACCAAATTTTTTTTTTAATAAAAAACAAAAAATATTATGTGTTAAATTTTTTTTTAATGAATTTTTGAATTTAATATTTAAAAAATGCGTTAAATTTTTTTTTTTTTTAATTTAATTTTTTTTTTTTAATAAATTTTTATATTTGAAATTAAAAATTTAAATTTTTTTGAAAAAAAATTATTTTTTTTTTTACTTATTTGTATTTATAAATTTAAAAAAAAAAGTGTTAAAAAAAAATGTATAATTCTTTTAAATAAAAAAAAGGTTTATTTAAAAAAAAATTAATTTTAATTTTAATTTCTTTTAAATAAAATTTTTAGGTTCAATAAAAATAATTATTATTAACTTTAAAAAAAATAAAAATAAAAAATATGCATTTTTGGTTTTTTTTGCATATAATTTTAATTTGTTTTATGGTTTTTTTTTTTAATTTGAATTAAAAAAAAAAAATCAAAATTAGGTATTTTTTTTTATAAATTGTAAATGTTTTTTTATTTATTTTCTCATATGAAAAGACATATATTTTCTGCCATATTCATATTTTTTTGGGTTTTTTTTTTTATAATTTGATTTTATTTTTTATTATTTTAATATCAATTTTACTACCTTTTTAATTTTTTTCGTTAATTTTCTATTTATTTTTTTAAACTAGTTTGTTTTTAATTTTTTTTTTATTTTCTTCCTAGTTTTTGCTATTGTTTTTTCTTAATTTCTCTATCTTTACTTACTTTTATATATATATATATATATATATATATATTAATTTTTGTTTTTTTCTAAATTCTTTTAAGGTTTTTGAGATAATTTTTTTTTAACATTTTTATTTTTTATTTTTGTCTTTTTATATATTTTTTTATATTTGTTTTTTAGAGACAATTATTTCATTTGGATTGAAAATTTAATTAACAATGTATAAATATGTAGAATATCGAAAATGCAAAATATTGACCTTCTTCTTTAAATATCAAAACAATAAAAACCTCACTACAATATATATATATATATATATATATATATATATATATATATATATATATAATATGAAGAAGATGACCACTTCCAAAATTATTAAATTTAAAAAATAATTATTTACATTTCATACAATAAAAAAATTTAAAGTCAAAAAATAGGTCTTTTAAAAAAAGGGTGTGATGCAGAATAACCACTTTTTTAAATCAGCATGAAAATCACTACCATTCACTACCATTCTAAAATGCAAAGTACATAAAAAAATTAAAGTGCCAAAAACCATGCTCTAAAAAAACATGTGTATTCTGCATCACCCCTTTTCAAAATCGGGTCACTTTTTTGCTATCTTTACAAAACGGGTAACAGTATCAGTTCCCGTTTCAAAGTTTACATTGTTAGTAACAGAGTTATCCAAAAAAGGTGACTTTTGTGCATTGAAATTTCCTAAAAATGACTCAGCAGAGTAGTTTCCAATAATGTTTTCGTTAAAATCTACTAGTTCATTTTCATCTTCAAAATCAGTTACTGTATACTTTAAATGTTTTTCTCGGTCAATTCTGATTTGATTTGGATTTTCATTGTAAGGGAGCCACATATGTGACCAATCTATTGCAAAATAACCATGAAGTTTCTCAGACCAATCTCTACTAAGAATTAAACCATAAAATTTGGGAATATCAACAACTAGTATGTCAACTACTTGGAAAATTGTTGGATTAGAAGAAATTATAATGCTAACTGAATTCATTTCTCCCAAAACCTCAACCTTTTCTCTATCAAGTTGGACAATGTGAACTGCATACTTTTGGGGTGACACATTTAATTCTGTGCAAATTGATCTTGGAATTATGTTTTAGGAAGCCCTTGAGTCTATTAAGCAGTTGTGCGTATTTTTATTAAAGATTTCATAATTCAAGAGGAAAGAGGGAGTGTGTAAGTTAGATCTATCTCCAATTAAGATAGCATTGGTGGAAACAACCTTATTTGATGAATCATTAGGAAGCTTACCCATTTCTCTAGAATATTTGGATAAAAAAACAACAGGAAGAGGAGACGCAGGAACTGAATTCAATTCTTTGAGTAATAGCTTTTGCTAATGTTTAAGCTTACTGAGCTCATGTAGAGAGATATTTGCTCTGGCTTTCTTCATGTCCTCCACTATGTTATATTCCATGGTATTAGAAACTACTAAGGTTTTGGATGAGGATGGAGGATTAGATGAGGATGGGGTTGGTTGAGGAGATGTAGAAGAAGACCTTTTACTAACCACTTTTTCCTTGCTAGCAGGGGTTGACGACTTTTTATTTTGGGTTGTTGGCTTGTATGGGCCTGACCCAGGTTCAGAGGTGATTTAGCCAAACAAATCCTGGTACTACTGGCCCTTTCGGAAATAGTCCGCGGAGCTAGGAATGAGGTCTCACCCGAAGTAGTATGCGAGGATGCTAGAACCAGGTTTCCACACCCTGGGGATGTTTGATATGTCGAGATTGTTACGTGGTCCAACCTTCGTGCTCACTGTGCTACGTGCACCAATGGGCACCTCGCGGCCTGCGATGTTGTCTTCGCGCAGTCCTAATCACAGCACGATCCTTATTATTTACCCAAGTCTTTCCTAATTATGCACAGTTAGTTGATTACTTAGATTATTTTCATATATAAGTATTTTGAACCATACCAACATTTACCCAACTACGCATAGTAAATAAACAGAGTAAAAGTAATACATAACACCAGAATAACGATTCAAGCATAGATGCACAGAATTAGGATAAACTTCTCTTTATTATCTTTCTGTTCCAATTACAGACTCGACATCGCCCTGCAATGTTGTCTTCGCGCATTCCTAATCGCAACGCGATCCTTATTATTTACCCAAGTCTTTCCTAATTATGCACAGTTAGCTGATTACTTAGATTATTTTCATATATAAGTATTTTGAACCATACCAACATTTACCCAACTGTGTATAGTAAATAAACTGAGTAAAAGTAATACATAACAACAGAATAATGATTCAAGCATAGATGCACAGAATTAGGATAAACTTCTCTTTATTAGCTTTCTATTCCAATTACAGACTCGACATCTCCCTGCACACTCAGCTGCAGGGGTCCGCGCACTCAGTTGCAGACTCTATGCCTCTGCGCACTCAGCTGCAGAGCCTCTTCCTATCATTACGAACCAAAACACTTCGAATTTGACTCTAAGCTCGAACCATTCCCATTCTTCTCTCTTCATTATTCCCTCCCTTTACAACTTAGAGCCTCGCTCTATTTATACACTCTCATGGTTTGCAGACCATGGGTATGCCAACATGACTTTACATTACATTACAATATTTTAGGGCAGACAACCCTATGACTCATCCTCTACTTCACGCTCTGCATCCGTAATTTGCGGAGTCTTACAAAACCTTTGACCAAACTTGGGCTTTGAGCCCCCAAAACCCTGTTGCGGGGGGATTCCATGCCCAACAGGCCCTAACACAATCATCATGACTCGTCCTCGAGTCACTCTGCTGGCACAATGATCTTGGCACGGAGCCCCTCCAACTACTTCCGTAGTGCCTAGAGGTCCACGACGCACTGTTCTGCTGTTTGCTAGCTTGCTACATGCTTGCTGAATGGTGTCCTAACCTTGGTAGCGGTATTTGTTGCATGTTTTTATAGTCCCATGCCCTAGTCTGGCTCCTCGGGTCACGAAGACTGTGCCGTGGATAATTAGTCAAATAGCTGGCACACACATGTAGGGCTTCAAGCGACTGTCGTTTACCTTGCTGGGGAAGGGTTCGCCATTTAGTTTAACTAGCTGGACAGTGCCTTTGTCTGTAACCTCCTCAACCACGTATGGTCCTAGCCAGTGCATTTTGAATTTTCCCGATAATTTTTCAAATTTACTGTCGTACAGTAGCACTAGGTTGTTTACCTTGAAGGTGCGCCACTTGATATGACGATCGTGCTATGCCTTTTCACGCTGTTTTTGTACATGCTAATGAAATCTAGCCAGAAATTGTTCTTCCTCGAGTTCTTCTAATTGCGTGAACCTTTCTTCCAAGGCTTCGCGGTCGGATGTGCCCGTGAGTGCTGCTATCTGCAGACTAGGTATGATGTATGCCATTGGCATGATGTCTTTCATGCCATAGACTAGCCGGAAAGGTGTCTGGCCCGTCAATTTTTTGCACATTGTTCTATACGCCCATAATACGGTAGGGATGCGCAAGTCCTAGTTGTTTCACTACGCATTACATACTTTGGTCAGCACAGTCTCCAATATCTTATTGAATGCCTCTACTGTCCCATTAGCTTGCGGGTGGTACGATGTACTTTGCTGGTGATACATCTGAAACTCCTTTGTGAGCGTGCTAATGGTTTCATTCAGGAAATGTGTTCTGTGGTCACTCATTAAGATTTTTGAACAACCAAATCGGGTCAACAGGTTTTCAAACAAAAACTTCGCAGCCGTAGTGGCCATGCAGTCCTTGTCCGATTGCGCTTCCACCCATCGTGTCAGGTACTCCATCGTGGTAATGATGTAGCGCACACCGATTTTTCCTTGAGGTTTGATCAGTCCCACAAAGTCGATTACCCATTTTTCGAACGGCTGCAGTGCCATTTGTGGATTTAATGGCATATTGTCACTTCATGATGGTTTTCCAGTCCTTTGACATATGTCACAAACCCAATAGTGCGCTTTCGAATCCTGGTGCAGGGTTGGCCACCATAACCCAGTGCGAAGAATCTTCTGTGCAGTCACGCGTCTTGCATAGTTTCCTCCTGTAGCACCCCCCATGTCCTTCTGCGAGGATCTAACCTCATTCAAATTCAGGTACATATCTTCGCAATATCTCATCATTTTCCATTTTGCAGAGGTGTCCCGCGATGACAGAAAAGTTTGCCACGCACACCACTAATTCCTTCTTCTATTAGACTGAGTATTCCTTCGATGCAATCCCTATTGTTAAAAAATGAATTATATCCTCGAATTAGTCTTCCGTGACTCGCTCTGCGAAGAGCTGTGCATTAACTAGTCCCTCTAAATTTGTTGATTCCTCGCCTGTCTCAATTCATGACAAGTGATCTAGTCCTACATTCAGGCATCCTGGCTTGACAATGACCTCAAATTCATATTCTTGAAATAGTAAAAGCCATCTGCATATGTGCCCCCCCAACACAGGCTTGTTCACCAGGTATTTTAATGCGAAATGATCAATATACATCTTGAAATGTTCGACAAGTAAATAGTGTTGGTATTTTTGGAGCACGTACACCATTTCTAGCCCTTCGCGCTCAGTAGTAGAGTATTTCTTTTCAGCTTTGGGTAGTCTTCAACTTGTGAATGTGATCGGGTGATCCACACCCTCCATGCCCTCCTGCGTGAGTACGACTCCCAGCAGAATACACGACGCATCAAAATGTACATGAAATTCCACGTCCCATTTTGGGAAGACCAAGATGGGAGAAAATGCCAGTTTCTCCTTGAGGACATCCAAACTTTTCATGCAATCATCATTCCAACAATATGTAGCATCCTTCTTCAATAGCTTTTCCATCAGCATTGTTATTTGGGATTAGCTTTTGATGAATTTCCTATAGTATCTAGTGTGCCCCAAAGTAGTGCGCAATTGTTTAACACTTCACGGTGCTTCCAAATTCAGAATAACAACAATATTTGCAGGGTCCACCATTAGGCCTTGTTTGTAGACCACATGTCCCAGCAGGTTTCCAACGAGAACGAGGAGGTGCACTTCTTAAGGTTCAACACAATCTGGTGTTGACGACAAGTATCCAACATCAAACATAAGCTCGCTACATGGTGTTTAACTATCCAAAGATAGTCCAATCATCTAGATATACCTTCGAAGAACTTGTGGATGTATTCTTTAAACGAAGCCACCACAATGCACGAAAATATAGCTGGTGCATTATTCAGTCCAAAGGGTATAACGGTGTATTGAAAGCAGCCCCCTTTTGTTGCGAAGTTCGTTTTGCTCCTATCTTCCAGTGCGATCTTGATCTGATGGTACCCTGAGAAGCCATCTGTGAATGAATAAACTTCTTGACCACTAACATTCTCCAATGCTTCATCTGTGAATGGTGTCGAGAATGGATCGTGTACACAGGCATCGTTAAGCTTCCTAAGTGTTAGATGATCCAAAAATACAATTTTATCGTAGGTTATAAAATTAGAATAAAATAATTATTAATTTAAAATATTAAATTAGTAATTATTATTCTAGAATGTTTAATTATTTAATAGAGACTTTTAGAATTAGCATATTGTTGTAACTAGATATGACTCTCCAAATGTGTCGTATCTTAGGCTCTATTTTAGGAGATTAGTTAGCTAGTTGGTTTGAATAGCATTTATTGTAAATGGACACTTGTTATTTAATAAGTGATCCATAATTAGAGGTAGTTAGGACATGGAGCTTATAAATAGCTCATTGCAAGAGTGTTTGTGTTGTTCGGGTGTAAACTCTTGCAAAATCAATTATGTAATTGTTTTTTTCTGATTAATAAAATTACGTGTCTGAGGACACTTCTGCCATTATTGTGGTATCAGAGCTTCAGTAATGTTGCAGTGGATGTGAAGGGAAGATTCCAACTCAACAAAGTCCTGGAAAACTCCATTCAATTGGTCAGCAAATAATTGGTATGAAATTTGTCAAAATTTTGTTCAAAAAAAGAAGATTTCAAAGGCACAAATTAATGAATTTTGATTATGGGATGTTTTTATGATCGGGAAACCTATGACATTCTGATTCTGCTTGTATCCATCCATTGTTTAAGACAAAGGCAACGCATTTGTATTGTATTTAGGATGTCAAGATGCAGGGTTTCACCATAAATAATTTTTGTGTTTTTATTCATACATGAAATTGTTACCCAATTTGTGACGGAAGGACGGAAAAGCATTTGTTTAATAAAAAGGTTGCCTTAAAAATTTTGTCTGCAAACCAGTGTGCGTACACGGCCGCGGGTTGAAGGTCTACAAACCAGTGTGTGCATACGGCCGCTGGTTGAAGGCAAACGTGAGAAATGCAAGTGGTAATTACAACTGGAGAGAATGGCTCAGAAGATGGCAAATTCACACTCACATTTCAATTCAGGCGGTGATCTTCACACATTTCTGGCATCGATTTTGTAAGGCTGGCAGCTGCAAGTGTGAGTGAAAACGCTGGAATTAAAATATGGTATTTTTCAGAGTGACAAAGTATGCAGCTGGAATTAAAATCCGGTATTTTTCAGAGTGACAAAGTATGCAGCTAGAATTAAAATCCGGTATTTTTTCAGAGTAAGAATGTATGCAGCTGGAAATAAAATCTGTAGAAGTCATATAACCAATCTGGTAAGACGTGGAACCAAAATTGAATCTATTAATTGTGAATTGAATTAATAATGGTATGAGGTATTTTGTAATTGAACCCCATGTACAACGTTGAAATCTGAGAGAGTACTTTCAATTGTTAAGAGATTAATTGATTGATATTGATTTATTTGTTAGTTTTTTGGCTTTGAAGTGAAATTCAGTTGGTTGCCGTAGCAGAAACCTATTTGCAGAAGCGTGTGAACGAAATTGTAATGGTGGGACCATTGAATATTAATTGGATTGGGAATGAAAAAGCCGAAGCCAACCAAGCCAGTCAAAGCCAGTAAAACTAGCGGAAGCCGGCGTGAATCAGCGTAAGCCAACCTGCCAACAACAAGTTAGCATGAGCCAGCCCGCTAGCAACAAGTCCGCGTGCCTCCAATAAAAAAATATTTTTTAATTTTGAAATATTAATGGAGTGATAAGGTTTTTCCATTGTTGTTAATTTTTGTTTTGTAACTATTTGGAGGGATAAGGTATATTGTATTTTGGAGAAATCTCGTGATTTTTTAATTTTGGAGTTTATAGTTTATGGAGTAATAAGGGGATTTGTAAATTTTTGGAGTAATAAGGGGTTTTTTAATTGTAATTTTTTGAAGGAGATAAGTGTAACTCAAAGTAATTTTACTTTGAGGGGGGGTAATTTTTTTTACCAGATTGTGCAAAAGCACCATTGTAAAAGTCAAATTTTGAAAGTTGCCTTGTAAAAATTTGAGATATTGACTAGAGCCAAGTGCAAAGCTTAGTCAATTTTCTCCTGTTTTGACGACTATTCGAGGGTCAAGGCCAAGCCCCGATAGATCGTGTTTTTTGCGTGGTGTGTTGTGTTGACTATCTTGTCCTTTTTTGTTCTGATTCTTGGTGTGATGCTTCAACGCTAAAATGTCTAAGTTGATTAATTTGTTTTCTGATTCCGACAAACTAGAAGGCACCAAATCTTATAAAACATGGCATCGTCTCATTGAAAGCACACTCATTTACAATGAATTATGGCAGGGAATATGTGATGGAGATGTTAAGCCGAATAAACCCACAGATGCAGATGCACTAGCAAAATGGGAAATCAAGAATGCTAAAGCCTTAGCTCTTATTAAATCGTCTGTGAATGATGAAATGTATGTCCATATAGAAAATGCTTTAGATGCATGGACTGCCTTGAAAACTTTTAAAGACCTCTTTGATACTCAGCCTGAATCAAAGAAAGTCGATTTACAATTAAAATTGTTGCAACAAAAATTAACTGAAGACGGGGATATTCTTGAATATCTCTCAAGACTTAAAAATATTAAGCAAGAAATTATTAATGCTGGTTTTCCCGCAATTGATGATAGCTTTATGGTCACAATTGTAATTGCTGGACTTCCTTCTTCCTACACACATTTTTTAGATACTCTACAAGTAACTGGGAAATTAGAGAAACTAAAGTTTGATGAGCTTTGTGAAATGTTGAGTCAACATGATAAAACTTTTGGGAAGAAGAAGAAAGTTGGTGAAGATGTTTTTCTCACAGAAGCTAGCACTAGTAAGTCATCAGCAGATAGTTCTCGAGGAAGAGGTAGATGGAATCAGAATCAAGTAGCACATAATCGAGGTCGAAGCCAAAGCAGAGGAAACAATTTTAACAGAGGAGGAAGAAATAATTTTCAAGGTAGAGGAAACAACCAAGGAAGAGGCAATTTTCAAGGACAAGGATATAATAATCAAGGTAGAGGACAATCTCAAAATAAAGGTCAAAGCAGAGGCAGAGGACCATCTTCAGGAAGAGGAAGAGACTTAAGTCAAATTGTGTGTTGAAGATGTAACAAAGTTGGCCATTATGCTGAAGATTGTCGAACATCACTTAATAAAATTCCCAAGTTTCAGCAGCATTCAGCACAATTTGCAAATGATCAAGATGAAGATAACTCATAATATGTTTTTACTTCCTCACCAGCATCACAAATTTCATCCCATCTTAGAAGTGACTATGAAGATGCCTGGATCTTGGATTCCGGGGCAACTCAGCACATGACTTGTCGACGTGATTTTTTCTGGAATTTTTAAGATTGCCAACTTAATTCCATTTTTCTTGCTGATGATACAAAACATACTCCTTATGGAAAAGGAGTAGTAAAAGTTTTTATCCCTGGTATTGGAGAAAAAATGATTTCCAATGTATGGTATGTACCCAGTTTCAAGAAAAATTTGCTCTCTTTAGTCACGATTCAACAAGCAGGACATCAGGTGATTATGGAAGATGGTTTAGTGAAGATTAATTCAGTGAAACGGAACTTGAAAACAGTCATGACAGGTTATGAAGATGGAAAACTGTTACGGATGAAAGGGACAATTATTCCAAGGCATTCTGATTTTGCAAGGGCAGTGACTACAGGTATTTCACCTATAAGACTATGGCATGTAAGATAAGGACATTTGAATTTTGAGAGTCTTTCTCAATTGCAGAAACAAGGAATGGTTAAAGGACTTCCCACTTTCAAAAGGGAAAATGCAAAATGTGAAGCTTGCATTTATGGCAAACAAAATCGAGAAAGTTTTCCAACAAGTTCATGGCGTGCAAACAGGTGGCTACAACTAGTTCACAGTGATGTTTGTGGTCCACTACAAACTTCATTTGGTGGTTGCAAATATTTCTTACTATTCATTGATGATTTCAGCAAAATGACTTGGGTTTACTTCTTGAAGAACAAGTCAGAAGCATTTGATAAGTTTAAAATTTTTCGCCAACTTGTTGAAAATGAAGTCAAAGAAAAGATAGGTACTCTCAGGACAGATAATGGGGGAGAATTCACTTCAAATGAATTCAAAACTTATTGCAGTGAAAATGGCATAAGACGACATCTCACTAATGTTTACACTCCACAACAAAATGGAGTAGTTGAAAGAATGAATCGAACTTTGTTAGGAATGGCGAGATCCATGTTAACATTCAAGAGGTTAAGTCCAACATATTGGGCGGAAGCAATACATACAGTTGTCTACTTAAGAAACAGATCTCCAACTGCTTCTTTAGACGGAATCACACCTTATGAAGCTTGGTTTGGTTTCAAACCTCGAGTTAAACATCTTAGAGTTTTTGGGTCAGTGTGTTATGCCTTAGTTCCGAAAGAAAAATGAACTAAGCTTGACTCAAGAAGTTTAAAATGCACAATGATTGGCTATTCTGATGAGAAGAAAGGGTATCGTCTTTTGACCAATGGAAAATTCATTGTGAGCAGGGATGTCATTTTTGATGAAACAGAGAGTAAGAGTGCTGAAGAAATTGAAAATCTTCTTCACAAGTTAGAAACTAAGGCAAGTAAAAGAAATGGAAAAATGCAAAGTCAACCAGCTTCACCAAATTGGTATGAACTTGATTTTCCTTCCTCTGAAGATGAGTCATCCAGTCCATCTACATCAACAACATCATCTGGGTCTTCTAGCAGTTCATCCGCATCTCCAAGCAGCAGCAGTTCTTCTGACAGCGATTCTCCACATTCTTCACCTGAACGACGAACATCAGTTTATATTAATCCTCTTTACAATGATGGGGACTTTACAGAAGCACAAACAAGTGAGCACCAACTTCCGAAATGGGCAGTTCAACTTTTGAAAGATGTCAAGCCTGATGAACAGAATAAAACAGGCACCAGAAGGGCACATAGAAGTGAAGGCAATTTTGCCTTGATAGCAAATGATTTTATTGAACCTTCCACATACAAAGAGGCAGTAAAACATAAAGAATGGCAATAGGCTATGGTTGAAGAATATCAAGCAGTAATTGATAACAACACTTGGAAACTTGTTGATTGTCCAACAAATGTTAAACCCATAGGATGTAAATGGGTTTACAGAATTAAGTATAATCAGAAGGGTGAACTTGAAAAGTATAAAGCATGACTTGTCGCAAAAGGTTTTGCGCAGCAGGAAGGCATTGATTATGAGGAAACTTTTGCTCCTACAGCTAAATGGAACACCATCCGATTAGCACTTGCATTGGCCGCTCAAAAAGGATGGAAAGTTCATCAAATGGATGTGAAAAGTGCTTTTCTCAACAGGGATTTACAGGAGGAAGTGTATATGACCCAACCACCAGGTTTTGAAGTTGAAGGACAAGAACATAAAGTCTGCAAATTGATCAAGGCTTTATATGGATTAAAACAAGCTCCCCGAGCTTGGTATGCAAAGATGGATGAATACCTTAAGAAAGTTGGTTTTCAACGAAGTGAATCTGATGATACTTTGTATGTGTGACAATAGGGCAAATATCTGGTAATTCTTGTTATGTATGTAGATGATTTGATCATCACTGGCAATCATGATGATCATATTGCACAGGTAAAAAAGGAGTTACATGCAGGTTTTAAGATGACAGATTTGGGATACTTCACTACTATCTTGGAGTTGAAGTCTTCCAACGTCCACATCATATTTTCATTTCTCAGAGTAAGTATGCCGCAGAGGTTCTTCAGCGATTTGGCATGCAAGATTGCAAGCCCGTTCTCACCCCCATGGAGCAAAACTTGAAACTTTCAAAATTTGAAGGGGGGGAAAAGGTGGACAGTACAACTTACAGATAGTTGATTGGAAGCTTGATTTATTTGACAAATACTCGTCCTGATCTATCTTATGCAGTTAGTATTCTTTCACGTTTTATGCAGGAACCACGAGACAACCACTGGAATGCAGCCAAAAGAGTTCTTCGATATATCCAAGGAACAAAAGATTTTGGTCTTCCACACATATTCTTATTTTGCCTTTCTGTTTTTTCTCCTGCACTACCATAGGACTCACCCAGTCAAATTCTTCTACCGATTCAATAATTCTAGCTATGAGCATTTTGTCTAATTCATCGTGGAAGTTTTCTTTATACTTTGGATTCAAACGATAAGGTCGCTGCTTAACTGGCTTCGTGTCTAGTTTAAAAGTGATCTTCATCATCCCTAATTCACCAATGATCCCTCTTTGGTCTGTAATTTTGGTTGGGAACAAGTCTTGGTATTCGCGGAGTAACTTAGTGACCTTATCTACTGTAGCATCATACCATTAATCCCCAAGCGTCGTGTACTTTGGCTCTGCTTTTGTGCCAATGTTTACCTGCTTTGTTTTTAATGGTGCAGTGATGTCGGGATCCTCAATTTATGGTCCTTGAACCTCACGACAACCTTCTATTTTAGGGATATTAATATTTTATGGGTCCTCATCATCCTCTTCCACCTGCAAGTTATAACACTCTAGGGCGCTACTTAACTGTGTCGCCTATACTAGCTGAAGTACTTCCATTGGCATCTATGGTATTTTGAAGATGGTGGATTTTACTGCTTGCAGCGCATCGTCAACAGTATCCGACCAACGATCTTCAAATGTGAATGTTGACAAAAATCCCTCGCACAAGACATCCCATTCGTGTGTACCCTATCGGAGCTCTGTCTTAGTATACCATTTCATGGGTATGACATCTAGGGTATGGTATAATAAATGTACCCATTCAGGCTATGGCTCTTCCCCATAGACCTTGGTCCATTTCGCGAGGTGCGTACGTGGGTCACCTCGTCCATCATATTTGTCTACGAGCCGTATTTGTAGTTTCTCAAATTGTAGGGGCATCATCCTTCTGCATCTAGGCCAGTCCTCAAAATTCCCATGATGCATAACCCACCATCATGCGGGTGTTCCACGCAGTGCCCACTTCACCGCATCAAACCATTTTTGTTCTGGTACTACGCTTTCAAATTCACTTAGAAATTCATCCACCACTAATAATCCATCATATGTCGGCAGCTCCCTTGCCTCTATTTTCATGCAATGCAGTGATCTAATCATCATGTTGCAACTTTGTGCAGACAATCCTGCCATCGCTCTACTTCTTCGTCTGAATCCGAAGTGCAGGAGCTTTCACGCTCCCATGAGATTCTCCCATCTACAGTCAGATTCACCCAATCCTAGTCTTGCACTGTTATCTTGTAAATACAATCAAGATCATCATCACTATCATCGTCGCGCACTGGTTCAGTGTAGCACGTTCCTTCGATTGGATTCAGTGGTACTATTACGCGTAGTGACTTTTTCTCAAAGATCATTTTGTGCTTCTTTAGATTTATGACTCCATTCATATCAGTGGCCCAGTCTATTCCTAGCAGCACGGGATAGGGGTTACTGTCATCGAAAATCTCTATTACTTCAAAATCTGCCTGCACGCTCGCACCCTCAATATCTACTATTACCCCTTGCAATCTCCCCATGGGAAAAATATTATGTTGGTTCGCCATTCATAATTGAATAGGGGACCATTGTAACGTGGGTCTGCCCATGTGTTCCCATGTTTGTTTTGGTAATACATTCGTGTCCGAACCCAAATCTAGGATTACTTGGTCCATTTCATACTCACCAATCTACGTAGTCAACCTCATTTCCCTTCTAGTGCGCAATTCATGCTTCCCCAGTTTCTGGACCATGCACGGTTCTCCTGACCCCGCGCACCTGGTGATCAGTTCTTGTAGTCCTTTAACTATTTTGTTGTCGTGCAACAACTTCATGCATGTCTCTAGAAAGGTAGTGAGCATTGAAGGATCCATTTCTGGTTCTAGTTGATCCTTACTACCTGAAGTGGAGGCCTCCGTGAAGCTCTTCTTAGCTTCCATGAATGTCTCCTTTGCGCGTTGTAAGTCAAACTCGGGTTCCTTTGTAGGAGCCTTACGAACCCACATACTTTTTTTTGGTTGCTTCCCCTTATCATCTCCCATGGTCATACACTTCTGAGCATCATGTTTACATTCAGGTCTTCTTCACGCAGCTCAAACCTCATCATTTGTATATTCTAATTTGGAGGGTGATGAAATACCCCTCTTTCGTGCATCCTTGTGATCAACGAAGGATAGTCTTTTGTCTCATGATCAAAATGAATACAATAAAAATATGATATCCTTGTCGGTTTGGTACAGTCGTGGGCATAGTGCCCTGGCCCTCCGCAATTGTAACAAATTAGTTGTTCGCGACCCCTTCCTGGTCCCATTCCACCTCGTCCTCGACCATGCCCCTGAAATCCAACACATGCCATCCCTGCATTTGGGTCGAGGGCTCGTGTTTCGGTCTTCACTCTATAGGCAGGGGTTCGATCCATCATTAGTTCGTAATTGTGGCAAGTGCGTTCAACATGGCCTACCAACCTGCAGAAATTACAAAACAATTGTTGGGATGTCTTCGTATACTTCTGCAACAAATTACAATTATCCGTAGTGTGTTTCCCTCCTATTTGACAGATCACGCACCATAAAGCAGGTGTCATGCTCGGCCCTGCCTATGCCTCTGGTCTCAGTGACATCAGCCCTCCTCCTGCTAAGTAGTTCGCGAACATTGGACAGTGATCCTTGTCGTGGCCTTAGCCTTTGCATTTTATGCACCATACTTCCTCGTGCACCTCTGGCTGAGGTGCCCTATCCTGTTTCAAACTCTGCATTTCCAGACACAGATTCTGTAGTTGCGCGTGGATTTTTTGGATTCCCAATCCAGGGTCTTGAATAGGGGTCTCATGTAACCTCATTACCATTTCCAATGCTTCAGCCTGAGTGGAAAGCTTCTGCTGTGAAAACATCGTCCTCAAGTGCGGTGTTAGAGATGCTACAAACCATGTGCGATGATGTCCATATGTCAACATCATATTGGCTTTGTGAATCGTACTCTTCAGCCTTTGATCCAGATCCCAGGGGGTCTAGCCTGGGAGCATCGTAATCTCCTTAAACCCGATGATTAATTGTGTTTCTGACTTTGGCCTGCTAAATTCCCTATTCAGTGTGGCCTGGATTTTTGCAATTCCTACATTTGGGTAGTCATTAGAATGCTTGATATACCATGTCAACGCACAATCCTGCAACATGCTTACCAGTGTGGATTTCTTAATATTATCATCCGTGACACCTTGTGCTTCCCATACCACTCTTACCACGAACTAGAATTGGTCTGAATCTTCATTCCCTACACCTCTTAATACTAGTAGTTTGATCACACTCACCATACTGAAATATGGGGGTGGCATATGTGGAGTGGGTGCAGATGGAGGTGAGGGGGGTGAAACATGTGGCAGTGTGGGTGGAGGTAGTAAACGCGGAATTCACTTCCTTATCAAACTAATCACGCTTCTTGGAGAAACCTTTGCGAGATCATCCTCACTCTCCTGCGAGGGTGAAATTAAGGGACTATTTTCTAATTCTTCACTACTTCCGCTTCTATAGATATTCCCGCTTCATGTAATCCCAAACATTAATTTGTTTTCATAACCTGCTTTTCACACAATAACATCTTAATCCAAGTGTTCAAAGATTTAATATACTTACCTTGCAGTCCTTTGAGAAAACATCGTTCTGCCTCACTGTAGCTAATAGTCGTGTCTACTGCAAACTCAGTGATAAATCCTCCTATTATTCGGTTGATCCAATGGTCCACAGCTCGTGCGATCTTATCTTCTGATGCTTCTAGTCTGTGCACTAATTCTGGAGTCTGCACTACTGGTTTATCGAGCCTACACCTCCCCTCGCTTTCTGCTAACTTCGCGATCCACTCATATAGCTCAAAAGGAAAAGATGCAAAGAAAATTTCGTGGATTTCTATATACAAGTAGTGCTCCAACCACTATTCCTTAAATACTCGCGGAGTTTTATTTTCCTGTGTCACGAACTCATGAATCTTCTTGTCCAACCACTCTTCAATTTCTTTCTTTGTTGGGTTCCAGTGGCACGACATCAGACATCCCTTATGCAGATCTCGGTCTTAGCAACAGAACCATTTGTTGGCTTGTATGGGCCTGACCCAAGTTTAGAGGTGATTTAGCCAAACAAATCCCAGTACTACTGGCCCTTTCAGCAACAATCTATGGAGCGCAGACTGAGGTATCACCTGAAGTAGTATGGGAGGATGCTAGAACCAAGTTTTCACACCCTGGGGATGTCTGATATGTCGAGATTGTTACGCGGTCCAACCTTCACACTCACTATGCTACGTGCACCAGTGGGCACCTCGCAGCCTGCGATGTTGTCTTCGTGTAGTCCTAATTGCAGCGCGATCCTTGTTATTTACCCATGTCTTTCCTAATTATGCACTGTTAGCTGATTACTTAGATTATTTTCATATACAAGTATTCTGAACCATACCAACATTTACCTAACTGCGCACAGTAAATAAACAGAGTAAAAGTAATACATAACCACAAAATAACGATTCAAGAATATATGCACAAAACTAGGATAAACTTCTCTTTATTAGCTTTATGTTCCAATTATAGACTCAACACTGCCTTGCGTACTCAACTGTAGGGGTCCAAGCACTCAGCTGCGCAATCTACTAGGCCTCTGCGCACTCAGCTATAGAGCCTCTTCCTATCACTATGACCCAAAACACTTAGAATCCGACCCTAAGCTCAAACCATTCCTATTCTTCTCTCTTCATTATTCCCTCCCTTTAAAACTTAGAGCCTCGCTCTATTTATACATTCTCATGGTCCACGGACCATGGGTAGGCCGACATGACTTTACATTACATTACAATATTTTAGGGCAGACAACCCTATGACTCATCCTCTACTTTGTGCTTCGCTCGCAATTCATGGAGTCTTACAAAACCTTTGACCAAACTTGGGCTTTGAGCCCCCAAAACCCTGTTGTGGGGGGATTCCATGCCCAACATGGGTTGATTGTGTAGAATTAGCATGGCCTTTACTCCTAGTGATAATAGGTAAAGCTTCTTGGTTATCTTCATTGTCATAAGTAGGTAGGATAAAATCCCACATCCCATGTACTTCAACCAATTATTCATCTTCATATTCATGAGTAGATAATGTTGTTTCTTCATCATCTTCATCCAAATTAGACTCAGTGTTAGATATTGTACTTGGAGGTTGAGGATTAAATGTCTGATTTATCTTGAAGGATCTAAAAGGTTTTTTAGAAGAGGACTCAACTACCTGTTTCTTAATTTCTACCATCTCATTTGACATGGTTTTAAGGACTTTTTGTAAGCCTTCAAGATCGAAGGGATCCTTAGGGTATTTCTTCTTTGATTCATCCTTAAATGTAACCTTTTTCATTTTTATTTCTTCCTAGGCAGTCTTCTTTTCTAATGAAACTATTCTCTTTTTGACAGACAGGGCTTCTTTCATGTTTTCTACTAAAGTAGCCTTATTGGCTCTATCCACAAAAATCACTATATTGGAAGGAAGAGAGGAAATGTACCATTCGATTTGTACATCAACATGAGGGCTTGATGTATCTGGGATTTTTTTCAACAATTTATTAAATCTGGAATTGAAATCTTTGATCTTTTCACCTAATTTTGCTTTTAAATTATAAACATCATTAATAAGGGATGCAACTATGTGATCATCACCAAATTTAGCTCAAACTTGTTCTTCAAACATGTCCCAATTCATAATATATCCTGGAGGTAATGAAAAATACCATGAACCTGATGATCCTTAAAGAGTATAGGAAAACAATCTTACTACACAACCTTCTACAGCTACTCCATTAAGATTAATGGCTAACATATAATTGTGGAGATGCTCTCTAGTAGGTAATCCATCAACAGGATTAAATTTGGGTAGCCATGTTTCAATATGTTTAGGTAGATCATGGAGAGGTGATGGAATTTGCACAGTGTTAGGATTGGCCCATGGTCTGATTGGTGTTGGGGGTTGTTGTTGTTGTTATTATCCTGCCATTATTGGAGTTTGGGAAGAGGTGGGTGTTGATGGTGATTGTGTTGAAGAAGAGGTAGGTTGTGTATTAGTGTTGGATGAACTAGCACCAATACTTTGAGAAGAAGGGGTATTAACATGAATGAATGGAGGGAAAGAAGGAGTTTGTGGAGGTGAATTTGACAAAATCTCACTAGTAGATATTTGTGACTCAAATTTCTTAGTCTTTTTCTAAAAAGAAGGAAGAGGAAACTCAACTGGAGGAACCCCAATATTCTCACTTTGAGAACGAGTTAAAATCCAAGTAGGTTGTAAACTAGAAGTTTCACTTCCTTTAGAAGCTTCAAATGCCATAGGCTTCTCTGCTAAAATAGAGATTTCTCCTAATTTATTTATTAGTCTAGAATTCAGGTGATTCTGGATTATAATTTGAAGGGGATACTTCAGGAAAAGTGCTAGGATATTTAGGAGGTGATTTCTCAACTTATGATCTAGAAATAGGAGTTTTAGATGAAAATCAAGAAGTTGGGGGTGGTCTTCAGGGGGAGTGACTCTTGGAATGGATTTTTAATTTATATTGAGTTCTTTTCTTTTTTATTCATAGCCAAGGCCCTCCTTTTAGTGCAAAATTGTTGATGCCCCGAAATTCACTGCAACAACATGGGGTATAACCACCCGATCAGGGACTTGAATACCATCTCTTTTCCGTTTCGTATAGTGGCTCTGACATGATATAATGGGACTAGTTTCCCAATAAAAATGTGATAGAATGGATAGAGTATTTATAACTAAAAACTAAATGATAGATGGGATAGTTTATAAACTAAAATACATGTATATTAATCTATCTATACCTGGGGTTACTTATGTTTAAGCAGTCTAGAATAATTGTCATTAGTGTATGATAATAAAGATTAATCAAACACTTGCAGAAATGGAAACCATTTAAGATAATTATTTTGATTAAATAGTTAATCAAAATGATTGATAAAACTCATATCACAATCAAATAATGTTGAACAAATCGCTTATATATGTATTAAAGATGACAATTCTAGCATGTTCAGAAGTGAATTAATGCATAATTGAGTTAGAAAAGATACATATAATAAACAACATAATGAGGAACTATCGATTCATAAACAAGGAAGAAATAAAATAATAAAAGTACTTGATGTATGTTACTCTTCTAATGAAAGAAATAGTTTTGGTCCATTCTTTCTCATTAAGATGGTTTCAAAAGTACAAAAGTGCAAGCTTCCAAAGACTTCTCTACAAAATTTCAGGACCCTGATCTGGTCATTCTACTAAGATAAGCTTGAAAGTACAGAAGTGCAAGCTTCCAAAGTCTTTCCTTATAAAATTTGGGGACCCTTTCTGTGCAAACATGAAAGAGTTTATATAAAAAAAAAACAAAGTATAAAAATAGAAAATACATAAAAGTGTTGAGGAGGTTGAAACAACTCTCCTTAAAATAAGAGATAATAGGACAGAAATAGAATTTGTTGAAATGACGAGCTCATGGATGCAATTGTGTCTATTCTTTCATTCGTTTCTTGAGCTCTTAAATATACATCATTGGCTTAACTTCAAGGGGTTGACCTATCCTCATGCGTAGTTTTCCAATGTACACTGCATCTGAAAGTGCAAGAAGTATATGAGTGGATGAGTCAATGAGGCAGTGGAGCATTAGCCACTAACTATGTAGCTTCACAAGATATTTCCAATACATCTCCCAATCAAGTTTGGTCAACTTTTTAATTGCTTCTTCCTTTTATTTTGAAGTTTCTTTCCATTTCCATTCCATGAATTTGATATAAGGAAGATTACCAGGTGGGAATTCTTGAATTAGGTTGGCATTACGCAGGGTATCATTGATAGTTTCAATGGTGTTATTGGTAGCATCGGTTTCCCTGAAGACTACTTTTTCTGCATGTTTCAACTGAATCTCCCAATTAGTAAAGAGAATTTCCTTGCAAGATTCCTCTATTATGGGAAGGTATGGTGTTCTACCTTCTGGTGTATCCTTCCATGTTATAAATCCTGAAATTTAATCATCAATGTCATTGAAAGTCACCCTTAGATAGGATGATTGATTCATTAGGGAATCATTTATAACACATAGTGGATTGATGATAGATAAATTTTGACATAAAATTTCTTGTTGCTTTCATAATAGAGTGCTTAGCTCCAAGGATTCCTTTATGAATTCCTCAACTTTAGGATTGTGCTTCAGCTGATCAAGTGAAAATTGGAGTTGTCGGATTTGAGTGTCCTTAGTTCTGATATTTGTCTGATGTAGGAGCTTTAATTGATCAAAGCTCTACTGGAGTTGAGACAATTGTATCTTCACTTGTTGAAAAATACTTTGTATTTCCTCTACCAACTGTTGGATTCTCTCTTCATTTTCCCTGATCAGTTGTCGAACTTCTGTTGCTTTAACAACGTAGTAGATGCATAGGCACTTGTGAATTGTGACAGTTACTTTGTCAAATTCTCTGAAGGATTAGTTTGTGTATCCTTCCATACTATGTCCATTGGTATATCACTAGGAATGACTACTGATGATGGATTTTTTCTTCTCCTTTTCCTTTTTCTTTTCACCACATCCCAATGTTTGGGACTTTAAAAGACATCAAGAGGAGGGATTTCTTCCACTTTAAGGACAATTTCGGATGAAGGGGATGTTAGGAAGATTTCAGTTTCTTCCATAGTGACAGCTTTATCAGAACCCCTATCAGTAAACGAGATATTTCGAGTGTTCTAGGGTTTTCTGAATGTTTTCTCCATCTCAATATTCTCTTCCCCTTGTTATCCTTTAAGTTGTTGATCAAATTGTTTCTAGGCTTCATCCAGCTCATTATTGAAGGGTATTTTATCAATATGCATTTATGTGGATTTATCTTCCACTTCAATATCTTTGGAGACTTGCTCTAAGTCTTGTTCTGAATTTTGTTATGAACTCTTCTCTGAATTCTTTTCTGAATTCTACTTTGAACCCTATTTTGAACCCTGCTCTGAACCTTGCTCTTCTTGGGAAATCAGTTGAGGAATCCTCAACAGATCCAAAGGGATGTTTTGTAGTCTTCTTTCCTTGTATTATTTGAAATGCACTACCTTTTCTAGATTTAGTTTCAATGTAGCCATGTGTTATACTTGTGAAAATATTTTGGCAGATTCAAATAGGTCATCATAGTCATCATCTTCATGACTGAAATTCCTGATTTTCACTTGGGCAGTAACATTATGTGCTACTTTGTCTGGATCAAATTGTCTGCCAAGAATAGTAACAAGATTTAACATGTAATAATATCAATTTCAAGCGAAGCATGCTTGAAATCATGTAGAGCATATACACCACAATGGATTGGGAAAGAAGGTCAAAGATATTTCTTGGCTTTCTTTAGGGTCTTTGTCAACCCACCCCTGTAGTTTGATAGGCAATTTCCCTACCAATAGTTTATCAAGGACATATAATGGGAGAACATGAGGAGGTGCCAGACTTCAATAGACTCTAACATAGGTAAATATATCTTCACCAAACCACCTGCCTATTGATATGAAATCAATTTTTGCCTCTTCAAACAGTCTTGGGGCTCTTTTGTCAAAAATGGATTGGTGTATTAGCAGCATGACTCCTTTGAATTTTTTATAAAAATGGGCGTAGAAATTATATTCCCATCGGATTTTATGATATATATGGATAGGAGTGGGATATTGAATGGTTAATTTCCATCCCATGGTTGGGAAATTTGAAGTGAAATGGATCACATCTATGATATATGCGCTCTTAAAGAATGGTTGAACTACTCTGGTAGAAACATACCAATTTTGCCTAAATTCTCGGATTTGGGAGGTAATATTATTTGAAAGGATAGTTCACCAATCCATTATATAAGAATTGACTGTTGCATAAATAAGAGGAACCCATTCGACTAAGAATTTATTTGTGTTAGGGTATCTGAATAACATACACATCATAGCAAAAATATAAGAATAGGGAGCGGCGAGAGAAGATATAGAGTACATACCTGACTTTTCATGTTTGTGTTTGTTTGGGTAGAGTCTCCATCATTTAATTGGATCTAATTCCACCTCATTCTCGCTTTCAAAATGTTCAAGGAATGCTTTGTCATACACCTTCTATGGGTCAGGTATATGGTACATTTTCTTCAAATATTCACTTGTAAAAGACCCAATGATTGTTTTTCTTGCAGTTAAGAATGTCCTATCATTGATATTGATATTCCCAATTATCCATTTCACCATATCAGTATAAGGAAGGATCTTGGGTTGAGCATGGATCCTGTGAAGAAAAGACTTGGTGGCTTCATAGTTGGAGACTTTCGAAGATGAAGCAACATTCATTTTTGTCACTCTATGAATTACCCTAGGTCCTTCACTTTCAAGCAATTGATACATGGATTCCTATGAGGATGTTCAACTGTCTATCGTGCATGTAGTGTTTGATAAGAGTGGAGGCATTTATGTTACTTCAGAAGAAAAATGTGTGGATTGCGAAGTTTCCATGGCTTTCTTTCCTTTATTTGCTTTGGTCATCCTATTACACTACTTCTTCTTCAGTTTAACCTACAATTGGAAACACAGAGGAATGAAGAACAACAAGTTTGAAATGTGGGAGAGTTTGAACATACAAGGTTTGAAATTATGGAGAGTTTATTTTTAATGCGAAAAATCTGAAATATCTACATACAGGCCATCAAATCACATTGGGGCTTCAAATCATAAATACCATTAGAAGTTCTTAATAACTAAAATCATGGCTTCACGTGATAATTTATTATCACATTAATAGATCGAATCGCAAAAACCTTTTAAATAATGATCTAAAACATGTTTCCATGTGCTTTCCCAATATGTGATAGCAATACCATTATATCGGCAGTTCGGGTATCAAAATTCTGTGATGCAATGATCGTAATATCACAATCGGGGTTTTGGAGCAGAGGACAATGGAAATGACCAAAGACCTTTTGCGATTGCGAAATCACAATGAATGATGTGGCAGTGGAGCGGGCCCGACTGTGATTTAATAAACCTGCTTTCCTTTATTTTATTCATTCTCATGATTTTATTAAAGTCACGCCTTTTAACATAGAGCTTTATCGCAATCGGAAGATTGGAAGTGAATGAAACGGCCTGCCTTTTTCCAATTTGCGATTCATTCCGACATGACATATTTATAGGTTGCATTTAATTGTTATATCAGGTCGAGATGGTTTATCACATATCACAATCAAAGTGGTCCTCAAGGCTTTTATTTATTATGCTCGTTATAAGTTTGCGATGTAGGCAAGCTCCGACATAGAGCGACTATGTTAACAATACTTAAGGCTTTTAAAGCTTAAGTGTTTTTTGTTCTCAGGGACCATACTTTATTGCATCGCAAATCTCAATAGGATAAAACAAGGAGTTTCTAATTAGGACTTGCGAAGTGCGATAACGTCGGAATTTCTTTAAGGCAAGCTCATTCTAGTTGTTCATGCCAATGAAATTTGGATTTTTTATTCGAATAAGCTCAAATTTGTCCTTTTAAAACACTAAAATGTTTTACTTTTCTATGTTTTAAAAATTTAAATGGTCCCCATTATTTATATAATAATTTCCTAAGACATTTATATATAAATAAATGTTTCCGGGGGGGGGGGGGTTTGTTGAATAGCACAACACCTTATTACAAATCAAAATTTTATTTAAAATGTAAAATGTAGAAAACTATAATGAACGGTGTTTAAATTTGTTTGCTTTCTGAAGGGTAAATTTTTCTTTTATTTATTTTTTATTATTCCCCTTTCATTTATTTCTTTACTTTTCATTTTTCTATTTTTCTTACTTTTCTTATTTTTCTTTTCTTTTCAATTTTCAATTTTTATTTTTTATTTATTTTTTAATATAGGAAAAATATACAAAATATTACAGGGGTAAAAATAAGTTACAACAATGCTCATATTTTTATCTAGTATATTAACTTTATTATGATGAAGGGCTTACTATGAAAGGTGAGAAATACATGCTCTTATGCCTATTACTCATTTGCTCGATATGACCCCACCTAAACATTATACACTTTATGAATGTAGGGTTCACTTTATATATAGATATAGTGGTATTTTTAATGTATTTCATTTTAAAAAGGTTTTTGTTAACTAATATAATAATAATAATAATAATGTATAATTTGAGTTGGTTTAGTGGTTAAAAACATGTGTTTCCTCTTTAAAAATTATAAATTCATCTAATTGGGGTAGAATATCTACACTTTTGTAGATAAATCAAATCATTATGTCAAGGTGAGTGCCTATTATTATTATGTGAATATTTGTGCATTTATATATTGTTCTCTCTTCAAAGTGGTAAAAGTATTTCACACGATTAACCTATTTATACTTCTACCAAGCATAATAATTCATATAATTTTATTTATGAGAGGTGTTGTCACCTTTCATACCATCTTAAATGGTCCTATTATTCATCCCTGGAATTTTGTTTCGAGGGCCCAAAGAACCAAGGATGCAGACCAAGGTCGAGCACCCAAGTGCTATGTAGCTCATAGGGAAAGGGAGACATTGTAACTTTGTTTTAATTTCAAATTTGAAGCACTTCCGATGAAAAGAGCTATGATGTGTTGATGGCTCGTGGTTGTGGGAGAATTAAAGGAACCAAGGGTGGAAGACAAAATACAAATCAAGATAGGCTCTCGACGGAGCTTGAAGGCTTTACCACCCAAACGCTAAGCTTACGGTTACAACAACCAGTCCCATAGAGGAGAAACAGTAAGGGGGCTAAGAAAAAAGGAGCTAGGGGCATCATAAATTTTTAATTTTGTAATGTTATTTTAAATAGAGTTATGATGGATGAAGGCTCTGATACTGCATCCCCTAAGCACTAAATTGGTGGTCACAAGCAGAGGTCCTATGGTTGATAAATGATAAAGGGGCTAAGAGAAAAGGGGCTAAGAGCATCAGAAGGTTACAATTTCATAATGTTATTTTAAATAGAGTTACAATGGATGAAGGCTCTGATATTACATCCCCTAAGCACTAAATCGGTGCTCATAGGCAGTGGTTCTATGGTGTATGATAAATAAGGAGCTAAGCACAGAGGGGGCTAAAGGCATAAAAAAAAATTGTTTTTGTAACTTCATTTTAAATAAAGATACGATGCACTTCGGATTCGAAGTTGCATTATGATAATATTATAGGATGTATTAGGCCCCAATAGTGTAGCACAAAGGTAATAAAAGATGGATGGGTCAGAAGCTAAGTTCTAGAGAACCTCCAGTGCCACCACATCAAATCATGGCTAGCTCCAAAGTGAAGAATTTCAAGCAGTTAAAGGGAGAAAGCAACAGGCGTATTGGGAGGTAACCGTGGAGGAATATTATGGAAAAGGCATGGCCAAATCAGAGGCAATCAAAGGAATCAATATAGGATATATTTTGTTGTGTCAATTGTGACACCTCATGTTTCTCATGTTTCGGTTAATATTGTATTTTAAAGAAAATAATCCAATCTATTATGTAATCATTAGTACATCTAAGCCATTTGAAGTAAGAAGGGTTGAACCTTTGAGAGAGCGAAGAAACATCATTGTACTTTTCTGGAATTTTTGAAGATAATCAAAGGACTATGACTTCAATTTTAGCAGCATTTGTGTTCATGTGATTTTTTCCTATATAATCATTTCTGTTTTTCATCATATGTTCAAGATAATATAGGAGTTATGATAAGGCTAATTTAAGGATTGACTTCATGTTGATGGTGTTGGACCCGTCAACATTCGGAGGATCTCCCCGGTATGAAGTCCCAACTAGAACTCACAATGTTTGGTGTAGGAGTCCCATCTAGTATGATAGCCAGGTTTCCATTATCTTAGAGATTTTCCTTAGCTCTTGTTGTTCAGCACATGAGAGTGTTATGCTTGTAACTTCAAGAAATCGAGGTGAGTATGCTTGATAAGTGAATAATGTAACTTTGTGTTTGGGTTCTCTTATTGTAAGGGAGAGGGTAAAAGTGAGCCTCTAGATGAGAGGTAGTAGTACCACCCAGGGAGAGACACACGTGAAAAAAACAAGGGTTTTTCCAGCATCCAATGGAGTATTCCACAGCAGATGTGGCAGTCGTTAAAACCAAAGTGTAGGGGAAAACACATACAACATCCATCAAAGTAGTCCACATGGGGGTGTGGTCGTTATAACCAAGAAAATAAGAATGGTATGTCTAATGTCCTGTGGAGTAGTCCACATAGAACAATCAACAGTGATAAACAATACAACACATCTTCAATAATGTAAGTACTAAAATAGCTAAAGTAGTTAAACTATCTTACTACAGGTTAAGAAAACATGCATTACAAATGTTTAAAGAATAGTCTTACAAACGTTTAAAGAATAGTCTTAGAATAAGTTCATACAGCTAGCACTTTGAATATATTTTGTAACTGTTATTTGGACTCTCTCCCTATAAAGAGGGAAGAAAAACTCATTAGAGGGGTTCAGTATTTTCTACTTCCAGAGGTTTTGGATTTTCCGGTTCCGGTGGTTCTATTTTGGTGTCTCTGAGGCTGTAACTATTTTTTGGCATATTTCGCAAGTTTGAGCCATGGGACATGTATTTTCATTCTCAACGATCAATAAAGAATTTTTATTATTCCAAGAATTTTGGATACGCAGTATGTGTTCTTCTTCTGTATTTCACTTCATGTGTGTTTTTTGTTTAAGAAATTATGCGATTGCAGCTGCCAGATTCACTCTTAAATCCCATATTTACTTATGTTATTTTGTAGCAGACAGCACCTGTGAAATTACACATTTACCTATGTTATGTGATATCATATAGTACCTGTGAAATAAAATATTTACTAATGTTATGTGCTAGTAGATTGTACCTATGATATTTGGAGATTTACCTATGTTGTGTGATAGCAGATAGTACTTGTGAGACATGGAGATGAAAGCCTTAAAAGGCACTCCATAATTTCTACACTTCATCCCTTTTATCATTTCATGATTCTACTAGGAATTTTTACATACAATTATGTGTTTATCCAGCCCTATGCATTGAGTTCTTTCCTTATTTTTCTCCTTCCCATATTACTGGAACGACAAAAATTGAAGCCGCATTATTTGTGTGTCAGCCACCAGACCTGAAACATTTTTTCTTAAGAATGATATCTTTCTCTTGTATATACTGAATCTGCCTCTAAGAAAGGAAATTGAACCAAATTTAAAATCATTTTACATCCATCTCTTGAGCCACATCAAATTATCTTCAAGCAAGAGTAATATGTCCTAGGAACTGACCTCTCCTAAACTCGAGGGTTGTCTATAGGAGCAACAACATCTTCTAGCGTCATTTCTGGTGAACGAATAATAATATTTTTCCCTGGGTAGGACATTAATACATTTCTTTTGTCAGGTGAGCAAAGGAAGTGTGGGCTGATGATCTCTCACCTTGGAAAATCCACTAGTTTAAATATTCGCTTGATCATCTTGTCTTTCAAAAATCCTCATACTTTCTCTAACACTTCATGACAGACAAATCCCCCCTGAATTCAACCCTAAGATCTATCACCTAAAGGGGTTGTCAAAGCGGATATTCCTACATTCTTGACCAACAAATTTTCCCCGATAGGTTTTTTTTTTGTCATTATTTACCCCCATCATGTTCCTCCATTTCAAGAATGGTCTACCTATTTGCCTAGATTCAATGGAAACACATATGGAGTCTGAACCAACACCTTAAGGACTTTCATGAATGCTTGGAGCAACGGGGTATTGTTCATGAAGATCTAAAAATAAAAATGTTCATGTATTATTTGGATATGGATGTTAGGGTTTGGTACAAATCTCTACCTCATGGCAGTATATCCTCTCTGAAGAGCTTTCACATTGCATATAATGATTTTTACAAAATATTATATCCACCAACTTATTTATTTAAATATTTTTGTGAATATTTTAATGTTGAAAATATTTCCAAGACTAATGATGTTGTTGAAGATATTTGTGGAGATCAACTCCAAGAAAACATATACTTGCATCAAGAAGCACTGCCCAACAATCAAGAAAAGGAAGGAGACGTTATCAATCTACCAACAAAGCCTCGAAGATCTTATTCTATTGATTTTGATGGTTATCCTTTATATGATTTGTATGACTCAGATGGGGAGTTGGGTGCTACAGAACCACAACAGTCCCAATCATGGGAAGCTACTCAAAAAGAGGAAGTTGACAATGGGGTTAACAAAGAGGCTCCAATTTATGATTTACATCCTTCATATGGAGAACAAGGTATTAGCATATGCTTAAGACAACCACAAGAGGAAAATTATTCTCAGAAAATAAAGACGACCTCTTCTTCTTAGTATATATCAACAACTGCCAATCAGTGTTACTGGCCCATGTTTATACCTACCTTTGTTCTTGAAGTTCAACAAGCTAGTAATAAAGTTGATGAAGACTTTATGATTATGACTCATATGATTCAGAGGAGGATGAGATTGTTGCATATTTTCAAATGTATTTTCTTATGAGCAAGTGGGGAGAAGAATACTGACAACAACTTCTTTAATAATAGCCCAAAGTTGAAGAGCCAAGCCATCTTTGTGGCTACCTTTTGTAGAAAGACTCCCGCCTAGAAACTATTCAAGAAAGAGAGGCGACTGTAAATTTTTATCATCAGTTCTACAATCTAATAGTTGACTATATGGAATTTTTCTTTGGCCAGCAGCAGGTCTCAATTATAGGGTACACATTAAATTTTTTTACCTGAAATTTTCAAATGTTGCATGCCTTTTTTAATTGCTAAATTTCTAGAGAACAACAGAATAAGGTCTAGTACTCAGATATTGAGATGGTATCATTAGACGGTTGAATTCACTTGAGTGAATTCGGCCTTGGACATAAGTAGGAGATGTACATAAATAAGCTCACTATGTGAGTGTTTAATTTTCAATTTTTTTCAAGTTGTAGTTCTACATTTGAAGTATTATGAGGAGGGGACTCCCAACAAATAAAGTTCCACAAAGATTTTATGCTTTTAAGGGTTCACTATATTTTGAATCCATGCCCAATGGTGAAGGCTACTAGTCTATAGGTTCTCAGCACCTTGCTAGTAAGGCATTGTCCCCAATTGGATTTAATGTTGTCACTTGCCATACCATCTTATATTTGTGTCAAATGGTCCTATTTTTCATCCCTGGTGCAGAGAAGGACAGGGGCATTCTTGGTTGACTAAAGGGAAAGCCAAAAAGGAGAGTTGAAAATCAGAGGAAAAAATCAAAGGGAGAACCAAAATTTCAGGAGTCGAAATTTAGAAGGGAGCCGAAAACGGAAAGTCAAAAATCAAAGGTAGAAACAAATAGAGACAGTCGAAGTTCGGAGGTCAAGACGTAGAAGGGAGGAAAAAAAGGAGATCAGAAATATTAGGAGTTGATTTTCAAAACAATGGATATGAGAGATAGACTCAGAATATCAGGGGTTGATATTAGAAGGACCAATAGAAAGGCATATCGAGACTTCAGGATTTTGAAGGTCGGAACATAAGAGACCTCAACAGAATATTTAAAAGTAGACCCGAAATGTAATATTAGAGCAGGCAGTCGGAACGATGGATTTCACAGATGATTAAGAATATCAAAACTTTATATCGAAAGGTTGGACCTCGAAGAAAAGTGATATCAAAACCTAAGATTTTTGTAACTCCTTAACAATTGAAATTCTTTGAAAAAGTGTTGAGTATGCTGAGAAGGGGAAATACAAAGGAAATCATCACAAAACCAAGGACCCCAAGGACCCTTTCTCTCTCCTCAAGACAGTGTTAGGGTCCTATAATTTTTATAGGATTGCTTGATTATAGCTGATTATTATATTTTGTATATTGTAAATAATATTCCATGTTGTAAATTATTTCCAAAAAGGTCAAAACCTTAAGAAAATAAAAAATATGCTTGCAAGTCGAAATGCAACATTAGAGAATAATTAATTGTGTTTAGATTAAATTAATCACATCATTTAAATGTGATTAAATAAATTTTAATAAGGCGCATATGGACAAAGTCGTTCTGTCTTATATGGTTAAAGGATGCTATTGTCCGAGCATCTGAATTCCCCACTAATCTCGATCAATGGCTCATATATTTTTTCGGCCCCCCTTATCCATCCTACCTTCACTGTGGGGGGGTGGGTGGGGGGGGGGGGGGCGGTGTGTGTCTGAAAAAGGCATTCTCTCCCGTTAGGCCCCATCCATACGTGGAGCCTACCCCACATTTCAAACCCCCCCCCCCAACATCTGATACCACTTACCGCCTTATACCCCTCCGAAATCTACCAATATTCTCTCCCTTTCCCACTAACTCTTCCCGCACGCTCCCCTCCACTCCTATCTCAACACCTGACCATGTTTGTTACCAAATTAACAATTGACCTCACTCCCACACCACTCACTGCTTGCCATTTGGATTATTGTCCCGACTCACCTCCACATCATGTCTCCACATAATCCCCACCTCCATGTCACCTCACGCCTCCATGTCATGTCTCCACATAATCCCCACCTCCATGTCACCTCATGCCTCCACGTCATATGTTCGTTTCATGGTCAGTTAAAAATATGTTTTTTCATATACAACACAGTCATTTAAAACATGGTTTACAGACAACTGAGAACGAATTTTAAAAAAATTAAAGAGTTTTTGTTTCTAACATCCTTCTGCACAAAAAAACTCTCTCAATTTTGTAACATATATTATGGTTTGGGATATCTTGATGAATATTTGCAGGAATTTTTTCCCAAATTTTCCTATTTTTAGCCATTCTTTTCAAATGCGTTTTTAGAGTAGGTGGAAATGAATTTTGAAAAACTGAAAGAGATTTTTGTTTCCAGAATCATCGTTTACAAAATCCTCTCTCATTTTTCTAAAAACTATTATGGTTTTGGATATACAAAGGTATTACAGGACCCTATTTTTGATAATTTCGAGAGGAATAAGCTCAAAGACAGTTAGTGACTTGGATGCCACCTCATCAAATAAGAGTCGCTGTCAAATTTGAATTGCTCTTCTTTATCACCATAAATTCAAAAAGATAGTGCCAAGTATATTCATTAGTTTTGAATGTCCTATATTTTAGTTCTATTTGTGTAATACAGTTAGATATTTGTAAACAAATCTTGACATTTTTTCAAGATATTTTAGTTTAGAATTTGTATAAATACTTCATAGTCTAAAGTAAGACATGTTGATTTTTGAATGTAATTTCATCTGCATAGTGTAGTTTTTCAAAGTAGCTAGAGCATCAATAATACAAGGACCTTTTCACAATATTCATGTGGTGTTCAAAATGGTGATGTGTTTCTTCAGTTTATTTGTTTAAACATTTTTTTCTCTCTCTGTTATTATGAAAATCTCAATTACTTAATAGAAACTGTGATGAATATGATTTTTTATTTAGAGAACCCTATTCTGGTTGTTAATCATTTCCATGTTTTCCGCTGAAATCAAATTAAGGAATTCTTAGTTTCTCCTTAATTTCTACTGAATCTTACATTTATGTTCTTTCACCATCCATTTAAATTTCTGAAAATATCCTAACATTGCAACCTAGCTTGCCCTATGAAACTCCTCTACAGTTTGATGTTGAATGCAGTTAAATCTTTAGATTCCATAGCTCAATGGAATTATAACACTTAAATCAACCAAACCATTCAATCAAAACAACCATTGCAGTCATAACTAGCCTACAATTTACACAAAACAAAGCTAAATTTTACAGAGCGATCCCTCTCTAAAGCTGGCAAGGCTAGACCCCAACTTCCAAAGTGGTTTTGATGTTGTCCTATGTGTTTACTCCCTCAACCTAAAAAATATAGAATGAAAACATAGTGGCGACCATACTGGGGAATGAACCTTTCAGATTCCCCATAAAAGTGTATCAAGTTCCAGATCTAATTACTGATGGTGGAAAGTGATCAGACACAAGAAGGTTGTATCATTCACCTGGAGACTCCACGTTCAAAGTATTCAGATCTCAAATATTTAATGGAGGCTCCATTGTCAAAGAATGTATATTTTTAGAAAAATCATGGTGACTCCACTGCAAGTTGATCAGATTTCTTGCTAAACAAGATGACAGGTTATGTGGTAAATCCTATGACTTGTGATGTTTTAAAAGAAGTCGGAGATCAATTAGCCGATGTTCAAATTGATGAAGATTTTTTAATGTTCATGTTTCGTTGTTTGAAATTAAGAAAATTTTATCTTGAAAGTAAAGTTTGTTTTCTTGAGTTAGTTGTTGAAAGAGTCGAGAAGGATATTGAACTTTTGGATTATCAGATTTAGTCCTATAATTTCCAAGATCCTAAACAATTCTTGGAAAATATTCCTTCTCCAAAACAAGAGGAGATTGTATTGCCTTTTGATTTGCAGATTGTTGAGAATTATGTTTTCGAGTACAAGATTGAAACTGAATAGTGGGAATCAGGGTTTAACCTTGAGAATACAACTGATGAAATCTTCCATGCTCAATCGGTCAATGAAGGCCTACAAGGTAAACTAATTAATCATGCCTTTACTGATCCTATAACAAACTACATGGAGGTTCTTTTTAGCTCAAGTGTTCAATCATGTTTTCATGACCAGATCCAATAGCAGTTGCCATTGCACTCTATAGCTTTGATTTTATGGACAAAATGTCAAGTTATCTTTTTGATTGTGCTAACAAGTAGTCAAGCGGACCACTTGTTTCAAAAATGACTTAACTGGCTTCATTGGAATTTTTGTATTATTTGATTCATCATAATTTTCAGTAGTGTAGAGTAGGTAGCAGTGTGCAAATAAGCTTAGCACTCTGAGCATATTTTCAAGCATTATTGTCAATTTCATTTTAAGATAACATACAAATTTCAATTCTGTGTGTCTTTCAGATTTTAGTTTGCAGAATGGGTTTGATTTCCATTTGAATATTTTCATTCACAGATATTTTTATGATAGAGCAAGTTGTAGATTTGGGATCAGCCCAATGGATCAGACTACTAACAATGATATTGACACTTCACCAGGAAGTTCCATCCCTACCTAGAGCCACTGTTAGGGTCCTATAATTTTTATAGGATTTCTTGATTATATCTGATGATTATTATATTTCAAATGTTGTAAATAATATTCCATGTTGTAAATTATTTCCAAAAATGTAAAAACCTTGAGAAAATCAAAAAAATTGCTTGCAAGTCGAAGTGCAACATTAGAGAATAATTAAGTGTGTTTAGATTAAAGTAATTGGATCATTTAAATGTGATTAAATAAATTGTAATAAGGCGCATATGGAAAAAGTTGTTCTGTCTTATATGGTTAAAGGACGTTGTTTTCATAGCATCAGATTCCTCACTGATCTCGATCAACAACTCATATCTTTTTTTGGCCCCCCTTCTCCATCCTACCTTTACCGCCGGGGGGGGGGGGGGGGGTCCGAAAAGGCAATTTCTCCTATCGGGCCCCATCCATATGTGGCACCTTCCCCCAAATTTTTCACACCTCTAGATGATACAAATTACCACCTTATAACCCCTCCAAAATCCACCAACCTTCTCCCCCTTTCCCACTAGCTCTTCCTGCGCAATTTCCTCCACTCCTATCTCGACACCTAGTCATGTCCATTATGAAATTAACATTTGACCTCGTTGTCACTCCCACGCCACTCAATGCCTACCACTTGGACTAATTTCCACACTCACCTCCACGTCATGTCTCCACATCATCCCCACCTCCATGTCACCCATGCCTCCACGTCATATGTCTGTTTCATGGTCAGTTAAAAATATGTTCTTTCATATACAACACAGTCATTTAAAACATGGTTTACAGACAACTGAAAATGCATTTTCAAAAACTAAAAGAGGTTTTTGTTTACAACATCCTCATGCATAAAAGCCTCTATCTTTTTATAACATCTGTTATGGTTTTGGATATTCAGATGAACCTTTGTAGGCATGTTTTCCCGAACTTTACTGTCTTTCGTCAGTGTTTTCAAATATGGTTTCCGAGCAAGTGTAAATGAATTTTCCAAAACTGATAGAGGTTTTGGTTTCCAACATCATCATTTACAAAAACCTCTCTCAATTTTGCTAACATATATTATGGTTTGGGATATAAAAAGGCATTACAAGACCCTATTTTTTAGAATTTCAGGAGGAATAAGCTCAAATACAGTTAGTGACTTGGATGCCACCTCATAAAATAAGAGTTGTTGTCAAATTTGAATTTCTCTTCTTTGTCACCAGAAGTCCAAAAAGATAGTTCCAATTAGATTCATTAGTTTTGAATGTCCTATATTTTAGTTTTATTTGTGTAAGACAGTTTGAGATATTTGTAAACAAATCTTGATATTTTTTCAAGATATTTTAGTTTAGAATTGTATAAATACTTCATAGTTTGAAGTAAAACATGTTGATTTCTGAATGTATTTTCCTTTGCATAGTGTAATTTTTCAAAGTAGATGGAGGATCAATAATACAAGGATATTTTCACAGGATTCATGTGGTATACAAAATGGTGATGTGTTTCTTTAGATTATTTGTTTAAACGCCGTTTTTCTCTCTCTATTATTTTGAAAATCTCAATTACTTAACAGAAATTGTGATGAATATGATTTGATATTTAGAGCACCCTATTCTGGCTATTAATAATTTCCATGTTTTTTGCTGAAGTCAAATTAAGGAATTCTTAGTTTCTCCTTAATTTCTACTGAATCTTACATTTATGTTCATTCACCATCCATTTAAATTTCTAAAAAGATCCAAATAGTGCAACCTAGCTTTCCCTGTGAAACTCCTCTAAAATTTGAAGTTGAATCTAGTTAAATCTTTAGACTCCATAGCCTAATGGAATTATAACACTTAAATCAACCAAACCATTCAATCAAAAAAAATCAGTGCAGTCATAACTAGCCTAAAATTTACACAAAAACAAAGCTAAATTTTATAGAGAGATCCCTCTCTGAAGCTGGCAAGGATAGATCCCAGCTTCCAAAGTGGTTTTGATGTTTTCCTATGTGTTTACTCCCTCAACCTGAAAAATACAAAATGACAATAGACAAGACACATGGTAGGTGTTGACTGGCCCTGAGAAGTAGACATTGTCGATGACATTAGTATGATGTGGTCATACAATAGACACATGGCATTAAATTCTGGAATTTTTTAGGGCCTAATGGGGTAAATTTGGGTGACACATGTCACCACTAGGGATGTGCCACGTGGATATGATGACATCAGCATGGCATCATTTTGAAGGTCAGCATTTTGGAGGAAATATATTTCGTGACCCATGATAAAATTGTTTTATAAGAATTTCTTATCTGATGGAGGAGCTCTGATGTTAAGTGACATTTGGTCATGATGACTTAGAGGACTAAGGGCATAGAGAGGGCAGAGCACCTAGGTGTTATGGAGAATATTAGAGGTCAGAGTTTTCAGAACCCAATTGAAAATTTAGTTTATAAAAGGTTTTGATGAGAAGGGCTTCTGATGTGGACTAGAACATGGTCGTTAGAGATCCAAAGAACCCAAAGTGGAGAGAAGATTTTGGACCTAAGTTCTATGAACATTATCGAGATGTGAATATCGAAAATCTTGTGTAATTTCTTTTTGAAAATGTTTTTATAAGAGGGAATTCTAATGTGGTGTTGGTATTTGGTTTCGAGGGCCCAAATAAATAAGGGTGCAGACCAAGGCCAAGATCCCAAGTGCTATGGAGATCATCAGGAGAGGGAGAAATCGTAACTTTGTTTTAATTTCAAATTCGAAGACCTTTTGATCAAAAGAGCTCTAATGTGTTGATGGCTCATGGTTGTGGGAGACTTAAAGGAACCAACGGGGAAAGAGAAAATACAAAGGAGATAGGCCCCTGATAGGAACCTAGAGTCTTTCGCACCCAAGCATTGAGCCTACGGTCATGACACCCAGTCCCATAGAGGAGAAACAATAAGGGGGATAAGCAAAAAAGAGTTAAGGGCATCATAACTTTTTGATTTAGTAAAATTATTTTAAATAAAGTTATGATGGACTAAGGTTACAATACTATAGCCCATAAGTGCTAAATTGGTGGTCACATGCAATGGTCCTATGGATGATAAATGATAAAGGGGCTAAGAGCATCGGGAGGTTACAATTTCGTAACATTATTTTAAATAGAGTTACGATGAAAAAATGCTCCAATACTATAGCCCCTAAGTGCTAAATTGGTGGTCACAGGCGGTGGTTCTATGGTGTATGAGAAATACATAGCTAAGCATAGAGGGGGATAAAGGAATCATAACTTTGTGTTTTTGTAACATCATTTTAAATAAAGTTACAATGCGCTTCGGATCCAAAGTCGCATTATGCTAATATTACAGGATGTATTGGGCCTTGATAGTGTAGCAAAGAGGTAATAAATATGGATGGGTCGGAAGCTAAGGTACAAAGCACCTCCCAGTGCCACCACATCAAATCACAACCAACTCCAAAGTGAGGAAATTCAAGCAGTTAAAGGCAGAAAGAGGCAAGCATATTGTTAGGTAGTCATAGAGGATTATTATGGCAAAAGCGTGGCCAGATAAGGAAATCAAAGGAATCCACATGGGAGATATTTTGATGTGTCAATCATGACACCTCATGTTTCTCATGTTTCTATTAATATTGCATTTTCAAGAAAAGAATCCAATCTATTATGTAATCATTAGTACAACTAGGCCATTCGCATGCTCAAATAGTTGGGCAGTTTAGACAGCTAGCACTTTGAAGATATTTTGTAACTACTATTTGGAATCTCTCCTTATAAAGAGGAAGGAAAAACTCATTAGATGGGTTCAAGATTTTCTGGTTCCGGAGGTTCTATATTTTCTAGTTCCAGTGGTTATATTTTCTAGTTCAAGTGGTTATATTTTCTTGTCTCAAAGGATGTATCTATTTTTTTTGGAATCTTTCACAAGTTTGGTCCATGTGACATGTATTTTCATTATCAAAGATCAATGAAGAATTTCTTGTGATTCCAAGAATTTTGGATATGAATTATGTGTTCCTCTTCTGTATTTCACTTCATGTGTGTTTTACTTCTTCAGAAATGATGTAATTTTAGTTGTTAGTTTCGCTCTTAAATCCTAGATTTACTTATGTTATGTTGTAGCAAGTGTACCTATGGAATTACAAATTTACCTATGTTATGTGATAGCATATAGTACCTATGAAATCATATATTTACTAATGTTATGTGATAGCAGATGGTACCTGTGAGATTTGCATATTTACCTATGTTGTATGATAATAGATAGTAACTGTGAGACATGGAGATGAAATCCTTAAAACGTGCTCCATAATTTCTACACTTCATCCCTTTTATCCTTTCATGATTCTACTAGGATTTGTTGCAGAGGATTTTTTGTTTATCCAGCCCTATGCACTAAGTTCCTTCCTTATTTTTCTCTTTCCCATCTTACTGCAACGACCAAAATTTATGTCGCATTCTTTGTGTGTGGGAAACTAGACCTGAAACATTTTTTCTTGGGAATGATACCTTTCTCATGTGTATATTGAATCTTCCCCTGAGAAAGGAAATTAAACCAAATTTAAAATCATTTTACATTCATCTCTTGAGCCGCATCGAATTATCTTCAAGAGAGATTAAGGCGTCCTAGGCACTGACCTCTCCTCAACCTAGGGGTTTTCTCTAGGAGCTACAACAAGAGGTTAAAATTACAAAATAAAAATGTTTATAAAACATTTTACAAGAATTTTAAAATTTAAAAAGAGACTTATATAAATTTTTGATCACCCATTTATAATGTTCCCATGCATATACCTACTCTCCTAGGAAGGAACACATAATAATTTTCAAAATTCAAACTTACAAACCTTGTCTGGATTAAAATGTATACAATACATTCCTCTTATATATAGATTTGAAAGTGGAATAGAAAAAGAAATGTTTCAAATTTGTCCTACAATTAATATAAAAATATGAATTCTATTAAGACTCCATAAATTAGTATTCTGACAAGATTTAGAAACAAGCTTTGAGCTCTGGGTGTTAGGTCTAATGCATCCAACATTGTTCATGTTGGGTTGTTGTTGTATCTATTGATGGATATAGGATCAAGAGGGCCCCCATCTCCTCCCCCACCTTCTTCCCCTAATATAGTTTCCTTCAACACATTGTTCTTAGGGGGGGCCATGGTTCCAAAAATATAAATCCACAAATTTCATCAAAAATCTTGAAGAGATCCTAAAGGTCAAAGTCCATGCCTCTCAATCGAGTTATATGGATCTCAAAATTGTAGATCAGATTTTGATAAGCTAGTTCATGGGCCTTTGATTCTACTCACAATATCTGAAAATTTGGGTTGAGAAAAACTGGAGGCCACTAATGAAGAACAAAGCTTCCATGACTTTTTGTGGAAGGGGTTTTTACACCTTCATGTTTAAATACAAGGAAAATTGCGAATTTATTTTCCATAGTGGCCCCTATTTCATGAGGGTGCAAGGTCTATATTAAGATGGATGGAGTCCCAACCTTAATCTAGAGAGTGATTTCCCTTTGGAAATCCTGGTGTTGGTCCATCTCCCTTTTCTGTGGTTGCATTATTAGAATGAAGAGACATTCAAAAACATTATAAATAAATTGAAAGAATACATCATTTGATTTGAACCACAAGACGGGGCATAGTCATGTGCTCACATATTCATTGAAGTAGATGTAGACAAGGGTTTTCCCACAACCATTAATCTAAACTTGGACAGTTGGTCTCACATCCAAGAAATATACTATGATAAACTTATGTTCAAGTGCAAATATTTCCACAAGTATGGGAATTTTGTGCAAAAATATAAGAAAAATGGGTAAGATTCTCAGAAGCAACAAGAAGAAGGAGATCAATGGTAGCAGTCGAAGTGGAGAATGGGTTCTACAAGAAGAAACAATCAAGCATCTCGCCCAAGGTGAAAATCGATCTAAAGGAAAAGGTATGATGTCTCTAAAGAAGAATGGGTCAACAACAAGAGATAGAGCTTCAACCAACAAAAATAAGAATCCTATGGATTAAAGAAATAACTTTGATTCCTTGAATTGAGTGATTGAGGAGGGTGAAATACCTTCTAGACAGAAAAATAAAGAAGTCCCTCAATGAAACTCTAAGAACTCCATAGTCTCGACCCCATAGGGGATGCCACTCTAGTGATTGAGCATCTAGAGGAAGAAATTGACATAAGAAAAAACCCATCACAAAGTGGGAAGAAAATTAAATAGAGAAGTAAGGAATGAAAAAAATTGAAAAGGAGAAATGTAGACCCAAATAGTGATAGATCCAATCCATTACAAGGTCACTAGGAATGCAAGAAAAGGTGAATCAATCCCTCAATCTGATGGAAACAAATCCAACAAAAAATAATGAAGCTAATATCCTAGAACTACAAGGGGTTGGGTTTGGAAAAAATACTATCATAAGTTACATTTCTTGTCAAAAGGGAAAGGAATTCAATCCTTCTACCCCATGAGATGAAATTTGGGGAACGTGAGTCGCCAAAAAAATCAGAAAATTTATGGAAAGGGTGTGATATTATAGTGGTGGGATCTCACGAAGCATCTAACAATATTAGTACGTTGTTACTCCTTCCTTGTTCCAACTCATTGAGCTTTGTCCCTCCCTTCACTAGCTAGTAGTGTTGGTCCTTCACTTGTTGTCAGATAGGGCACATTGTGTTGTGAATGCCTATGTGCAAGTTTAGAATATGGATAAAATAAATTGTTGGTCATATTTGCAATCTCCAGGGGACATCGACATGAGGAGTGAGTGTATTATTGTAGGGGACTTTTACACAAGCCTATACCCTTGGGCAAAAAGGGAGGCTCCATAGTGTTAGATCAATTCCAGTAAAGTGTGGAATACTTGATATCTTCCCTTGATCGAATCGACATCAAGCCTTCAAACAAAAAAATCACTTAGATTAATAGATGGACGGGGCTAAGGCATATAACATCTTGTCTTGACATATTTTTAATAGGAAGATCCTTGATCTCGCAAGAATTCATAGTATTTTTTGAAATTCTCCCTTAGGGTAGATTTGATCATAGGTCAGCATCCCTTTAGGTTATTTAGAAATTAGATTATGGATCCCTTCCCTTCAATTTATCTTCCATCTAGATTCAAAAGGAAGGCTTCAATGAATTGGAAAAGAAATATTGGAGAAGATGGGAGACAACATCTCCTATTTCCATTTGGGTAAATAAATTCAAAAACCTCAAAACGTAATAAAACAGTGGGAAAATGAAAACAAATTAGAAAACGATATTAGGGTGCTTCAACACAAAAGAAATTTGGAAGACATTCATAACATAATGGAACAAGAATAAGTGACCAAAGAGCTCCTATTCCAAGAGAAAAAGTAATTTGAACTCTATCATAAATCTCTCAAAATGGATGAGGATATTTGCAAATTAAGTCTCATAACTTATGGCTCCAAGCAAGGTATCACAATTCTAAAAAAAATCATAACCAAGCCACATATTTCCTCTGGAAAAACAACATAAAATCCATCACAACAGTGGGAGCACAATCAGTGATTTTGATAAAATCAAGGAGGAATCTCTAAAATTATTTAATAAACTCTACATAGATTCAAATGGCCCCAACTTCGCTTCTATATCCTTTATGCTAGAGAAGATATTGTCTAAGGTATCGAAGGTGGATAATACTAGTCCATTGAAGGAAATTTCGAAAGAAGAGAAAAGAAAGGCAATGGTTTGTTTATGTTTGAACAAAGCTTCGGGACCATATGGGTTCTCAACCCATTTTTATTAGCACTTTTTGGAATTAATCAAGTTTAATCTGATATTAATGGTGGATTTTGCGTTTAAACACAACTAAAATGGGGAAGAGATTAGTTGCTCTTTCCTAGCATTGGTTCCCAAGGATATCATCATATCCTCATATTCTAGATTTAGGTCAATATCCCTGTGTGTGTTTCTTATAAAATCATATCCAAAAGTTCGTCCTTAAGAATGAAGTGTATTCCTCCCAAACTTATTTCAGATAATTAGGGGGGATTTGTTATCGAGAGACAAATCATTTACAATATAGTGTTGGTGAAAGAAGTAGTTCATTCCATCCTAACTAGAGGAAACAAGGGCATGATAATAAAATTGGATATAGAAAATGCTTTTGACTGGGTTAAACACAATTTTGCAGCTCCAACTTCTCTCGTAATTCAACTTTGATTCCAATTTTATACAATGGATAACACTTTGAATATCTTACCTTGGATATATCCTCTTATAAATGGTATATCCTCCATATTTTTCAAAGATTCTAGAAGGTTTCATCAAGGCTACTCCCTGTCTCTATTCTCTCATGGTTGTTTCTCTCAAAAGGCACTTACAATTTGAATGGAGAAGAGTTAATTTCCTTGGAATAAGATACATAAGAGGTGTAAAACGTAACCCCTCCCAATTCATAGATGATACTCTCCTATTAAGGGGAGCCTCACTAACTATAGCATAAAGTTTCAAATTTATATTCGACAATTTTTTGTTGGCCTCTATGGGTCTTATCAACCTAAGGAAATCCCAAATCTATTCTTGGAATATTAGCACTTTTTTCAATGATAACTGGGACGTGTTTTGGTCTTATATGTAGTATATTCTTCAAAATATTTCAAGTACTTGGGAATTCCAATTTGTATAGAATCCCACTCCTCTTAGGCTAGGACAAGAATACTGTCCAAATTTAGGAGTAAATTAACTCAATGGGGAGAAATTTAGCTAAATTTATCTAGAATATGGATGCTTATAAAAGTTATTTTCTCAGTTGTGCCTTTGTACCAGTTCACTTCTCTTTTGGAACTCTACGGAGTCCTCAATGAAATTGCAAAAAAATAAGGAAATTCATGTGGGAAGGAGGCAAGAATAAGAAGAAGAAAATCTGTGTAGTAAATTGGGTGAAAATCAAGGTGCCAAAATCACATTGCAGCTTAGGCATCTTATGAATCTTGTTTTGGGAGCCAAAATGGCCTAAAAATTCATAGCATGGAAGCACCCTGGTGGAAGGAAAGGAAAATGCTTCCTTGGAAACCAAGAAATTAAGCTAAACTTGTTGTGGCCAACTAATGGTGGATTCTCCATCTGGAATATTTTTATATCCTTTATTGGATTGATAAAATACTACATTTCATGGTCTCCAAGGAATGGGAGAAAGATAAATTATGGACAGACCAAATCATGTGCAACCAGCTGATAGAAAGAATAGGGGAACTTTTTCTGCTGAGAAAATGATTGGATTAAAAGAACAAAAAATCTCTTGTTGAAATTTTAGACTAGGACCAATCCTGGAATTGGTGTGGTTGGGCCCTAGACTCAACCCCTCATCACCTACAAGGAATGGCATTGAAGTTAAAATCTCTTTTATTTGTCTTCGTCCTTATAAATAGAGATACTTAAGGCAAGGTGGGCTATAAAAAAATTGTTTACTAAATTGAGGACTTGGTATGGAGTATGGAAACCTAATTGTCCAATAAATATTAGCTCCTTGTTTTGATTTCTAGCCCACAATAAAATATTGATTGCTGAAAATTTAAGGAAACGAAGCATTGTTAGGCCTTCGCATTGTTTTCTTTGTCAATTTTAGGAAGAGTTTATCTGTCATGTTTTTCTAAGCTTCTCTTTTGATAAGGAAGTATGGATAAATTCTATGTCTCCTCTATTTTCCAGGATTTCATGTCCAGAGCATATTTCATTCTTCTTCTCCTCTTGGAAAAGAAGTTCTCAAGGTAACTTCGCAAGGAAATGATCCTTTAAAATCCTTTAGGAAACACATCTAAAAGTTATATTTTGGAATATTTGGATAGCAAGTAATGATAGTATATTTAATAATCATAGAACCCATACTCAATTAGTGGCCTTAAATGCGAGCTCCCTTTATGCATAATTTTTCTCTTTCCCATTAGTTCTAAGGCCTCAATCCTATGGAACAAGCATGGCTCTCAAAAATATTATCATAACCTGCCAATAAATTAGATCTATATGTCCAATAAAAATTCTCCTAGGAGCCATGGAATTTAAGGATGGGAAAAGAGAAATATGGTAAATGGAGGAAGGCAACTTTGACAGTGCATCCAAGCACAATCCAGGGGTGGCAAGAGTGGGAGGGGTGATTATCAACACCAATTAAAATAAGGTAATAGAATATTTTTGTGGCTTGGGACACATAGCCAATAATCATGCAAAGACATATGAAATGTTTTAAGGAGTACTGTTAGCTAAAATAACTTGGATTAATGATCTGTTACTGATTGGAGATTCACAAATGAACATCAGAAACATAACAAAATAAACATTGTTGAAAGATAACAAACTAAGGGTCATAATTAATAGAACAAATGGAATAAGGAAGTCATTCTCCTTGGTTTGTTTCTATCACATCCTAAGAAGGAACAACAATGAAGTAAATTGGTTAGCTAATTAGGGCTCAAAGTTGCATGTGGGTGTCCTAGTTAGAATGTGAACTGAATTTTAAACCCCAACCTAAAGGATCCATGAATAAATATACAAGAAAAAATATAAAAATTTGCAGGGGAGTTCCACGCTATACATGGTCTGCCTTCCCTAAAGTATGCATGCACTCCTCAATCATATAGGGAGGACCATAGTCCATCCTGAGTGCATAGTGCTGGGAAGAGTTAAGTGGAAGTACAAAGAAGAGTATGGGGCATTAACATGAAGAAAGTGATTTTATCAATCTGTAATATTTGCAATAAGGGATATTTGTTTCCATATATGATATTAATCCAAGATGTGACAAGACTAAGCCTAGGAAAATTAGTAATTTACTTCATATGAGGCATCTTCCACTCATGTGTGAATTGATGGGTGATTGGTGTGGTCTCAGAGAAGTTTATTTAAAATTGGAACAATCCATTGTTATTTCAATGTGCTCAGCAACATCTAGATTAGGGTCTAGGACAAACTCCTTAGGACAATTGCTACTTTTGGGCAAACGATTATAGAAAATTTCTAGTGGCAAAAGGGAGAAATTATAGTTCATAAAGGCAATGTAAAGTGGGCTCGCATTGATCTGTTACAAGTTGATAATAGTTGAAATCCTTGTAATAATCTTTTGAATTATTAAATTCAATTATTCAACGCCAAAGCCCCAAGGGTTGTCTTAGAATTATAGTGTTAAAATCAGTCTTTAAATTATGGGGCAAATATGATAATTATGGGTGCATATCTCCAATTGTATTATCCTTCAATTGTGAATAGTTAGATCAAATACATAATATTCTATCCCAGGAATATTAAGGAGTGGAAGATCAATGAATTCTTTATAGTAAAGAATGTTGTTTCAATTGTTTGTCCCTTGGAGGTGCTATGTGCTCCATGTGGAAGTTGTGCTAGTGAAATTGAGGAAGCCTATGCCATTGTGGGGCAATTTGAAAAATCACGCTTTACTTTTTCTCGTTGCCTATAAATTGCAAAATGGAACCCGTAGAGGCTTGAGTAAAAAAAAATAGAAGAATTTGTTGCTATCTTTATTTTGAAATTCAACCAATTAGTTTCTACAGTTATAATGTCATTGGAGAAAATGATGGAAAAATGGTCAAAAACATAGAGAACAAATGTTGAGTTGAATATTCACTTCCAACAAGCGGAGGAATTGTGAGCTTTCTTCAACACGATGAACCTCCACTCCCCCACTTTTCAAAGCATAGAAAAATTTGAAAGTAAGAAAAAATTTGACTTGAATGTGCCCATTTTGAACGAGGGAAATACTAAAACACAATCTAAAGGATTTATGCAATCTATTTTGTCTTGATGTTTTGAAAATATTGCAAAATATTATAGATATTTTGGAAAAAAATCACTTCCAAAGACCCTTCAAATGTAAAGCAAGTATGCCAATAGTTATCCATAATAGGTGATAGTTTAGAAGAGTCCTTAGCCTCATATAAACTTCATTTAAATGCAACTGTAATCTCCTAATGTATAGGTTGTGACATAGGCATAGAATTTTTGCTATAATATAAAATTCTCATCACTATTAAAAAATAAATAAATTAGTAGTATGAGAATATCCAGTGTGCATTCCATTTATATATTCTTGTATAATCCATTCATCTTAAATTAGTTGAATGATTTCTTCAAACAAGGAATTTTCCACTTGGTTTCATTCTTTGAAAATGTGAGCAAATGAGACATAAAGAGACCCCACAAAATTCCTAGAATTTCCTCAAAAAGAGGTCAAAGGGTGAACCTTCTAATTTTACTTCTTACACCATTTAATCAAAAGGAGTGGATCATCAAAATATTTAATTTTTGATAAAAAAAATTGCAAGAGTTAAGGTTAGTTTTTTTTGTAAGCTACGGTAGTTCTTTCTTTTTCTATTTATAAACCAAGTTGTTCCATGTACAGAAATTTGGTGGCCTCAACTTGCCCAAATGGGAAACCAAGTCTGTTGGCCACCTGAGTCTGTTATATGCCATCCAGTAACAAAATTTAACCAGTCTTTCAATCCAAGCTAAATAAACTTCACATCTAGAAACACTATTCAGGTTCCGAACTAACATAAAACACAGGAAAAGAAAATGCTATCTGCTAAAAACCCAAAACTAGAAACTGAAAAAACTATTCCTTTCGATCATCTTTGTCAGATTCCACAATAGCCGGTGCGGCAGCAGAGTCGCCTGGCACTGGAGACAGCTTCATCAAACGTTGTTGGATCTCATCCAGCTTACTGTCTTGCATAATCAAGATAATTTGCAGGTTTTTCATGTCCTTTTTTATATTGGGCATGCCTTGTGCTATTTCTGCCATCTCCCCCGCCACCTGCTCCAGGGCTCTGGCCAGTAAGCGCTTCATAACCCAGTACACGTGTAGGGCTTGTCTGTATAGCGTCATCCTGCCTCTGGTGTGCCCAGGGTCGGGGACTATATCCCCCCATTCTTCCATCTCTGGCTCAGAATCTTCTTCCATGACACTATCCTCCATCTCCTGTATTAGCTGACGAATGTTAGCATCCATCCCTTCTCTGTATGCATGCGCGGCTTCATGGACTACCGTCTTGATAGATTTCCTGCTCTTCTCTAATCTGTTGGTGTCGAAGTTATAGGATCGCTTCTACATGGCTGGCTCTAGCGCCCTTTGCCCCCATGACCCCAGCCTCTGCCCAGGCATGCCATCTTTTCCTTTACTGACTCCTACTTACAATTATCAACAGCAAACATTAGCTTTCTATGAACTTCTATCTTCCCATAAGTTAGCATGTCCTTGTCGCTAGCATTCCTTCCCCACTTTGGCCTCCCCCGTCACTCTAGAGAATCGATGGAATCTCCCCCCCAGACTATGGTTGGTGGTCAAGCCCTCTGCCATCCTGTCCTTCTCATGGATTTCAGCCTTAGTTTTCCAAGGCTGACCCTTTGCCCTGCTAATACATTCCCCAGGCATGCCTATGCTCTGTTCCTCTTGCTACCTCACAACGTCATCCTCAGACCCACCCAGACACAACCCCTCCCCTGCGAGTCCCAGCTTTCCCCCCTCCTCCAACATACTATGCGAGACAGAGTGAATTACAAGAGGTAAGCCAAAGGAAACATACCCAGAATTGAGCTCAGCCGCAGAAGATCCCGTCGCCCGTGTTGTCATGTTCCCCTCCTTCCTTCACTGCAAACTAGGCTCTCTTCCTACCCTTGCCACCCTCATGAACCCTTTGCCATCTGCCCCACATCCCATCCCACTATGGCTACCGTTTCTTCGCACCTATCCCCCCACTCTCCTGCCACTTTGCTTCCTCGAAATTCCTGCAATCATGCAAGATGCCACCACATCTAGTTGATCCAGATTGAGGGCAGTAGGTGGCCGTCCTAGCCGTCCTCTCCCTTGCACTGTCCTCCGGCTCGTACACTCCCCCTTCATCACCCCGATCGAGGAAGAGTTAGGGTTAGTTTTAGTTCCATCAGTTTAGACTTATAGTTGGAGTGCTCTCGAATGATTGCTTTGAGTCTAATAACATGAGACCTGGAAATATATAATATGCCATCTACGACTCCCAAAGTAGTTTCACCCTCTAAGGAAGCATCAAAATAAACTCAAGGATTTGATATACCAACTTCTTCAAAAACTTTTTGATGTCACATTGGATAGTTTGACTGTTTGACATAAGAAAGTACACTCCACCCTTGAATTTCCTATTAAATTGGTTTTTATGGCATTAATGTTGAATATTCTAGCACTTTAGGCTAGCCAATTACCCCAATAAATGATAAGAGGAAAGGCTCTAAAACATTTAGTAGCAACGTTGTCACACCAATTATAGAGCCCCTCCTTTATAGAGCTTGGAAACTATGCATCTCTTAAACCCTTGAATCATTCAAGCTCCTTCTAAACTAACCTAGCAAATGCACAATTTATAATTAAATGACTATTTATTTCATTACTTCATAAACAGGATACACCACCCTAAGCCCTTAATATTCCTCCTTTGTAAGATATCCTAAATGATTAGTTTTAATATAATATGAAGTTAGTATAATATGTTTTTTACTTCAAGAATTTTTTTCACATATTTGATATTTCAAAATTTGAAATCAAATATGGATTTCATTGTCCTAGATGAACTAAAAGTCAATGATAAATAATTATCTTTGCATTGTATGTCGTGAAATTAGACCTAATTCTACATTTACAATCTTCCTTTAGTATCATAAAATCCCTAAATCAATCATTATATATGCTATTATTGATAAGCTTGGAAATGCCTATTCAATTTTTACATCTACTTTTTAGTCCACTAGAGAAGCACTTATTCATGAAGGAGATACTTATAAAATGACTTCATTTAAGTTTTGTGTGATTATTTAGTTAGAGAGCAAGACAAAATTTTGCATATTTGAGTGATAAACACTACATGTACATTTATTAAAGATTTAATGTCGCAATAAAAGTAAGGGCCCATGAACTTGAAGAAGTAACATCCTCACAACAACAAGTAACACAAGGTTCCCAAGCCCTTTTAGCTAACTCCTACTTCCAATCGTAATCAATAAACTACATCGAAAGGCAAGAAAATTGAAAGACATTGTAATTTTTTGTGGATGGTCATATATAGTCTAAATGTTTCAAGAAGATGGAAGCCTTCGAAGTGAAAATGAAGTAGAATGACATTAATCTTTATCCTTCTCATAAACATGCACTTTCTACTTCTATTTTTTTCCTTTAATGCAATGTCTACTTCTTATTTTAATGATTGGCTTGTTGATTCATTAGCATATTTGATATGGACAAGGATAAGACCATCTTTATACTCTTAGAGAATGTAAGACGAAAAAAATATTTTTTGGAGATGATAGACATATTAGTGTTGTTTGGTCTGGAAAAATTTAGCTATATGATGGCCATTTAATAGCTATAATTATTGATGATACCAGTAAGTTGTATAGATTGGATAACTTTGGGTCACCATATTTTCCATTAATTTTTATTTCTCAAAGAACTTACATGAGAAAACTTTGGCATGGGAAATTTGGTGATCTAAAATATTGTTCATTATAGAAAGTATGTAATCAAAATAATTTATTGTAGAGATGATGTTTGTTCCAATAATGTTCTCAATAAATATCGTTGGGACAATTTTGACGATAATGACCCTTATCACACCAAAACCCCCTTGTGTAATATTCATAGTGACTTGTATGGTGTATTTTCTTATACTTCCTTTTATAGGTTCAAGTACTTCTTAACCTCATGGACATCAATTTTAAAAATTAAAAACAGATGATGGATGTGAATATGTTAACAACAATTTACAACTTACTACATTAAACAAGGCCTTTCATATACATTGTAAAAAAATGATTTTTCTAAGAGAATCAATTACACATTAAAAAAATGACAATTTGTATGATCCAATCTAATGGATTGATCAATCCTCTTTTTGGTCAAAAGGAATTAATTATGAAGATTACATATTCAATTGCACTTCCTCAAAACCCTTGAAATATATAAAATTAGAAGAAGCATGGACTGAATATACACTAGATGTAAGCCACTTTTCTTTGTTTAGTAATGAAGCATTAGTTCACGTTCGTGATGAGAAAAGGAAATAATAATATATTAAGAGTGATAAGTGCATTTTTGTTGGATATTCTAAAGATGTAAAAGGCTATAAACTTCTTCAACCTCATTCCAATGAAATTATTAACAAGAGAGGTGTCAAGCTTCATGAAAGTCCTTCATCCTACTGGCCTAGGCTAGTGTTTGTACCAGATTTAATGAATGTGCCTCCTCTTTCAACCATTTTTCTAATGTTCTTGTTCTAGTACCTTATTATTGAAAATATAATGAGGTTGGAAATCCATTTCCTCCTTGTCACCCTCCTCCATTTAAGTCCACTGAACATGAAAATGCACGGGCACCACAATTTCCTAGATGGGTTCGTACAACATGATAAGTGGTTGGTGATCTTGCCACAACATTGTACATGTTCATGGTTCCAATGATCCTCCTCTCTTTTAGCTAAAGTTTCAAAGGCTCGTCACCCATAAAAAAAATTGTATAATATTATGGCCATCCAATTTGGAACACAAGAATGAATGAAAAACATCATTCCTTAATGATGAACAATATTAGAAATCTTGTATCTCTTCTAGAAGGAAAAAAAAAACTTGGCAAATATAACTGGGTGTATAAAGTTAAGTATGCATAAATGGAACTCTTGAAGGAAACAAGGCCCTATTAGTTGGTAAATGATATTTTGAAGTATAAGGAACCAAATTCACTCTAACTTTTTCCCTCGTAGCTGTAATAAATTCCATCCAATTTGTTGTAGCACTTAGCACTTCATATAAAAGTGAGTTCCATCATATGGATGTTAATTTTCCTTCTTGCACGAGGATTTGGAAGAATAAATTTACATGGATCAACCTCTTAGATATATTCAAAACAATTCCAACCGTATTTTCCACCCTAAGAAATCTTTATATGGTATTAAACAATCTCCTTAGCCTTGGTATGATAAAATGGATAGCTTACTTGTTGAAACTTGCTCTTCTTGATGTCATTTTGGCCCCAATGTCTATGCCAAGAAAGTAGGTAACCATATCATCATACTGTTCTTTATGTTGATGACCTTATACTCACTATTAGTGACCCAAAACTTTTAACACGTGAAATATATCTTTAAGAATAAATGACATACTTAGGAAATTTTCATTAGTTTCTTGGCCTCTAACTCTTGCAATTTCCTAGTCTTGGTATGCATGTGACCTTCTTCATTTCTTTCACACCAAAAATTATAAATTGGCCCCATCTCTTTCCCAATCTAGAGTCACACTTGCTACCACCTTCCTATAGTTAAAATAGATGACTCTTTGTACCATTCGTTAGTTGGTAGCCTTTTATATTTGACTCATACCCGTGCTAATATTTATTTTGATGTTAGCCTTGTTTCCTAATAAATGAAAACTCTCCATGATGGCCATTGGAAAGTAAGAAAATGATACTTCAATATATTTAACATATAGTCCAATTTCGGATACAATGATATTCAAGGGGGACTCCTTTGTTGGTTGGTTTCATTGATTCCAATTTGCTGGTGGCCATAATGATCAAAAATCTATTGCAACTTATGTTTTCAATCTTGGTTCTAGACTTTCCGCTTGGGATTGTAAGAAACAAAGTTCCCTTGCTCTTTCTTTTACATAACCATAGTATCAAGTAACAATTAGTGTAATTCAAAAATCATGTGCCTTCAACTAATATTTTGAAAGGTTGGCTTCCAATACCATCTTCTAACCACCCTTTAGTGCAATAATCAAAGTCTCATTCAACACGCCAAAGATACAATTTAATATTATCACAATAAACACATTGATATACACATGCACTTTATAATAAAGATCATTAAGGTCGCATTATCAAAGTGCTCTGTTAATGCCCTATAAATGATAAAGTAGACATTTTCATAAAGAATATTATAGAAGTGAAGTTTTTAATCTTTAATCTATTTTAGGAGTTCATGAACTTGTCATCAAGGACGGTAGGCTCTAGTCCCTCCCTTTTTCTCTTGTTATGTCACCTTTGTAAACCCTTCAATAAAATCCTAAGTTGCTCTTAAGGGTGGATGTTATGATATTTAGAAACTTGGGAGTTAGATAAGATCAATTTGGTCAAATGTGTCTTCAAATAAAGCGTGTTTCGTTAGTATGCTTTTGTAATTTTCCAATCTATTCACCATAATTATGTTATAAGCCCCCAATACTTAATTCAAAAGAGTGAAGGGAACTCTACTTGAATGGTTCATGAGACACAATACTTGCTAAGGTTTTGAAAATGGGATATCAATCTAAGTGGGATTGATTGTGGGTAAAACACCATAGTTAAGCACGCTTGAGGCAGAGGCGATCTGGGATGGGTGACCTTCCGGGAAGTCTTGGTTACCGGGTGCAAGCCACAAAAGTGATGATTGACACTATGTGATTTATTTTCACTAGTTTCAATCCCACTTCTTCACCCTTGTGATCATCACCCAATGCAATGAGTGTTAAGTGGACTATTCAAAAATCATGAGAAATTAGTAAATTACGACTACCTATCATGGAAATGGTCATAGATTAATGACTTACTTAACACAGTTGAATCCCAAAGAATGATATCTAGTTCTATTCTCTTCGATACTAATAACACTTGATTTGTGGCTTAACATTAGATTGGTGCATGATCTCTATTTAAAGAGAATGGAGGGTCATTTGTTAATGATACATTGAGAGAGATTCATAAACTATTTTCCTTTTACATTAATATATTGTCTCAAGTGGCTGCATTCATTGGGGTTGTGGATTACTTCCACCCTCAAAGGTTTTAGTCATGAAATTCACTAATATACTAATACTTTCTCTATTTATATGAGTGATTTCATTAAGGTGCATGACTTGTGTGGATATACCATGTTTAGTGAAATATTTAAAAAGACTTAGTGCTCTTATTTCTTTTTTACATCTAAATAATTTGGATTAGATCCAAGTTACAAAAGGTACTTCAACTCATAGTATCATGAATTTGTGTCTACTAGAAGAAAAGAAAAAACACCCTTTTATAGAAAAACACCTTGTATTCCATACACACTTTGTTGGTGTCTACTTGATTATGTGCCTTGGATGCTAACTTACAGAGTCTCTATCCTTGAACTATGGTGGCAAGTCTAATATGGAGACCATACTCCTATATAGTAATCATTTAGTTCACTCCCCTTTCACCAGTTTCTTTCTAAAAGAATAATAAATTAGCAGTTAAAAGTGGTATTATTACCTTCAAGTGGCCTTTGAGAATATAAGGTTCATACTATTTAAAAACTTTAATGACTACAAAATATTATTTCTTTATTATTGAGTAGTCAAATTCAACAACTTACAATCTTACTCTCATGAATGAAATTGGAAATTTGCTCCATTATTCATCCTTAATGGGCATGGAAGTTAGGTAGTGATCAACAATGAAAGTTTATTGTAAATTCTATTTTATTGTCTGGACTACTTAATGTTGGTGCAGAGTGAAAGAAGCCTTAATTTTCTCCAAAGCATCCTTTCAAATTTGCATCCATTTGAAAACCATCCCTTTTTATCAAGGCATCCTTTAAAATTTGCATCCATTTGAAAACCACATCTCTTTTTATCATTTATGTAAAGGAGTAGTGATTTCAACAAAATAAAAAAATAAACCTTTTTAAAAAATTTACATTGTTGAAGAAATATTGCATAGCCTTTTTGTTATGAGGCAATTAAATTTGGCTAATGTTTTAGTTATTTTAGGATCCACTAATAAGACATCTTTAGAAACAATTTGGTGAAGAAATTTTCCTCTAATAACAATAAAAATGCATTTCTTTTTATTTATTGAAATTCCATACTTCCTACACTTTTCAAAGATATGTTTCAATTGTTGAAGATAATGATAGCATTGCTTCAAAAATACATCGATGTCATCTAAGTAAATGAATATGATCTAATAAACAAGGGCTCTAAAAGTAATATATGTTCTTCATTGAATAGTGGAACCTATATTTATCAACCCAAATATCATTCTCTTGCAAGCATTGTTTCCTTGGGTAGTTTTTAGTCTATCGTAATATACCACTAACGCTTGATTGTAGCCCAAAATTCCATCTAATAAGTAAATCCCATAACTAATTCTAAGATCTCCTCCATAAGAGGAGATCTCTTTTTTCTTCAAAAATAATGTTATACTAAAAGAGCAATGTAAGAGAATGATAATTTTTTGCACAGAGTAGCTTTCCAATTCCTTTTGAGCAAGTGGTCTCAATGTTTGATGAATTTTCCAAAGATTTTGTTGAAATGATTTGGCATCTTATTTTAGTGATATGACATGTTAAATTATATTTTATTTTTATGTTTTCAAATCATTATATATCTGAACAAAGATGTCTTTTTATTTTTTATAAATTCCCATTTTTCAACCTCCATACAAGACGAACCAAGGTTGACATTCTTTGGATCCATTTTAGTCATGAGGTTTATGAACTCATATTTTATCAGAGAGTTATTTCTCTATAACTCTCTTGACATTGATAACATTTTTTAATCTCTCTTGTAAATTAAAAATATTTTGAAGTGTCACTCATTGTTGGGTAACTTATTTGTTTTTACATTACCATTGCCTTCTTTAATACCTTCTAAATCTTAAAAATGTTCCTTTCCATTTATAACAATGTCTTGAAATGTTCCTCATTACATGTCAATCATCGTCAAAGACTCTCTAGTTTATGATATTCTTCAGTATGGAAGGCCTCGAAATTGATTCAATAGAGAAATTACCAACCATAAAATCTTTTAGTGGAGCTAGACAAAAATCAACATTAACTAATTAATAGACATCTAAATTCTCATTTTGAGGAATGGATTCAATATTAAAAGCTTCAAATCTAGCAATTATATTCCATTCCCATTGTGATAAGTTTTCAAGTGAGTTGGGTGATAATATATGGAGTTTTTTACCTACCTCTCTATGATTTCCAAATCACTAAAAACAATAATGTAATTACCATATAAATCAAGAGCTTTCTTGATTCGTTAGACCAAAACCTCATACTCAACAATGTTATTTGTGTATGTGAATTCGAGTATAAAGGAAATTATAGTATTTTTTTCCTTTCGGGCCCATCAATACACATCTTTCCCCTACACCTTTTTATGACTTAGAGCCATCAAAATATAAAAACTAAATGTTAGTGTCTAAATATAAGTTAGTGCTACTTTCATTTTCTAATTCTCCAATATTACGGTGAGAATCATCAATATGAGTGCAGTTGAGGAATTAGACTCTTTGTTAGACTGGAAGGGTGAAATTTGACACACACAATTTCAAAAGTTGAATCCTAAGAAATAATTTCTTAAAAAAGTTATGAAAGCATTATTAGATAATTCTTTCCTTCAAGATTTATAACCATGTATTTCATGTGTTTCTCTTTGTCAATTTAAATTTTTTGGTTGTCCATTCCATGGTAACCATAAATGAGACCAATTTGTGGAAAAAATTGCCTTATAAACCATAAGCTTATAAGATACCTACTACAATAATATCAATATTTGTTTAATTTTTAGGTTTGAATCAATTCATATCTAATCATACTTAGTTCATTGATTACCTTCAATTATGATTCTACAAGTTGAATAATACGAGTAATACATTTGTTGGTTTTATCTTTCAAGTTTTGACACATCAAGTAAGACATGACATTTGAGGATAACTCAAAATCAATCACACATGATTATGTACATTGTGATTAACTATTTTATTTGTTTCTTTTTTACATAATTTGTCTCATTTAAAGCTTTCAAAAGAAACTTATTTTGATAAGTAATGCTAAATACTAATCAAACATGGAAATATTTAATTTAATTTTCTTCATGTCATTGATAATATTATATTTTGTCTCAATAATTATTTATTATAGGTGTTGGAGGGACATCAATGGTTATAGTTTTCTTAGTAGTTTTATGTGAATATGAAGAAGGATAAGTTAAATTTTGTTTCCTCTTACTATGTTTAATGTCAATTTCTGGAATTTTGTTGTGGGCATGTTTAGAGTTGTTCGAAGTTTCAAGTGGTCTCACCACCCAGTTGAGAAATATAGAAGCAGCTAGATTAGGCGATTTCTCTTATTTTTGTAAATTCTTGTGATGTTATTTTACTTAAATTGACATACTTGAAGTTAGCTTCTTATTTTAATTTATTATTATTATGTTCTTATCATCAAAAAATGATCAAATAATGAAGATCAATGAGACAAGAGGACACAAAATGTAGGCTACAAGCTAGGGCCAAAACCTCTCCTCTTGAGAGGAAAACCCACAATAATTCTTATCTTCTTATAGAATGTTCAGATGATGAATTACATGACTTGAGACCCAAGACATAGATCCCTCCAAGACCAAGTCAACTTCTCCTATGATGAGCTTGTTCTTCACAAATTCAACCTTAGTCTCCCCAAAACTTCTACAAATTCTTAAATTTGGACATGAAACTTCTCAATAACGAACCTGCAATTCTTGTCTACAATTTTCGGTTACTACAGAAACCCTGGTTGTTGCACGTGTGGGAAAATATGGTGATTTTTTCCCTCTCTCCCCTTCACTTGAATTGGTTCTTCCTCCTTGGAAACTAAACTTGAAAAGTTGAATTTCTTGATACTTGATTTCGACTTCTTTAATGACTATAATTTTTTCTTCAAGAGATGCTCGAAACCTTTCACACATGTGGAAGAATTCATCCCTAAAACATATCAAAACTTTGATTTTATCTTCTCCTTTTGTTCTCCTTTCTTCGTTGGCTATTATACTTTCTTTTCCTTAGTGATCAAACTCTTTTTCTTGATTTTTCAGAATGCCTTGGATACTCCTTGGTGAGGTCGAGTTCTTCTCTATATATAAGCTTTTCATGTAGGTTGAATAACCCTATGAGGTTTACTTTTCATCTCATGAAGGCCAACTTAAATGACTTATAGGTCAACTTGTCTTGGAGGGGTCTTATGACGCTTTTTGACTTACAACAATTTTCTTTACATGATACAAAGTGCCCAAATGGGTCTTCCATTTATGACAAAAACTCAATTTAATTCTTCAATCTATGAAAAACCTAGAAGCACTCAGTGGGTTCTTGAAATGCAAATAAAATTTACCTTGAGCATGAAACCCATGCTACAATATAATAATAATAATTTTTTTTACTTTTTCAATATACAAGAATCAAGAGTACATTTCATATTTATGAAGATTGAACCTAGTTACAAATTTCGACATTCCCTTTTAACTAGGGAGGTATACATAATAAATACAAGGTACTTGGATATTCTCATACTTAATAGTTCTCATAAGAAGAGTCAAATTGGTAATCCATATCATAAGCTATTATTTCAACTCATCTCATTGCATCTAACATATCAACCAACATTATCACATAGCAAGGCCTTGACTAACAAATCTATCTCTCCACAAGATAAGAGCACAATACTATCGGAACAATGACTTAGAGATACCTTCATCATTGTCTCTCAAGGCACATAGCCCATCCATATGTTCACAAGGTATGTCCTTCTAGGACCATTCCTGTCTTGGATTAACACATCCCCAAGGAATTTCCTCTTAGCCTACTCTTACCTATTGGATGCCCTACCTCATCCTCAAATAGTATAGGAAACCACATTCTTACCCAATCCTCCATTCATTCTTCATAAGTGAAGACAATGATGATGTGTTTATCTCTCCCTCTCAACTAGTGAGGATCCATTCATTCCTATAAAAAGGAATATACCCAAAATCCTTCTTACTTAGGGAATTTTTATCAACATTATCTATATGTTATTTGGTGGAGATCATGGTACTATAAACTGCTTGTAGAGATCCTCCATTCAGCATCATGTCATGAACTTAAACTTCTTCATCATGAAGCCTTCTTCTTCTAGAACTTCTTCGTAGGGCATCAAACATCTTCTTCATCACTTACCTTCAACGAAACATAATGTTGAACCAATAGTCATGTCATCCTTCTCTTCATTGGGAAGTGATATTCAAGTCCACATCTGGATTTTATTCATACAACTACTTCTTTCAAGTCATATTTCTTTTAGGATCTTCCATCCAATCTCATGAATATTAGGTGTAGGTGACTTCTACAACCTTCTTATGGTAGCCTTGTTTTAACCCAGCTAGATGCTTTCTTAAAAATCAAAATGAACATTAAATCAAGGTTACCTAATTATATTGGTCATTCATCATGACATTAACTTCTTGTAACATCAACATCTTACACATGTATGAATCCATCTACAATAAATTCACCAAGGTTCTCCTTTTCTAGTATACATATCAGGGTCTTCATACCTTCTCCATGGAGATGTCATATCTTATCCTTCTTGCTATCATATGTTGATCACTTATCTTTTCTTACATGACTATAGATACATATTTCACGAATTATTATATCACCTTCTCTGCGTATGGATTCCTCTGGATATTTTATACATAGTTCCTTCATTATAGGAATGATGAATGCCAACCACCTCATATTCTCCATGAGGTCATATCATGTCAATATGTATAAGAGTTCAAGTTTCATTATATTCATGCATCATTCATAAGGAACAATCCCTTCTTCTTCATTCATGATCATGAGATAGAGCATTCAACCATTCTATCTAGAACCATATGATGACATGACTTTATCTTATCTATTATCAAATATATACATATATTTTCCTTCATGTGGTCATCTAGACTTCCTTCTAGCAGCTTCCTTTCCTTTATTTAATATGAACATACTTCAACTTGACATGTTGCACATCTTTGTCATCATACCATCATCCTTCTTAATTGTGGATCCCACACAAGGTGGAATGTAGACTATCTACGATACACTTGCTTCTTCTAAGTAAAGGTGAATCTTATAACAAAGATTCCAATGGTCGATATTGGTGATCCTCTTTTTGGAAATGCTTCTTTCTAATGAGGATGAAGTGAGAAAAAAAAATATCTTCTTATTTTTTCCAGATGACTTTCTCCAACCATATAAACTACTTACTTTGGTTGTCCTTCTATGCTTTCAATGAAGATGCCATAAGCTAGTTCCCTTCTAAATTGTACTATGATTGCTTCAACCATATAGACTCTTACTTCAACTACCATGCCTCTATGATGATGTCATATATAATTCATCCCATCATGATTTTGTGGCTTTCCATCATGACTTCTACCTTCTATAAACTGAAAAGAACTAAGTATATAATATTATCTTAGTCATAGTAAAGGTATTTCACTTCCTCCTTTGTCTTCTTTCAGGTTCTTCTACTTTTTCAGTGACATGGCCTTTATTCCTTTCCTTTCTCTTTTTTTTGTCCTTCTTGAGTTTAGGACAATTTCTCTTGAAGTTTCCATATTCATTACATCCATAGCATTGAATATTTGACATGTCGGTCTTCTTTTTAAATCCCTTTCGAGACTTCCCTTTCTTCTTTGTCATTGTTGCAAATGCTTGAGTTTGTTCATTTAATCCAACATCATTCTTTTATTTTAATCTAGTTTCTTCAGTATTGCACAATGACCATAAATCACTGAATGGAGTGGCTTCCTTCTTCTCGTAGATGCTTGATACAAAATTTCCCCATTCATCAGGGAGTGCATTGAGCACAATGGTTGTCATCTCTCGATTATATATTATTTATCCTAGCTTATATAGTTGGTTTCTTATTTGATATACCCTCATAAGGTATGAGGCTACCCGTTCTTCCTTTGATACCTTCATCTTGTATAATTCGGTTCTCAATGATATGATTTCTCTTGAAGTGCTTACAGAGAAAAATTCTACCAATTTTTCATAGATCTCTTTTGTTGTCTTTAACTTTGTTATATAACATATGAGACAATCCTTCATTGACTCTATGAGGATTCTTTAAGCCCTTATTTCTCCTTTCATGTAATTTGATATGAGATTTCCCTTGAGGTGGTTTGGTGATTGATCCCATGACATATTCACTAACTTCATTTTCTATGAGGATAAAGTCAATTCCCTTCTTCCATTTAAGGTAATTTGATGACCCAACCAGTTTGTTTTTCTCCTTGCAGAAAGAAGTCGTTGTAGATTGAGACATAAAATATAAAATACTTACTTGTCAAGTGAAGATGTCGCTTTTAATATGATGTCTTCAACTTGATGCCTTCTTGATGATATTGATTTATTGAAGATGCCTTCTTAATAATGATAACTTCGTTGATGACCTTCTTTCTTCATGTATGCTAGAGATGTGATTCTTCCTTCAATGAGAGGGAGATCACCTTGATTTCCTTGATGATGATGAAGTTATCCTTCCTTGCTTCCTTTATTTATGACTGTATAATTTGTAAGCTTCCAAGAATTCTTCAAATGTAGAATCCTTTGAGTGGAGGTAGGGTCTTTGAGATCTTCTTCTTCTTCCAAGAGTTTCTTCCTCCAAGATGATATGTAGATGATATTATCCTTGAGATGGATAATCCTCCTTGATGATATCCTTGTGTTCGAACCCCATGTATCCTTCTTCAATTGGATGATCTTCAAGCTACCTTTCCTTGTTGTTGTCACCTTAGCTTTGATACTGTGTTGAGAAATCTAGGGGCGATAGATTAGGTGATTTCTTTTATTTTAATAAATGCTTGTGATGTTATTTTACTTAAATTGATTTACTTGAAGTTAGATTCTTATTTTACTTGATTCTTATTATGTTCTTATCATCAAACAACTACCCAAAAATGAATATCAATAAGACAAGAGGATAAAAAATGTAGGTTGCAAGCCAAGGAAAAAACCTCTCCTCTTAAGGGGAAAACCCACAAGAATTATTATCTTCTTATAGAATTTTCAGGTGATGAATTCCAAGACCTAAGACCCAAGACCTAGACCCCTCCAAGGCTAAGTAATTTTCTCCTTTGATAAGCTTGTTCTTCCAAAGTCAACCTTCGTCAAACTTCTCCAAAACTGTTGCAACTTCTTAAATTCAGTCCTGCAACTTCTAAATTTCAAACCTGCAATTTTTGGCTACTGTAGAAACCCTAGCTCTTGCACATGTGGGAAAATATGTTGATTTTTTTCTTCTCTCTCCTTTGCTTGAATTGGTTCTTCCTCCTTCGAAAATCGACTTGAAAATTTGACCTTATTGATACTTTGTTTCAACTTCTTTAATGACTATAATTTTTATATAAAGAGATGCCCCAATCCTTTCATGCCTGTGAAAGAATTCAGCCCTAAAACAGATCAAAACTTTGATTTTGTATTCTCATTTTGTTCGTCTTTATTCGTTGGCCATTATAATTCATTTTCCTTGGTGATCAAACTCCTTATCTTGATTTTTTGGAATGCCTTGGATAATCCTTGGCGAGGTCAAGTTCTTCTATATATATAGGCTTTTCATGTAGGTTGAATAGCCCTTATGAGGCCGACTTGTTATCTCATGAAGGCTAGCTTATTTGACTTCTAGGTAAACTTGTCTTGGTAGGGTCTTATGACACTTTTGACTTACAAAAATTTTATTTCATGATACAAAGTGCCCAAAGGGGTCTTCCATATATGACAATGACTCAATTGACTTCTTGACTCTATGACAAACCCTAGAAGCACTCAATGGTTGCTTGACCTAAAAGTAAAATTGGCCTTGAGATCGAAACCAATGATACAAAATAATAATAATATTTTTTTTCCTTTTACAATATAAAATAATGAAGAGTATGTTTCATATTTATGAAGGCTGGACCTAGTTACACATTTCAATGCACCCATCGTCATGGACTCAACCATAGCGGATCAAAAAAGAGTGTTGGAATGGTTATAAAGGAAGAAACAACTATGTGAATGTTGATATGAATGTTAAACATATTTAATAAATAGAGAAAAAATATTAAGAAATTTGACCTCAAAATATTGATATTCATAATAATTGTATTATTTATATATTAGACACGATTATTATTATTATTCTAGCCAAATTTATTCTAATTGATATTAAAAACAACAAGTTATTTTTAATATTATCTTATTAATATTAATAATTAATAATTTAGTCTAGTTATTTAATAATTAATGTAATCCTCATTCTCTTTGGCTGAATTTCCTTTTTAAATATTTGGTCAACATTTTGATGCCAAATTTGTTAAAATATTTTTCTTTGCTTATTAAATCTATTTAAAATTCACATAATTGTTTCTTCCTTTATAACCATTCCAATGCTCTTTTCTGATCCGCTATGCTCGATTATCTAGTGATGGGTTGTGAGACCACTCGAAACGACGAACAACTCTAAACCTGCACACAACAAAATTCTAGAAATTGACAGTAAACAGGATTATCGGTAATGGAAATATACACACACAAAATTTACTCTTACTTCCAAGCTTGTAATCACTTTTTTAGTTGTTTGAGTGGTATGCACTTCTTCCACTATTTATTCATCTTCATCATTGAAAGCAAGCAACACATTCCATGATACCACAACAAATTCCTCCCATTATTTAGTTTCATCAGCCACTTCCGCATTCTCTAAATATTGTGTGGAACTTTTTGGTTGCATATATTCATCAATAAATAGTTACCTCATATTTGTTAATTGTGGATAAGTCTTTTCTAAATTCTTAGTTAGATGCACTAAATAGAAATTACTAATAATCAACTCATTTAAATTTAATTAAGGTTTGATGTGGATGTCTTAGTAATTTTTGCAGACACTATAAACTTGTTAAAGAAAGACTTCAAAGTTTTATGCACCAAACTATCCTCTCTATAATTTTTCTTTAGATCTATGATTTCATTAGAAATTTTTTAACAATTCTTTATAGATTTTCTATATGAATGGGTTCTTCATCCTTAATTATGAAGTAACCCTAGTTAATGCCAATAGTTTATAGGTGTTAGATGTGTTCCTTTTATCTTTAGCTTTAGGATTCCTTTTAAGGTCAACAATTTTCTTTTCTAATTTCTTAACATTCTTTTGTATCGTTTAACCTTGAAAATTTTACCAACTTTCTTCATAAACATTATAATGGGTAGAGGCAAAGCAGTGGTATAAAATATTCTTGTACATCTTGGGTAGGATTGAACTAGTTATAATTTTTGTTAAGAATGGAAACGAATCTTTGATAAATGTTTAATCGTTTCTTGAATTTCCATTTTTCATTCTTAGCAATTCCAACACTAAGGTGTTTGGGTTATTTCATCGCCAAAATTGGTTATACTTTCTCATTTGAAATCGTTCCAATTTGTTATAAACCCACTTGGTAACTTGAAATGCTAAGTAGAAGCTTTGTTTTCAAACATGTTGGGGAATAAATGATAAACCACATCTTCATTTTGATCATCCATTAATTGGACGGCTTGTATGAATTTCTTTATGTGATCTTCTTAGGGGATTGATTTATCAAGTTCAAGTTTAGGAAATTGGTGGTATGTATTTTCAGGTAAGTCATGAAGTTTTCCAACTAAAGAAAAAACATTTTATGTTAGCCAATCCATTTGAGTATCAGAATCATAATCTTGAAATCTTTTAATTAAACTTGAGGTCTAAAGTGGGCCTCATAAGGAAAATAATAGTTAAAATAATAAACTGAGAATTACGAATTTTCAAAGGAAATGAGGAAACTAATTTTTAATGATATTTTCCACTTACCTTCTTATAGGTTTACTGAAAATTCAAGTCCATGCACTCATTCGATGCATAATTAAATTTTGCATCGAATGAATACCCATAAATATTGCATCTAACATGTATAGATTGATTGGATGCATAATTTAATTATGTATCCAATGAATACCTAGTCTACATACTTTTGATAGACCCGCAACAAGATAAACTAGAAATATATGAAAAAAATATGTTTTTTATATTTGAAATTTGAGTAAATCTATAAGAATATGAGTGAAAAATATGAATAAGAAGAGCAATTCTATTCCTTTCCCTCCAAAAATAACTACCCTTATGATTGAAACCATAATCTTAAATCCCATTTGATCTTCTAAAGTTTATTTTGATGGTACATTTTTGTTTCAAGGTCTATTTTTTACCTCTAAATTCCCCTAATGGGAAGGCTTATGATTAGTGGTAGGAGGGATTTCATTCAAGGATATAATAAGTTCATCAAGAGTGTGAGAAATCAAATTAACTAAGCTTCCTAGGATATCTACTTCTTTTGTAATATTCATATTCCTACGAGTTATATTAAATCAAGGTAAGTCACCAACAATATATAATTAACAACTTTGATGATAATGAGCTCTAGTGATACACCAAGAAGCCTAATATTCTTAAGACTGGATTTGAATTGGTGTTCAAGTTCACATTGGATTTAAAAAAAAAATTGTGAAGTATCCTCAAAGTTAGGATGAGATTTGGAGTAGTTTGACAAGTCTAAAAATCCTCTTCCATTTATGTTGGTCATGTGATATTTTGTGATAATTTCTATTCCCAAAAAATCCACACAATAAATGATTTTTGTTATAAGCAATACAAAAATGTGGTGCTCCTTTTAGAACCAATTTATTGACAAGGGAAAATCCCCATTGTCAACATGTCAAGTTTACTCAAGGAAGAACCCAATTAGAACTTTTTTGTATTACAAACATTTCAAAGTATGGATATTATGAAACCAACTCAAGAAAAAGATAGAAAAGATAGATCAACGCCTTAGAATTTAGCCTCTTCGAGGGGACAACCTCCTTTACATTACATAAATGAACAATTCTTGGATGATTCAAATGACGAAACCTCCTTTCTATATATAGGAGTCTAAGGAGTCACAATATAACCCAACTGACCTAACAATAATAATATAAAGCCACAAAAATAACAATAGAGGGATTCTATGGGGCACAGTAATAACAATATGGGGATAATAGGGGCACAACAATATTAATAAGGGGTACAACTACAATAGTAATGGGGTAATCACTAGTATTATAGGGACCCAACATGCCCCTCTCCTTCAAAAAAGTGTTGTCCTCAACGCTTGAGAAGTTCTGGATGCTTCTTTATAAAATTCTCATCCTCCCATGTGGAATCTTCAGCGGATAAGTTCTTCCACTTGATAAGATACTCTGAAATTGATCGATTTCGTAGTTGTTGAGTTCTTATTTTTGTGACTGCTTTCGGTTCCAATATAATTTTTCCTTCCTCGTCAAGTTCTGGCAATATTGTTTGAACTGGGAGCTTGTCGCCTATAACCTTCTTTAAACATGAAACATGGAAAACTGGGTGCAATCGAGAAGCTGCAGGAAGCTCCAATTTGTATGCCATAGTACCAATCTTTTGCAACACCTTGTATGGACCATAATACTTTGGTGATAATTTATTATCCTTCTTAGCTTGCTTGAGGGACATTTGCTTATATGGTTGTAGCCGTAGGAATACCCAATCACCTACATCAAAACTTCTTTCACTACGATGTTGATTTTCCTGTTGTTTCATTCTATTCTGTGCTAACACGAGGTTATCCTTTAAGAGTTGGAGGACTTGTTGTTGATGTTCAATGTGATGTTCCACTGCTTGAACCTTAGAATTTTCTCTTAAATATGACGTGATGGATGGTGGGTGATACCCATAAAGTGCCATAAATGGGGTTATTTTTGTTGTTGTACGGAAGGAAGTGTTATACCACCATTCAGCCAGAGGCAACCATTTGACCCATTGTGTCTGTTTATCAGATACAAAGCAACGAAGATATCCTTCCAAACATTTGTTTACTATCTCAGTTTGCCCATCAGATTGAGGATGATAAGATGAGCTATGAGCTAACTGAGTACCAAGACAAGAAAATAATTATGTCCAAAAATTTCCATTGAAAATGGGATCTCTGTCACTTACAATAATCTTTCGGTTTCCATGTATCTTTTGAATTGTTTCCATAAATGCCGTAGAAACTGTATTGGATTTAAATGGATGTGATAATGCACAAAAGTGTGCATACTTGGTAATTCTGTCAACTACCACCATGATGACACTCTTTCCCTTAGACTTGGGTAAACCTGTGATAAAATCCATTGAAACCTCCTCCCAACGTTGGCTTGGAATGGATAAAGGTTGTAATAGACTCGGTGTCTTAATTGTTTCAACTTTATTTTGTTGGAAAACCAAACATTCCGCCACAAAATTTTGAATATTTGATTTAAGGCCATCCCAAAAAGACTCCTTCTTAACCCTGTGGTAAGTTTTTAAAAATCCTGAGTGCCCTCCTAAGGGAGAAGTGTGCAATTCCATAACAATATTTTGTTTTAGCTCGGAATTCTTACAGAGGTATAAGAGATCTTTGTACCATAACGAATCATTTTGCCATCTAAATGTATCAGACATACTGGAATCTTGTTGTAACTTTCGAATAAGTGCCCACACTTCTTCGTCATTCTTCCATTCCTCCCTTGCTTCGTTTATCCAATCTGGTTGGATAATAGAAATGGCGCACAACAATGCTTCCACATCCTCATCCTTTCTTGAGAGTGCATCTGCCACCACATTTTGCTTCCCTTTTTTGTAGATGATTTCAAAGTCATAACCCAACATCTTTGTGACCCACTTTTGTTGCTCTTCAGAGGATAATCTTTGTTCTAAAAAGTATTTAGGGCTATCATGATCCGTTTTTACCTTGAAGTGTCTTCCCATTAGGTAGGGTCGCCATTTCTTAAGTGCATGGAGTATTGCCAACATTTCCTTCTCATAAATAGCTTTGTTTAAAAACTTTCCCTTGATTGGATGACTTTCAAAAGCAATGGGTCTTTCATCTTGCATTGAAACAACACCAATTCCATTTCCTGAAGCATCACATTCCACAATAAAGGTTTTTGTGAAGTTCGGTGTAGCTAAGACCGGTGCTTGGCACATTGCCTCTTTAAGATGTTCGAATGCCTTTGTTGCTTCTGGAGTCCATGAAAATGCATCTTTCTTCAATAATGTTGTTAGAGGTGCTGCTATTCTCCCATAATTCTTAACAAACTTGCGATAATACCCTGGCAACCCGAGAAATCCTCATAGATGCTTTATGGATGTGGGAATTTTCCATTCCTTAATGGCTTTAATTTTGCTAGGGTCTACCTTAACTCCTTCATGAGATACAATATGACCCAGATATTCCACCTCTTGTACTCCAAAGAAACATTTGGATCTTTTTGCATATAATTGTTTCTCCTCCAATAGTTGTAGCACCTTGTCAACATGTTCAACATGATACTTCCAAGACTTGTTGTAGATTAGTATATCATCAAAAAATACTAACACAAATTTTCTAAGGAATGGTTTGAAAATTGAATTCATCAAACCTTGAAATGTTGAAGGTGCATTGGTAAGGCCAAAAGGCATGACCAAAAATTCATAATGACCCTCATGAGTTCTAAATGCTATTTTCGGAATGTCTCAATCTTCATTCTAATTTGATGATATCCTGAACGAAGATCCAACTTGGTGAAGTAAATTGATCCATGCAATTCATCCAGTAATTCATCAATGACAGGAATGGGAAACTTATCTTTAATAGTGAGCTTTTTGATCTCCCTATAATCCGGACACATGCGCCATGATCCATCCTTCTTGTGCACCCATACGACTGGAGAAGAGAAAGAACTTTGACTTGGTTGAATTATACTAGCCTCTAGCATTTCTGCAACCATACGTTCAATTTCACTCTTTTGGGCATAGGGATATCTGTACAGCCTGATGTTTGGAGGAACACTTCCTTGAATCAGATGAATAGCATGATCATGATCACGAATAGGTGGGAGACCTTTGGGAGTCTCAAATACCTTGGAATGATTGTCCAAGACTTTTTGGAGATCTAGAGAAATAGACGATTCCACTGTGGACACATCTAGCGAACATAATTGTGCAATTACACCTCTTTGTTCCTTTTTTAGAAGCTTTGTCATACCGTTAGAGCTGATTATCTTTCCCGGTTTCCCTACAATACCCCTTAATTCAACTTCCTTTCCTTCCACAGAAAATTTCATGAAAAGTTCTTGAAAATTAAAAGCTATTGTACCCAAGTATTGTAGCCATTGGACTCCTAGTACAACATCAGCACCTCCCATTGGAATGGAAAGCATTGGGCTAGTCAATACATATTCTCCCATGGATAGCTTGATATTATGGCACTTTCCCAAGCAATTTATTGTTCCTCCATTTGCAACCATCACTTGACACTCTGGTGCTGGATATAAGAAGCAATTCAATTCTCTTGCTACCTTACAATGAATAAAATTGTGGGTACTTCCTGAATCAATCAACACTATTACCTTTTTCTTTTTGATTTGTCCTTCTATATTGATGGTTTGAGGAGTGGTAATTCCTGCCAATGCATTACAAGATATGGTCGGATTCATTTCTTCTTTATCTAGGCTTTGTTCCTGGAGTATATCCTCTTCTTTTGACCTTTCTTGCTCCTTTTCTTCTTCCTCTTCACAATCTATGTAGAATAATTTCTTCTCGGCACACTTATGACCTTTAGTGTATTTTCTATCACAACTGTAACAAATCCCTTTGAATTCCTTCAAAATAAATTTTCAAACCAAGCTTAAGCAAAAATTTAAGAAAATCTACACACCTTTTTTCACTTTGTAGGAGCTCGATATTGCCTTTGATGTATCTCTGTACTTTCCAGTCATCTAGATCTAAATTTGTGACCTGCAGTAGCCCTCTGTTTCCTCTTTCCAATGCCACAAGTCTTACCCAAATTGGATTCTCCAAGGAAGAGTTATGCGAAATCTCCCACAGTAACTTGATTATAGACTAGTTCAGTAGAGCGAACTTGTATGACGTTCCAAGAGTCATTGTTTCAACCTTTGGATCTGAACAATGCATACAAGAAACTACAGTCTGTCCTCTTTCTGTACCTTCTTACGAAATTTCAATCCGATCCCCAGAGAGAAAGTTATGATGCTTTTCCCCAAGTCACCTGTTTGGAATGTAATTCAGGAGTCTGCAAAAAGACCATCTTCCTCAGATCATATCTCCGCAAATATAGCGAGAACAGCTCTAAAATTCAGACCCGAGGTTCAACACGATTTCTTCTCAAATGGGTTTTTTTTTTGCAACTTCTGAAACATCGCAGAAAAAAAGTTATAGCGAAACTGCCACGATGGCCTGTTTGGAGCACCGAAACCCTAGAATCCAAAGCTCTGACACCAAATGTTATGAAACCAGCTCAAGAAAAAGATAGAAAAGATAGCTGAACGCCTTAGAATTCAGCCTCTTCGAGGGGGAAACCTCCTTTACATTACATAAATGAACAATTCTTGGATGATTCAAATGACAAAACCTCCTTTCTATATATAGGAGTCTAAGGAGTCACAATATAACCCAGCCGACCTAACAATAATGATATAAAGCCACAAAAATAACAATAGAGGGATTCTATGGGGCACAGTAATAACAATATGGGGATAATAGGGGCACAACAATATTAATAAGGGGTACAACTACAATAGTAATGGGGTAATAACTAGTATTAAAGGGACCCAACAATGACCCAACTACCAAATGTCAGTTTATGAACTTAATTTATAAGCATAAAATGCAATATTCAAATGCCTAATACATTCCTATAGCTAATTTAATATAAATCGACCTAGCCTAGAATGAAAGAAATGAAACAAGTACAAATACAACACAAGTAAAAGTGAATAATAGATATGGAGGAATTCATTATGTTATTGGAAATTTAGATAAATTAACAACAAATCAAGTTAAACCTACAATCAAAACTAATAATTGTAACTCAAAATCCATATTTTTGGCATTATTCATTAATGTAAAGTAAGAGTAGAGATAGGAAACAAATGAGAAATGTCTACAATTGAGAATGTCCAAGCTTACGATGATTCCATAACACAAATGAGTAGCCAAGAGTAGTTTGAGCCAAACATAGTACCATTTTATTCAAAAAGAGATGGCAAAAAATGGAATCTTAATTCACATAAAAATTAATTACAATACACAATACACAACCAAAATTCCTTTATAATTCATATACATCTAATTATACAAAAGGGGAGTATGGGTGAGGTCGAAAGGTTTCAACCCATTTTTTTTGTATTCCTCATTTAACTCCGAGAATATTACCCATTTATATATATTTTTCTTTTGAAATAAATATATCAATCCTCGTAGTACTCTCAAATGTCATTAATATGTGGTGAATGATTTTTAAACTATCAAGGATATTCCACTAGATAGATAGTCACAACAAATCTATTGAAATAATCCAAAATCTTTACTATCAAGGTTTAATTCCTTTAGACCTAAATAATAACAGATCCGCATATACATATACATCATATTTATACAAAAGGGGAGTACGGACTAAGTTTATTCGTCATTTAACTCCAAGAATATCGACCCTTTGTATTTAATTTTCTTTTGACATAAGTGTATCAAGCCTTGTAGTACTCTCAAATGTTATTCATATGTGGTGAAATATATGTAAACTATCATGGATATTCCACTATATAGTTTGTCACAACAAATCTATTGAAATTATCTAAAATCTATACTATGAAGGGTTAATTTATTTTGATCCTAGTTTTGTTATTATTGATTTTGTTATCAGGCCAATCACAACCAAGATATTGTTTAGGAAACACTTACATGTAAAAAATATATCTAGAAAGTGGGGTAACTATGCTCACTTTTTTTCTAGAATGGAAATTATGAAAATAGAAAGGATAAGGCACTCTCGACCTATGCCCCATGGGCTACTATAGAATGCAAACCATCTTTGTTATATTCTCTCTCTATCCACTCTCAAATACTCTTCTCTACTACTGAACAAAATGCAAACAAATAGACTAGAACCCTATTGGCCACCCAACAACCTCCCATTACATTTTTGAAATGAAATGGGATCCTCCGTTTATGTTTCTTGTTTATTTTAATTTTGATGCTTTGTCTTAGTGATCTGAAATGGTCACTCATTTTTTCAAGCAGATATTTTTATTTTTTTTTCATGATTGTGCTAATGTTGTTTTTAAACATTAACATAATCCTCTTTTCATTAGGTATATGATTTTGATGATGATCTTGAAGGAACTTGAGGCAGATCCTAAATACTAACATCAATGGGTTCATGTATGTCTTTTGTTGCTTGAATAAATTTATGAAACAACACCCTCATGTAGTTATAGACATCACATTCCTTTTGTTTTTATGAACAACCTTGATAATATTTTGTAAAAGTCCACATATAAACCTGGTGTTTTGAATGTTACTCTTATACATTCCTTTGCCCTAATTATGGATTGAACTTATACTTATGACATGGTGTTTCTATATGTTATATGGTTTTGGAATATGAATGATTTAGGAATTTCTTTTGGACTTTATTAGAATATGTAACAATGCATTTCATATTCCATACTATATCATAAAGGTTTAGCCTTAAGATATTTAAAATCACCTAGCACTATTAATATTGATACTTATGTTTTGGTGGTTGTTATTATAGCCAAAGGTGGTATAACCTAACACTATATACAATGGTTATTTTCACAATTAAATTCATAATGGGGTAAATCATACACATATGTGATGGATAGACCATAATTCGTAAAGTTAACACTTGGGGAACAACAAGTCATGTATATCCATCCGATAGGGTATGGTGTTCAATGAATGATATGTTTATATGATGGTATGGACTTTCTCGTCCAAGTTGGGATGTGTATTTTTTAACTCTTGGATAGTCATTATATCATCAAAGCATCTTGAGGCCTATGTTTTTATCACCATTCTAAAATACTATTAATACAATCTAATATTGTTAGTAATTGCCACCATCAGGTCATTTCGAAACCTAGGGTTCCATTATGCATACTTTGTATTCGAGTCTGGACACTTCACTTGTGTTTTGTCATTCGAAGTTAGGGTTTGGTTTTATGAAACCTACTTGGCTTGTGTGCTCTCCTTGTTGGGTGAAATCATATTTGTGGTCCACCTACCATATTAAAATACCTTATGTGGTTAGAGTGGAGGCTTACAAAAGTTAAATTATCGAGGCCTGTGATGAGTACCTCACTTTGTTTCAGAAATTTAGATGGTGAAATTTTATTCAGGCCTTCCAGGGCCATACTAAAGATGTAGTTTGTTAATAAAATTAGTGCAAAGAGATAAATATTACTGAGATTTATCGAGATTTACATAGAGGAATAATAAAATAACCAACAACAATACACATAAATATTATACACATAATATTTATCTAGGAAAACCCAAAATCCAGGGAAATCCCAACCCAATGAGATCTCATTAGCATTGGCCAAAACCCTAGCCAATCCATCCAAGTAAGCCTTCACCACTCACCTCCAGGCCTTATTTTACAATGAAGTATTCACAACCTTTTATAGGCTCCATTACATGCAATACCACGAACCATAATACCATGGGTATACTATATCATGTGCCCAAAACCACTATTATTTAACCATATCAACCTTGACACAAACCCTAAGTCAATTTTACCTGACAATTCCCCCCTTAAACTTGACGTGGTGTTCCTTGACTAAATCCAGCCAAAACCTGCTAAGTGAGACAATCCTACTCATTCTAGCCCTTACCCCCTTCAAAGTTTTACCTAGGATTTATTAACTTGACATCCCCCTATTACCTAGGTCTAACCCAGACTTTATTGGTAATTACCCAAGGGTACACATGCCTTACCAAGTCTTACAACAGTATGCCCATTTACATGCCAATTAAAAATTTCACTCCATTATACTAATTTTGTTTTGTTTACCCTTGTTTCTATCTTTGTACATATGACATTAATTTCCATATAAAAAGAACCCATCTACCGAATTACATGGGTCACCAGATGCTGTAATCGCCAGTTATCTAGGTGTTCTTTTCAGGTACATGGCTCATCAATTAATTAATCCATGTGCATATATCCTCCTCATCCAATGAATCTCTCATGGCCCAATAGTGTGCAACTTTGCTTCACAATCTATGGCTTTTGATCCAGATCTGCAAGAAAATTTCAATTATCTCTCTATCTACCAGGCCAATGCAAACCCTTGGCAACAAAAATGTCCTTCTGAAGCCAACTTAGCTCTGATACTAGTTGTTAAGAAAATTACTGCAGAGAGATAAATTATTAATGAGATTTACAAAGATATACAGAGATGAATAATACAATAACCAACAAAAATACACATAAATATTATACACATAATATTTGTCCAAGAAAACCCAAAATCCAGGCAAAAACTCAATCCAATGAGATCTCATTAGCATTGGCCAAAACCTTGGCCAATCTGGCCAAGTGAGCCTTCACCACTCACCTCAAGGCTTACATTACAATGAAGTATTCACAACGTTTTATAGGCTCCATTACATGCAACACCATGGATCATAATATTATGGGTGCACTATACAATATGCTCAAAACCACTACTATTTAACCATGTCAACCTTGAATCAAACTTTACCTAACATAGTTAAAGGTTTTTCCTCCACCTACAATGGTTGTAAATCCAGAATTGGAGATGTCAAGATGTTGGTTGATGAAAGCTTCATTTTCGAGGCAACACACCTTTCTACCAAGGGTGAAAATTGGTCCAAAAACTACCCAATACAACACATCCCCCAACAAGAATTTTTGGTATCGAAGGATGCCACCTACAGTGTAAAAGGTATGCCAATTCACTTCCTCAAAAAGAAATGGAAGGATTTAGTTTAATTCATTAGGAATTTCATTACATGCAAGGGTCGATACGACCTTGTGTTTCTGTATCACATACATCTTTTGATGGTATTTATTGGGTATAAGTTAAAAATTCCATTCCTCGTACATAAAATCCTTCCAAAAATGACCAAGTTTTATTAAATGGATTGTAAAAACCTTGAGCATGGATTGTTACAACACATATTAATTTGCATATTAGCTAAACACCAGTTGGCCAAATTCGGGATCCTTGGGATTCGTTCGTTCATCAGAATTGTTTTGAAAAACCTGATGACAGTGACAAAGAAGTAATACCTCCTAGGGTTTCACCAAATCAACATAATTCTTGAGAATCTACCCCATAAACCTCTCTATATCATGGTCATGATGATTTGGGTTCTGGAAACCCTTGTCATTCGAATAAATCTGACTTCTGCGAAGAAGCCATTCTTGGACCTGTATACTTTGTGTTGGGGTCCTATTTTAAAGTAGTCAAAATAAATCTGTCTTTTTATGATTTTGGTAAATATGTAAAGGGTTTTTCTATGATCTCTTAGAGATCAAGCTATTGGTCTTTGTAAAAAATGGAATATTTCATTATTGATGTAATTATGTTAGAGTGTGTGAGTGATAATACCAAGATAGTCATTGATTCCCTAAAGATTAAGTTAAGTGAGTCTAGGGTCATGTCTCTTACAAGATCATGAGTGATGTCATAGAGTGTCTTATCTCCTCATCATTGGCACAAGTTAGTGGGGTCAGGATAGTCAGTTAGGGTGTCAAAACATATTGTGCCATGACATCATCATCAGTACAATGGTTATGAGGTATGCACTGCACTTCTGACAACTGTTGCGCTTTCATGATTAAGGTTCAAAATTGCAATCACTACCCTTGAAAGTCGGGTTTTTTCACCTTAGGAGTTCAAAGGCTTGTTTTAACATTCAAAAATACCAGAGAGCCATTCCTTCTTCCATCAAGAGCTTGTAACCCTCATAACCTCTAAGTCGTTGTGTTTCCTTGTTGCATTATTGTCAAAAGCATTAAAATGTGGTAGAAGATCAACGTTTTTAGAACTATTTCATGCATGGAGGTTCAAAGAAATTTTTGGAGGCTTTCAATGTTGAAAAATGTGTAACTAGTTTTGGTCTTCGTTTGTATGAAATGTATTCTTTTATGTATAAAATTAAAAAGAAATTATTATTATTAATGGAGCATGGGTTTCATGCTCAAGTTCTTTTATTTTATAGGTCAATCAGTCATTGAGTGTTTCTAGTGTTTTTCTTAGGTATAAGAGTCATTGTCATATATGGAAGACCCTATGGACACATTGTAAATTGTAAAAGAAAATTATTTTGCCTTTAAAATATCAAAATACCTCTAAGATCAAGTCAAACTACATGAGCTATCAAGTCGGCCTAAGTGAAGAGATATGTGCACCCTTGAAGGAACCCTTATATAAGAAGAACTCGTCCTCCATTTGGATCATTCACACACTCATACCTTATACGAAGAAGGAAGAAACTGAAGGAAAAATAAAGAAGTATGAAGAAGAATTCGAATTGTTTTTGGGTCTCTCTACTTTCTTCTTGGAATGTGAAGTTGGGCTTTCTACACTGGGGAAGACTAGAAGTTCAATTTTGGAAGCAGGAAGAGCAAGAAGGTAAGTGAAGGTCTCTTAGGTTTCCTACTATCCCTAAGACTCAAATCAAGGCAAGCGAGGTCAAGGGAATAACAACAAGAGGGAGGTCAAAGTCTCATAGTGAAGCAATAGCAGTTGCAGCAGTTGCTGGGGCAGAATTTCAGACTTACTCGGGAGGTCAAAGATATTGCAAGAGGGGCTTGAGGTCATGGTATTCATCAATTGAAAGATCTAAAAGATAAGAAGATATTTTATGGGTTTTCCCCTCAAGAGGAGTGGTTTTGGCCCTGGCTTGGAGCCTACATACTATGTCATTGTTATTATTGTTTTGGTATTTGTTTGATGTATTTCATGTTGAACTAACAAAGATCAAAGCTAATAAGCAAAAATCTAACACAAGCAGTTATCAAGTTAAGAGAATTAACATATGCATTTCGCTACTGAATTCTCAACATGGTATCAGAGATTTGGTTATCTAAGGGAATCATGAACATCTCCTCTACAATGAAGAAGGTCATCAAAAGGATTGCAAGCCATCTCAAGAAAGGCATCAAAGAGGTATGGAGTCTCATATTCTCTTCAAAGAAGGAATCAATCATAGAAAAAGATGAAGGACTCTTCTCTTCTCTCTCTGGAAAATTTCAAGATGAAGACATCTAGGTAATTGATAGAGGTGCATAAAGGCACATGACTGGTCACTCTCACCAATTGAAGACCCTATCAAAAGGAAAATATGCATATTTTTTGGAACTTGGAGACAACAAGAGCTATCCTATGAAAGGAATTAGATCATCATCCATAAAGCTAGAATATGGAAGCAACATCCACCTCAACAACATTCTGTTTGTTCCAGGTTTGCACAAAAATATACTTTCTATTTCAAGATTAGAAGATAAAGGAGATAGAGTAGCATTCATTGATGGAAAAGTAGTTGTTTGGGCAAAAGACTCAAGAATTGAAAAATCTAAAGTAATTGGTATCTGAGAAGGAAGACTCTACATATTAATATTTCATGTAAATCATGCCCTAGTTCACACTAAGATTAGTCCATGTGAACTTTGGCATAGAAAGTTTAGTCATCTAAATTTCAAAATTCTTCCAACCCTAAATTCTATAGTAGATGGAATACCAAGTCTAAAATAGGATCATGAAGGTGTCTACAAGGATGTGCATTAGGCAAAAATATCAAGAAACCATTTGGAAGCAGTGTTTCACAGTCAAAAGAAATCTTGGATCTCATTCACTCTGATGTATGTGGTCATATGACTTCAAAATCACTTGGAGGACATATTTATTATGACACATTCATAGATGATCACTCAAGGAAGACCTGGGTTTACTTAATGAAAACCAAGGATGAAGTATTTACTAAATTTCAAGAATTCAAAGCTAAAGTGGAGAACCTTACAGAAAGAAGGATCAAAATACTAAGATATGATAATGGAGGAGAATATACATCCAAAGAGATCATAGCATTCTATAAGGAATCTAGGATTAAGAGGGAGCTAATAGTTCCATACAATTATGAGCAAAATGGAGTTGCAGAAAGAAATAATGGGTCCATTGAAGAAAGTGTAAAATCAATTATACATTATCAAGATCTACCAAAATTTATATGGGGTGAGGCAACCAAGACAATAGTCTACATACAAAATTGATGTCCTCACAGATCTCTAGACAACAAAACTCTTGAATAAGTGTTCAACGGGAAGAAGCCATCTATCGATCATCTCTGAATCTTTGGATGTCCTGTGTACATTAATATACCAAAAGACAAAAGAAATAAGTTGGATCGTTCCAGTGTGAAATGGATATTTCTTAGGTATAGTAACTTATCGAAATATGGACATCACATTGAAGTTAGTCATGATGTCATATTTGATTAAAGCACAGCATTCAAGAAATCAAAAGAACTTTCTATAGATTTTGATGACGAATAAATTCCTATGTTTGAGGAAGAAGTTGACAAGGAAGAAGGATCCCACCATGATGAAGAAGGACCTGTTGAACTGATTCAACCTGTGGTCACTCAAGAAACAAAGAAAAGACCTAATTGGTTGAAATATATACTACATGACGAAGAAGGTCATGGAGCGGGTCAAGGATCACTTAGAGAAAGTAAAAGACCCAAGAGATACTCTGGTTATGTTGCATACATGAAAAAATTAATAGAAGAAGACCATCCACTTTCGAAAAGGCTATAGAACATCAAGAATGGAAAGATGCCACGAATGAAGAATATCAATTTATAATGAAGAATGGAGTATGGGAGATCATACTAAGGTCTGAAGACAAATCTGTAGTTACTTCCAAGTGGATCTATAAGATAAATCATGTAGCCGAAGGAAGCATAGACAAGCATAAAGAGAAATTTGTAGCAAGAGGGTTCTCTCAACTTGAAGGCATCGACTATGAAGATACTTTTTCTCCAACAACAAGATACACAACAATTTGATCATTAGTCTCTCTGGCAGCATCGATGGGATGCAACATTCACCAAATGGATTTCAAGACTTCATTAATGAATGGCACAATAGATGAAGAAGTCTACATAGAACAACCCTTGGGATTTGAAATCAAAGATAGGAAGGCATATGTTTGCATATTAAAGAAAGAATTATATGGCCTCAAGTAAGCACCAAGGGCATGGTATGCAAGAATGGATGCATATTTACAAATACTAGGCTTCACAAAAGGTTCTACTGACTCAAACCTCTATATTAAGGTTGTAAACAATGAATCTATAATCATTCTTCTATATGTAGATGATCTTCTCTTAACAAGTGTAGAAGGTCGAATTAAATAATCTAAGAAGTAATTGGCGGAATAATTTGACATGAAGGGCCTAGGGCTGATGCATTACTATCTAAGACTAGAAGTCTAGAAGGAACCTAATGAAGTATATTTAGTTCAAGGAAAATACCTGATTGAGATTCTGAAGAAGTTCAACATGACGGATTGTAAAGAGATGACCACTCTAATGATCACAAAATTGAAAATACTAAGAAGTTCTGAATCAAGCCCTGTGGATTCTTCCAGATATAGACAATTGATTAGATCATTAATGTACTTGGTGAATACTCATATGGACATATGTTTTACAGTAAATTTACTTAGTCAATTCCAAGTAGAGTTGAAGCATGATCACTGGATAGCACCAAAACATATCCTAAGATATCTGTGGGGAACCATCAACTATTGTCTAAAATATGATAGACATAATTATGTTCAATTGATTGGTTATACAAATTTTGACTGGGGAGGTAGTAAAAAATATGGAAGAAGCACTACAGGAGGATGTTTTGGTCTGGGATCGTCTATGGTCTCATGGATGAGAAAACAACAAAACATCACGGCCTTGAGTAGTATTGAAGCAGCATATTTTGCAGCATGTGAAGTTAGTTGAGAAGCAGTTTGGTTAAGGAAGCTATTGTCTGACTTATTTGAAGAACTGATGAACCCTATAGTGAGACATTGTGACAACACAAGTATCACTATATATGAGAGCTAGTGCAAAATGGTGTGGTGCAACTATAGTATATCTCCACTGATGAGCAAGTAGCTGACATATTGAAAAAATCACTTCCAAACAAGAAGCTTGTATACTTAAGGTACAAGCTAGGTTTGGTGGATTTTTCCTCTCGGATTGAGAGCGAGGGATAGACACAAGCATTCTTGTCTTCACTTGGGAAGAAATAATGGAGGGTTGGGTAACCATATGGCATTCGATACTCTTTAAGAATGTAGTAGGCATTCAAGATAAGAGTAGTAATGGACCGATATTCTTTGAGGATTAGCTACCCAAGATAAGAATAGTCCAACGAGAGGTCATACTCTGGTGTGGTATGTACCTTGGAGAGATAATGGCGTCTATGTCTACACATCATTGGTCTCGCCAATATTGTTCATTTCTCCATCAGAGTTCTGCATTTTTCGGCCATTTTTCAGTATGGAGGTATAAAACTCCTTTTTGTAATTGATTCTTATACTCTTCTTTCTCATGCCACTTAATGAATGAAGGTCTTCCCATTGATCGAGTAGAGCCCGGAGACATAGTCCAAGTTGGACAAACTCCGTTATCAAGTCTTGTTGTCTTCTTTAATGCTTTATGTGTTTCTCCTCTTCTCTCATGTGCACATTAAATTTCTATGTTAAGCTACTATTTATGCATGTAATTCTTTAACACATCTATAAGCAAAAGATTTTGGATCATGAAGCATGGGCGTGCATTTAGTGAAGCAAGGCAATTTTGACCTTCTTCATAAAAATGCATGCACAACCTTCATTTCAAGGCCAAACTAAATGATTCAACTTGGAGAGTAATTTTTTACTCATAAATAACATTAATGAAATTATTTTTTCTAATTTAGTGATTTCAAGGTCAAAGTTAATGTAAATGAAAGTGTTGTAACAATCGCAATTTATAGTGTCCCCCCAAAAGTGTCAATGGTTTGTGAACAAGAGAAACTTATTGGAAGAAAATTACTGTGTAAAATTAATAATTAAATAGTATGCAATTTTAATCAATCAAATTGGCCAAGAAATGAAGCCTGGACGTGCATTTTAGTGAAGCAAGGCAACTTTGGTCTACTTCACAAAAATGCACGCCTAGTCTTCATCTCAAGGCCAAATTGAATGATTCAACTTGGAGAGTTATTTTTTATTCATAAGTATCATTAATACAATTATTTTTTTCTAATTAAAGATATGAAGATTGAAGTTAATGTAAATTAAGTTGTTGCAGCAGTCACAGTTCAGAGTTTCCCCCCAAAAGTGTCAACAGTTTGTGAACAACATAAACTTACTAGAAGCAAATTAGTGTGTAAAATTACTTATTAAATAGTATACAATTTGAATCAATCAGATTGGCCAAGAAATTAAGCCTCGGTGTGCATTTTAGTGAAATAAGGCAAGCTTGGCCTGCATAACAAAAATGCATGCCCAACCTCCATTTTAAGGCCAAATTGAATGATTCAACTAGGAGAGTATTTTTTTAATCATACGTGACATTAATACAAATAAAGTTTTCTAATTTAGTGATCTAAATTTCGAAGTTAATGTAAATGAAAGTGTTGCAATAATCACAGTTAACTGTGTCCCACCAAAAGTGTCAATAGTTTGTGAACAATTGAAACTTACTACAAGAAAATTTGTATGTAAAATTAGTAATTAAATCATATGCAATTTGAATCAATCAGATTGGCCAAGAAATGAAGCCTAGGAATGCATTTTAGTGAAGCTAAGAAATTTTGGCCTCCTTCATAAAAATCCATTGTCGTCCTTCATTTCAAGGCCAAATTGAATTATTCAACTTGGAGAGTATTTTTTTACTCATAAGTAGCATTAATTCAATTAATGTTTTCTAATTTAGTGATCTGAAGGTTGAAGTTAATGTAAATGAAAGTGTTGTAGCAATCACAATTCACGGTGTCCCCCCAAAAGTGTCAATAATTTGTGAACAACAAAAACTTACAGGAAAAAAATTAGTAAGTAAAATTACTAATTCAATAGTATAAAATTTGAATCAATCAGATTGGCCCGTGCATTTTAGTGAAGCAAGGCAATTTTGGCTTGCTTCACAAAAAATACACTCCCAACCTTCATTTCAAGGTCAAATTGAATTATTCACCTTGGAGAGTACTTTTTTACTAATAAGTACATTAATGCAACTAGAGTTTTCTAATTTATTGATATGAAGGTCGAAGTTAATGTAAATGAAAGTGTTGCAGCAATCATAGTTGATAAGAAATACAATTTGACAATTCAACATTTCGTGCATTCAGAATTCGGCCACGTCAGATTATCCAATGCCCTGTGTTTTCTCATGAAGTGTTTTGTATCTGGCCATTTTGAATATAGATAAACCCTCACCCACATATGGGTGAGCATTAAAAGCCTTGAATTCATTTCTTAATGAAACATGATTATTTGTCTCTCCCACCCACCCCAATCCCTAGTGAGGACACAGGGCGAACCTGGCATCTGAAAGGTGAGGATAGTCAATTCCCGCAATCCATCCAATAATCAGAAATATCCTTTCCCGGTCCCCGAGATCCAAAATTGTAACCTTCGAATATTAGACGGAAAACTTATTGTAGCCTTTGAGGGGACTAGTGATAAGTCGACTTCTTGGGGGTGCGAGTTACGCATAAAATCTCCATTTGGGGTGAAACAATAGCTTGTGGGAAATATCTAGATGAGAAAACAAATTCTTGGTAGACATAGGAAGGCCTTCCATAACCTTAAGCTCTAGCAGGGCCAAAAAACACAATTTAGGGTCAGGAGTTTCTTGTTCCTAAAGATATATCTCATCTTTATCTCGTTACTAAGGCTAACGATACAGACCATTGCAAGATCGATCGTAAGTCTTAGCTAGTACTACCAAATAATGAGTAGTTGTCGGCCTATTGAGTGAAGTGACAGGAAGCCAAAGGATGGGATAGAGGGGCCATGTTAGTTGGTCTAGCCCCATGGTTTCTTCATCAAACCTCCTTGCAAGCCAGTAAGCAATAGCAATCAGTAACGAAGCAAGTAACGATCGGCCAGTCAGGTGAAGTGGTTACAAGTGTAGTAATTATAAGATAGAAATATGATGGAATTATAGAGCACGTATTATGGGTAATAATGTTATTGGAATGGTATGAGTGTCCTAATATATACATATGATGCTTAGTCGATGCTCGTTGCAGTCTCTCACGCCCATCACATCTTGCCATCCATATAACTCACACAACAGAATTTGCGCGGTCTTCTCTTTTCTTTATCTCAGGGTGGCTCAATAGCGTACGAAAGCGGGGAATGATAGATAGATTTTTTTGTAAGATGTGGGTTGTTGTCTTTTGTCAATAGTTTGTGAACAAAAAATCTTAAATTAGTATGTAAAATTACTAATTAAATAGTATACAAATTGAATCAATCATATTGGCCAAGAAATGAATCCTAGACGTTCATTTTAGTGAAGCAGGGAAATTTTGGGCTACTTCAGAAAAATGCACACCCAACCTTCATTTCAAGGAAAAATTGAATGATTCAAATTGGAGAGTATTTTTTTACTCATAGGTAACCTTAATACAATTTAATTTTTCTAATATAGTGATCTGAAGGTCGAAGTTAATGTAAATGAAAGTGTTGCAGCAATTGCAGTTCACAATGTCCCCCAAAAGTGTCAACATTTTGTGAATAATAGAAACTTATTGGAAGAAAATTAGTGTGTAAAATTACTAATAAAATAGTATACAATTTGAATCAATCGGATTTGCAAAGAAATGAAGCCTCAACGTGCATTTTAGTGAAGCAAGGCAATTTTGGCCTGCTTCACAAAAAAACACACACAACCTTCATTTCAAGGTCAAATTGAATGATTCAACTTGGAGAGCATTTTTTTAATCATAAGTAACATTAATACAAACAATTCTTTCTAATTTAGTGATATGAATGTCAAAGTTAATGTCAATGAAAGTGTTGCAATAATTGTAGTTCATAGTGCCCCCCCAAAAGCGTCAATAGTTTTTGAACAACATAAACTTATTGGAACCAAATTAGTGTGTAAAATTGCTAATTAAATAGTATAAAACTTGAATCAATCATATTGGCAAAGAAATGAATCCTGGTCATGCATTTTAGTGAAGCAAGGGAATTTTGACCTACTTCATGAAAGTGCACTCCCAACCTTCATTTCAAGGTCAAATTGAATGATACAACTTGGAGGTGTTTTTTTCTCATAAGTAACATTAATGAAATCAAATATTTTTCATTTTTCATATATATATTTTTGTTGTCCAAGAATACTCCAAATTGCATGGGTTTAATAGGGTAAAATGTAGGATTTTTGTGCGTCAAATAAATGCACACCTAGACTTGTAATTAATTGGAAGTGATAGAATGATCATTCCATCCTATGGATCTGTGAAATTTTACCTTAGTCTTGTGGTGTAAAAATGCCTTAATGGGCCTCAGTCTTGTGGTGTAATAACACCCTAATGGTGCTCAACCTTGTGGTGTAACAACACCCTAATGGGCCTCAGTTCAACTCTGATGTAAATTGATATAGTTGCTATTAATTTTCATGCTAATACTTTAAACTTACAATACTAGTAAATGCTAAGCACATCCTGACAGAGGAGTGGGTAAACAAATATGCAATACTCAAGCATACAAACTATATAAACATATTTTTAAATAGCAAAGTCAAAATTATATTGATTTTCATTAATGGTTAGAACTATTCACATTCACTAGAGCACTTGTTAAGCAAAGAGACAATGCCTTATTGAAAACATTAGGTGATTATTCTTACGCATGGATGTTTTTCCAATCTATTGAAACTCACCTCTAGCATCACAATAATATTGGTTGGTTTCTAATCCAGGTTTGAATTTTACATCTAAGAGTTATTTTTCCATCACTTTTTGTATTCAAGGGTTAATAACTAGTGTCATACTCCAATATTTCTTGTAGTGTAAATCTTAAACATTCTTGAAAATTCATCTTTAAACAATTTGGACATCAATGAATACAAATATTTAAACTCAAATTGATTTGAAATAAGTGGGGATATCATTCAATTTTGCTTGGTGAGAATATATGATTTCCAAATTTCACGAATCCCTAATATGAGTTATATAGTTCCTACATTAGCAGTATAGTTCCTTCACCCATTTAGGGTTTGACATATTAACACAATTTTAGGAGAAGAAAAAGGACATGGAATGTGTTCACAATAATGTTTTCATGCTCCCACATGAGTCAAAATACACCCAAGTCATACAGATGGATTTCTAGAAGCTAATTAATGTTTCAGCCAAAAATTAGAGTTGTTTTCAGACAACCAACTTCCCCTCACTTTTCATGAAGATGAGGCTGAATCTGGAAATTCTAGGACACGAATTTTGTTCCCAATATAGAAAATTGAGAAATACGTGGGCCTTTTTATGAAATTCACCATTATATTTGAGATACAAAAGGTTATTTGGGGCTTGTTTGTTAAAAATGCACAATTGTCTAGAATTCCTAAATCATGTTTCTATTTGAAAAAATGGGTTGTTACAACCTAAATTCATGTAGTAACATGTTGTTTACAATGTTGGACCCGCTAACATGTCAGGGGATCTCCCTGGGAAGAATTCCTAATTAGACCTTAGACCGTTTGGTGTAGGAGTCCCAACAGTGGGTCGTATGGTATCGCCTTGACCTCCGTTTCGCACAGAGGCAAGTAATATGTCCCTGTTGGTAGCAAGGTTGTGATAGCTGCGACGAGTCAAGGAAGGTGCATGAACGGCTCTAACACACGAAAAGTGGGGTGAGTGTGCCCCTTGGAAACCTGTAATAGTACGCGGATTGGAAGGGAACACACGAGAGAAGATGCATCACAAGTTGGAAAGAAAGTTAGCGAGCAATCCAAAGTGATGGTTAAACCAATCAGCACATTTTAGTAATGCATCTATGTAGAGATATGCTTTAAATATGGTTGGTTCAAGGATAAAACTCTTGTTTGAGTAAATAGGCCTTAGTCTTTTAAAGATTAATCAAAGTGTTGATTCCCAATAATAATAGCATGCAAACTTTTAAAGTATTTGATAGAAGAATAAAGGAGACGTTAGATAATTTAAAGATATTCAATCTGAATACTTAATGATCCAATGATAATATAAAGTGTATAGAATATTCTCCCATAGTTGACATTAATACATATAGGAATTTTACAGAAGGCAACAATCTAGAAATTGCAGAGTAACTTAAACAAACAAACAATTTGCTTAATTAACCCAGTATTGAACATAACTTTGCGAGGGGATATCAAGGAGGTGAATACTCAACCAAGCCTTTACCAATTATCTATACAATCTTAAATGTATTGCATAAAAAGATAATGTAACACTAGAAGTACTCACATGTGAAACAATGTTCCTATAAGCTGAAAATAGAATTCCTTGATTAACTTTGAAAAAATTAAGGTATTACAAAAAAAATTGGTCCAATATTCAACCCTTTTCCAATCAAATAAATAATATATATATAGTTTGTACAAAGATTCTATCTCTACATATTACAAGGAAAATAGTTTTTTATCCAAAATAACAACTTGGATAATCTTCAACAAAACTTTGACCAAAATAGAAAATCTCCAGCTTGATTATCTTCAACTGCCCTTGATTTCTTAATTTTGTTCATAAGATATATGAGTCTACTTTGATTCTTCTCCTTTCAATGTGGATTTTCCTTGATTATTTGCCCAAACATAGCGTGTCTTCGAGATACGGCCTTTGACTTTGAGAATTAAGAAATGAGATCAAAAAATTGTTCTCATTCTTCTCGTACTAGATAAGTTAAAGCAATCATCTTTCTATAAGTTTCATCCACTTCGGTATAGTTTTGAAAGTTTGGTTTAACTGTGAACAAATATCTGATTTCATAAGATATGAATAAATCATCGAATAATTTTTCAAGAAGACTTTGACCAATCAAAGCCCCTTTAATCCCAACAAACTTTGACCAATCCATTGCAGCCATGTTTAGTAATCTTTTATATTCTTCATTAGATGCCAATTTTCCCTGTGAAAATTCTAAGGAATGTAAACCCCTTTGTTGTAAAGAAGATAACTTCCTATTAAACTTGTAAATCTGAATCTCCATGGAATTACACTTCTCTTTCATTTGCATTATCGTATTTTTCTTAGTCAAAACTTTTTTGGTTTGTATAATTGAGTGAGTCATGTCAACAATATCGTTTTCTTCCAACTCTTGTTTTGAATTTGAATTTTAAAAATTTCTGATTTTACTAACTTGTTTGGGTTTATTTCCAAGCTCATTCTTGATTTCATCAATTTATTTTTATGCTTTTGCTAACAACTTCTCTTGTTCAACTATAATCTCAATTGGTGTCCAAATTTCATATATTGAAGACATGATCTCCAACCAAATTATTAAATTAGCTTGAATCAAACATTGAACATTGTCAGCTTAAAATAAATACCATTCAAGTTGTTTCTACAACCTAGAACTATTTTGAAGTTCAACAACTAAAGAATTATCTGATTTTATTTTCTCTTGCTCATCTCTCTCTAAATCTTTCTTCAATTTGTCAATTTCTTCATTCTTTAAATTTAAAGAAGATAATGCCTACGTTAATACCTCAGTTGCATAATTTATTTCTAAATTCACTTGGGATGTAGAAGGCACCATACCTCCTGTTCGTTAACTTTCCTTTAGTAATTGTTCCATTTGTGTTTCCATTTTCTATATCTGCAAATTTTTCTCAACCATCATTATTAAAAGAAAATCTTTTTCTTTCTCCAACACTCCAATTTCTTATGTTCGTGGATGTTCAATAGTTGGCATCTTTAATCTTTTTTTAAGAGCCTAGATTTATACATTTATGTTCTTATGATTTTTTGGGTAGCATTGATATCATGAGGATCTAATCCCAACTTGATAAGTATGTCCTCCAATTATTTGATCATGGTATCCTTAGCAAGGGAGGACATTCTCTCTATCTTTAACTAGAAAATTTATTATTCAATGAATTATGCAATTTTGACAAATTAATTGTTGAACTTGTTAAGGTGGAATATATTATTTCTCTTGTTTGTCTATGGAGATCAATTTGATCAATTGGATGAATTTACTTTGTGGTAAAAGAAAATATAGAAGTCTTAAAATCTTTTATAGACTTAGCTCCTTGGACTTTTGGTTCTAAGGAGGCTAATTGAAATTGTCCCTTCTTAGCATCCAAGGCTGAAAGTAATATGTTCCTTGTAGAAGAAGTTTGTTTCCATAATTGAGTGTAGGTAATTGACTTCAAGGCTTCATTCTTCTTTTTAATCTCCATGAATTTGGAATAGATCTTATTGGTAAAGGAAGTCGTTGAAGAAGAATGTATTGCTACTATTTCTATTTGATGCAGATTAAATATAGGCTCACTTGAGAGAATGAATGTAGAAGGTCTAGATACATCCATTTGCATAGTCTCTGACATAGCTTCTTTTTTTCACTTACTTTTTTCCTTTTGTAAATTTTGACTATTGTTCCTTCTGAATCTGAAGTGGAATGTTGAAAATCATCAATGACCCTTTTCAATTCTTTTTCCCTTTGCTAAGGAGTTTCTAAAAAATTATGTTTTATTGTTTTCTCTAACTCTTCTTCTTCTTGTAACTCTTTTAGGGTACCTTCTTCCCATGTTTCTTTATTGGCATACCTTTCAATATCTCGTTTTGATGAATGAACATAAGAAGGAGAACGTTGTTGAATAATGATAGATGAAATTTTCCTAATTGGATGATAAGACCAAATCATTCCTTTTGTTAAATTTCATTTGTGCTAATAAAAGTTCAACCTTTTTATCAGTTGCCCTAGTATTTACAACAAAAGGTCCAGCATGTGCCTTGAGTTTGAAAAGAGCTTCTTACTTTCTTGGCAAAAAATGCATTTGATCTACATTCAGACTCTATATAATGAACTCAAGTGAAAAAATTATAATTGGGAGAAATACTATAAAACGATATGGAGTGAATTCACTTCCATACATTATAATTTCAATAAATATTTTAGACAAATACCAGACACCTAACTTAGTCTATTCACTAAGTTGCAAAGTGAAAGTGACCTCTGGTAGAATTCTTGGGACTTCTTCACTGTTTAAAACGCTGAAAAATACAGACAAAAATTTCTCCACCAAATTTGCAAAAGAAAATTCTTCAAAGTGTTTCCTAATCAAAGAAGTCCAGTGAAAAATTGACCATTAAATCCCCTACATATCTTGTTTTTGCAACCATATTTGAAGGAACTTGTCTGATTGATGATACAAGAACAATTTGACTAAAAATAACTAGTGCTTAAATGATCCCTCAATTTCAAATTTCAAAAATTGCTCATGAATGGTGTCTAAGAGAAACTAACTAAAATTGTATAAAATAGAAGGCTTCTTTCCTGGTGACAAAGTTTACAGAAAATCCAACACTACTTCATCCACAACTTCATCATTTTCATACCCTAATAAATGACATAACATGGATATGATTTGTCTAGAGATCTTTGGGAAAACATGTGAACAATATGGAGGGTTGTGTTGGGGAATATTGGCTTCTTCTAGCAAAAATGACTCAAATATAAAAGTTATTTATTGAGGGTTAATCTCTTAAAGGTTTCCAACAATACCCCATTGTAGAATGTATGAAGAGAACCAGGAACAACAACTTGTAGGGCCTATAAAATTAACTCAAAGGTAACATAAAATAAAGGCTCTCCATTCTTGGCTACAACGAACAATGTAAACTTTGAAACAGGAACTATAAACTCAAAACAGGAACTCTGGCCAAAAAACGCCAAAAAAACATAAAAAACAGTGCTAAAAACGAAAAGTGTGTATACTGGAACGATGGTTTTTTTTAGGGACAATTTTGAACATGTTTTAAAAATGGCAGTGAAAACAAAAATTTCATGCAAAATACAGCATGAAAACGAAAAAGTGATTATACTAGAACGATGATTTTTTTTAGGGTCAATCTTCAAAATTAAAAAAAAAAAAGCTAGTAAAATGATCCAACAACATAAAAATGACTCATAACTTCTCATTTAACACCATATGGAAATCAAAAATTTTATTTCAAGATATGATACATACATTAGTTAGATAAACTGTCTTAAACAATTATTCAAAATCACTCATATTTTCTTACACACCATCAGAATTCACATCTTCAGATGAGTGACTGGATGTTAACGAAGATGTTCCATATTCTTATCTTTCATCAACTATTGCCCCATCTGAGTCCACATGCATGCCCATCATTTCAGGTTTCAAAATTCTTCTAGATCTATGACTGGTTTCAGCAGACTCCCATCTCAACATTGTTCCTTCTGGTAACAACCTTTTCAGAATCTCTATCGTCTTGAAGTGAAGAGTTCCTCTCTTTGTTAAATTGAAGTCATAAGCAAGTATGCCAACATCCTCCAATTTAATATGTCTGTGGTGACGATTTATATTTGCACCCTTTCTTTTTCTCTTTCCACCATTTTTTTTGTCAACTACCATCTCTGGCTTATACACACCATTGAATGGGTGTGTATTTGTGGCATACCAATGTAACCTTTATAACTTTAGCAGCCCAAAATGGATAGCCATTGCGATCTCCATCTGCTAGCACTGTGATCATGCAACCCTCCTTAATATCATGTACTGAACCCCTGTAAAGGTGTTCCATGGCTTCACGTTGTGCATGAGATCTTTTGGAACCAATATACATCTCTCTTTCCTCTGCCTGTGAAGAATTAATAATACCTTGAGATTTTTGTTGTTCAACAATGTTTATTTCCTCATGTGCATTCGACACATTTTGTGGCCAAATAAATGGATTTTTCAAAGGTATATCTTCATTTTTTGTTGTTGAAATGATATCACTTTGATTATTGAAAAATGACTCCCACCAAACTGAATCAGCAATGTCAAAGTACTCATATGTATATCTAATACATTTTTTAATTTCTTCTAGGTAATTAGAATAATTTATATCTCTATTTTGTCTGCGTGCATTATGAACTTCACCAACTGATTGTAACAACAATATTTTTGATGCAAATATTGGATGATCTGGAATGAACTTCAACAATTACAAACCTGATGACGGTGCCCATTCTGCAGTAGTTGAACACTTCTTGCCCCATATCAGTGTTTTCCCATCAATTTTTTTGATACGAAATTGATGTTGGAAGCTAATGTCATTAAGTTGTTCAATGCATTTCCCCTCACCATATGATCCCATAATAAACCTTCGCATGTCAACAATTTTTTCCAACACATCAAAAGTAGGCTTTGGCATGTATGATTTCTTAATACATTTAATTAATGATGGCAAGCTCCCAACTTCCTTCCTCCTCAGTGTGACTAAAAAACGACTGAACATCTGATCAATATGGTCATGAGTGTGCCCAACAAGAAGGAAACCAACCTTTACCTTCTAAAAAATTCTCAATTCAATAAGCATGTTTAGATATCCAAAAACACCCTGATTTTGTTTTCACGGCAAGTGTTGTCCAATTGTAGATACAAAACTTCAGGAAGATTACCAGACCAATGAGAAAGAACATCGTGAATTATGGTTATGGTCAGATTTGCATCATTATGAATATTTGGAGTTGTGAAGTACACCTTTGGAAACATTTCCCATTGAAGACCATACAACCAACCAAGTGATACTGAGTAAAATTTTCCTCCTGTAAATTTTTGGGTGTGCGAACAAAATGTGGTAAAAGTGTTTTCTTCTGGTCCATACCATCAATTATCAAACCCAAATATTTATTCGGATTATCATAACACTCCTTTTGATGCATATACAACTTTTTCCTTTCATTTGTTTGTTGTTCACGATGCTCCTGAAGTTCTTTGACAATTGAATGTACACAACATAAAAGAAAGCCATTAAGAAATATGTTTTCATACTTGATGAATATACAATTTTAAAAGTTAATGTTATGAATGCTTACCTCTTCCTGACCCTTCACATCTACGCAAAAAGGATTACCAGGTAACCGTGAACTGCAGAATACCTCCCGATGAATCGAGAAGTACGGGCAAGCAATCTCCCCAAATGTTGTGTTCGGCATATCACATTTGCAAGGCAGCAGACTCAGCTTCCTATGGATAAATGATTGCAGCCTAGAGGGGTCTACTGTTATATACTCAACGGTATGGGGAGCACAAATTCGTACTAGCATTGTCTAGCGCCAAAGCTAACGGCAGTTGCTAAAGACGTCAGAACACATCTCTAGCCTAGACCTTCTAGATGTTCTCGTTATGTTTAAAATGTGCCTTAGGTTAATTGAGTTCATTTTAAATTTTATCTTGAGTTATGTCTCGAATTTCAGGCCTTAGCGATTTGACTCGAAAAACCCTAAATGTAGCTAAATGAGACAAAACCATTTCAATTCAATGAATTGTCTACTATAGAGAGGGTAGAAAACACAATCAAATGCAAACAACCAAGCAACCAAAAGCAAAACGATTTTTACTTCACTTTTTGAGAAAATAAACTAATGAAAAATGCATTCCAATTCCTAATTTCCTAAAAAATACACTCTAACAGTCCTTTCAAAAGCAAAGAGAATTGTTTTTAGCAAACTAGAATTTTGCACTTTTCATATTGATGTAGCAAACTAGAATTTTGTACTTTTCATGAAATGACAAAATGAATTTCTCATAAAACACTTCAATGAAAAAGTTTTCGAGACAATCGATTCTCAAGCAAATGAAAAACATGAAGAGAGAATCTCTTTCAAACTAATGACACAAAGACTTTGCCAAAAACAATACAAGCAATGTAATCTATGCCGAAAAAGAGACGTCTATACAAGAAAATGAAAACTTTTCATAGAAGGACCATAAATGAAATGCAAGGAGTAAATGCACCAACAACTTGAATCACTGAGTTCACAATCAACTGAGTGGATGACAATATAGATGCCCTAGTTCTACTAACCATCCAATGACCCATGAAATCAAGCGAAAAGATGAAAAATCAACAAGCAAACAAACCAAGTGAAAATCATCTTTCTAGTCGGGGAGAAGACGGTCTAAAAATCTTACAGGGTAGAAAACATGAGAGAAAAACACACTGGCCAAGATCAGGGGTAAGCCCTAATCTTCACTTACAAGAATCGACGTGATTGCCTAACTAACAACAAGCACCAGAAGGGGGTCAACACGACTGTTTCTCAGCATATCACACTAATTGGCATGGATGTCAATGAAATAAGCGCGTTGAGGGAGGATGCAAAGAATAAAATAAAAAATTTCAAAAGTTGGGACCAGACTTGCTACTATGAATTTCAAACCTAGAGCAGTAAGGAAAGGAAAACAATGAAAACTAAAGGGAAATAGCAAAACTAGAAAAGTTCACACAAAACCATGAAATTCCAAGAAAACAAACAGAAGGATTGGTTCCATAGTGGAGTCGGCAATTTGTGGTGAAGTAAAATTATAAGTGCAGACACAAACAATTCCTCTAGCCCGATAGCGGTTCTAGACACTAATAAGACATTCTATGGAAGATTTCCTTAGGTTAGAACCAATTAAGAGGGCCTACCTCTTAGTATTCTTATCCCATTTGGTGATGACCTTGCTTGCTCCAGCTATCTCCCATTTCCTTCTTCGAACACCTGAAACAAGTAAACAACAACAAACAATGACCATGATAATATACAAATTGTAATTCAACCTACTTAACAAGTCAAGAAGCATTAACCCATAAACATGTGAGATGACACATTATGTAGGAAATCAATCGATAGTTGCATATAGATTAAATCAAGAAGAGATTATAACCATTTTCTTGACATTGATGTTCTCCTCCAATAAAACCAGGTGCCCACACACGTTCGTTAGCATTCCATGATGACCTCAACAATGATAGTTTTAAGGCTCTTCCCTTTAGGCTTCACACTAAACAAAATTCACACTTATCCCTCACACACAACTAGAGAGCTACAACTATGAATAGCTTGTTGTTTACTCCAAACTTAATTAGCACTAGCACACCAACATTAACATTAGCTTGTTCTTGGGAAAAATGGAGGTTTATATAGCATGAATGGATGGAAGATGGTTCCTCTTCTCATGGGATAAGGTATTAGCTCTTGAGTTAGTTCCATCCTTATTGGGGAAAGGAGCCCAAACTGACATCCTCAACTCCATCCAACTCAACCATTTACCAGACTTTTGTTACGAAGCATCTAGAGATGGAAGCTTCGGCTCCTTATTTAAAAAACTTTCCAAAAGAGGATCGGCGTGACTGAAACAAATCTCAGTCACTCTGGTCAATGCTATGGAAAGTGTTAATCCATGTATATCGGTGCAAGAAGGACAAGGGTAATTAGCGTCGGTCTTGTAAATTGGGAAAAACATAAGGTTTTTGGGAAATGGTGCAAAAGGGAATTGTTCTGATCATGAAAAGGGACACAATGCAAGTTTCTTCATGAAGGGAAAGCATGTAGGGTTCATTGTAGAGGTCCTCCAAGATCAAGGAATGGGGAGTACAGGGACAGTGACAAAATTTTGTGTAACAAATACACAGGCACCAACCTGCAAAAGGCTACAACCTTCTCTCGTTCTCTACCACCCACCCAAAGGGAGATACAACCCCCTATTCTCGTTTATTGGCTCTTAACTAAAGGGAGCACCTACCCCCTAAACAAATTTACCATCTACCACTAGAAGGAAGATTTGAGTCCCTTACTGAAGGTTCCAACCCTCAGCATCTCGGTGGACTTTGTTTCATAATATTTCATATCGGATCCATGCCCATCAATAAGATCAATGCCAAACAGAATATTAAATCTATAAATCAATCATTGAACTAACTAAATCACTGTAACACCAATAATTGAACTAAATCAATCTCAATCAACCATTGCAACTAGAGAAAACCAAATCATAACAGATATAAACCATCAGATCATACCAATGCAGAACCATTCATCAATATGCCAAACCATACATTGTTAATCATCACATAAACACAATGTTTTTCATGCAAACTCTTATCAAAAATGCATTATAATGTATAAAATATTCTTTTGAAACACACTTGTGTATATATGTTTTTCCTTTGTATAAGAACTACATACAGATCTTAAATCACTGACTACTGCATCATGAATCAATGCAACATTAAAGTAACCATTGAACCATACATAGATCATTGAACCAATCACAAACTACTAAAGAAATCATCATATTATAGCATCATTACCAATGAATATTCCACTTCAGATTCAAACCAATCAGCATTGTCAAACATTAAGATATAGACAGCATTGATAACCAACAACAATCAAAACAAAACTAATCAAATGTCATCATTTAGCAGTACCGCAAGCCCTACCATGTATATATGCAACTATCAATAGACTGATCAGTGTATGTATGCGATTACCACGCACACCACCTATGTACAGATCTCAAAATATTGCAAACTTTATCTCATAATATATACATGACCTTACAGAGATCAGTCCACGTATGTACGCAATTATTCCCAAACACTTGATTCTGAGATTTCATAATTGCTCCACAGTAGACATTTTAGATTGTCGACATTTCGAGTTTAAACCAAGACCCATCATTAGGACAAAGGTTGAGAAGAATAGTGTTTTCAAATTTCTATGGGGTTGATCTTGATTCTGAGATTTCCGAAATTGCTCCACAGTAGACATTTTATATTGTCGACATTTCAAGTCTAAACCAAGACCCATCATCGAGAAAAAGGTCAAGAAGAAATATTTCTGTGGGGTTGATCATGATTCTCAGATTTCAATATTGTTTCACAATAGACATTTCATATTTTTGACGTTTTGAGTCTAAACCAAGACCCATCGTCAGGACAAAGGTCGAGAAGAAATATTTATGTGGGGTTGATCTTGATTTTAATATATCGTAAATTTCTCCACAGTAGACATTTTAGATTGTCGACGTTTCAAGTCTAAACCAAGGCCCATCATTAGGACAAAGGTCGAGAAGAAATATTTATGTGGGGTACAGATATGAAAAATTTCGCTGCAAACACAACTTCACTCTCTACATCTTTTACTATCAATAATACAGACCTCTGAAAAATTCTTTAGATCACAACATCATTATTATTACATATTCATCATTATTAACTACTTTGACATTTGCAACAAGTAAATCAATTAAAGATATATGCAACATACTTTCATTTCTAATTCTTCTCGTTTCTCCCTAGTGCACACATGTTCCAAATCAAATCACACATGTATAATCCATTATTTTCACACTAAACACCTTGATTTTCATCTCCTTATATAATTTTAGCCTTAGCCAATACCTTAGGTAAATCCCTTGGTAATGTCGTTAGTATTCTTTGACGAGGTCAAATAATTGTTGTTGCTCCAATTACTATGGGCCAATACCATGGTAAAGACCCCTGGTATCCAAATTACCATGGTGTGGTTTCTGTATGTGAATTTTACTCACATTATTTGTTTATGTATGTGATCCTTCTTCATATGAACCATGTACGCTTTCTCAAACTTTAATTTTGTCTTCCAACTATCACTGAATTGTCCTTTCTCTGTCCATGTCTTTTTTAGAATATGTACCAATTTTCATGAGCTCATATTATCATAATGTTGACATCAAGTACATCTTCATCAATCAGGTTACCATCAAGGAAAACACAATAGCCATAATTCCGACAAGTACCTCAATGTTTGACTAACCTATCCATAGCTATATTTGAAGCCACTTTCCTCATTTTTCAGCTCAAAATTCCCAACTGAATTTACCACCCAACCAAATAGGAACACACTCTCTAGCTTCCTAGCCCTAGATAACCTCCACAGTTCCCCTATCCCTTTGAGCCCAAGCCCTATTACCGCAACTCCTAGTTTTTGTTCCAACCTACAAGTGCCCAAGAACCTTCCCAAAGTCTAACAAAATGTTAACAAATTTCCAAACTTGAGTACTCTAACACCCAAGAATCCAAAAATATTCTCCCTTCCCAAAATAATCCAAACATGAACCCTTGCAACAATTCACTTATGCCTTCATTTATCCTCCTCCTAACTCAAAATATCTCTGCATGCCCCCCGCGTTAATGCTCGACCTACTTAATCATAAAAACACCAAGAAATATCTCCATCATTCCTTATTTACCTACCTAACTCAATTATTCTAGTATCAAGAGTATTGCGCCCCCCCCCCCCCCACCATAACCCAACTAGATAAGTCACAACACACAATTCCACTAAAAATAATAATAAATAAATCACAAAGGTTTAGTCAAAGAATTTTTCAATTATCATGTAAGAATCCAATCATCATAATAATGAATTGATTTTAATTTTTACTAAACATCATAATTAATCTTATTAATTTTACTTAAGCATCCACATAAGAATCCATTATCTTAATTAATCATCAACTTTAAACCTAATAGTTAAAGCAATAAATGACACTTCAGTAAACTTATTATCAACATTAATCACAACCTTTGACCAGTCATGTCAAATTAGCTAATACTAATTTAACATAAAGTTGCATTTAAGATTCAACCACATTAATTAATCATTAATAAGAATAGGTATCAATTAACATTAAATAAATCACAAAGGTTTAATCAAAAAAAATTTCAATTATCATGTAAGAATCCAATCATCGTAATAATGAATTGATTTTATTTTTTACTAAACATCATAATTAATCTTATTAATTTTACTTAAGCATCCACATAAGAATCCATTATCTTAATTAATCATCAACTTTAAAGCTAATAGTTAAAGCAATAAATGACACTTCAGTAAACTTATTATCAACATTAATCACAACCTTTGACCAATCATATCAAATTAGCTAATACTAATTTAACATAAAGTTGCATTTAAGATTCAACCACATTAATTAATCATTAATAAGAATAGGTATCAATTAACATTATTTTAACATAAATTCCACTTCAGATTCAATTAGCATATTATATCATATAAATACCAACATACACATGCAAGGTATGTATGCATAGCTAAAGTGCATGTACTAGTAACATCAACGATCATATCCAATCTATAGTGCAATTCATTATAATGAAGTAATCAATTACACACGTAATCACGCTAGAATAAATTCTTGATTCACAACAAATAGAACATGCAAGAACATTCTCCAATTGCTAGCAAATTAAATCAAACACAGAATACAAGGAGCATGAACTAGGTCAACCATTATGGTTATGTGATAACCCATTAAACTCTTAGCTAATCCTAACACATGGCCTTCCTAACCTACTTCCATCCTCCATGTCCCATCCCTACTATGTTGGACTATTCTGAGCATCAAGTCTATTGACCTAACTCTATATAGAACTTGTAAGTGGAAATGTAAATGGGTTGACCAAGCTTCCCCAATTGGAAACTAGAAGTTCTCATCACATGTTTATGGGAGCATAACTCAACATTGTTCTCCCACAAATCCAAGCCTTGAAGGATACACAGTGGGAAATGCCTCCACCCCTCATAGAAATAGGGCAACACCCTAATAGGGACAACAATACAACACTTGTTCTAATTGCTTGTCATCAAATTATTTTTTCGCACAATGGTGTTACCTACAAACCTGCATGTTACCCAAGGTGATAGAAGTGCACATCAACTAATGAATAATACAATAGAACAATGCACATCATATCATTAATCATCTAATATCCCAACATTAACAGTTACCAATATGGTTCTCTAGCTATCACTTGGCCCCTTCCAACCTATAGGTTAGTTTATATATATATAAACAGGTGATCCTAATTAGAATATTATCAAACCCAGTATCCATGTACTGGAATATTTCAATTAAAATCAATGTGTTGAAAGTAAATCATACATCTATTTTTAACAACGTGAACATAATCCATCTAGTTTTTTTATATAAACAAGTCCACCTATACAAATTAAAAATGCAACATTATTACATATCATTTACAAATAAAGCATCATGAAAATACAATTAGGGCCTCAATATAAGTAGCTTCCTAGGTCAAAATGGGGCATGACATCAACAATCATCTTCCTGCTCTTGTATGTTTGACAAACTATTTATGTTGTCTCTTGTTAAGTGTAAACAATCACAAACATGTTACATCATTATTTGGTATGTCATGTTCCTTAAATTGTTGTACCCCTATACCCATAATAGATACTAGTTAGGTTCCCATTAAAGTGTCATGATAGAGGGTCTTAGATTAATGTGCGTTTATTATATTGGTGGTCTGATATCACTATATCTTGTGACGTTTTCCTCATTTGCCTTCTTGTTTTCCTCTTCTTTGGCTCTTTTTTCTATGTCTCAACCTTTACTTCCATTTTCCATTTCCACTATTATTTTTCATTTCTTCTCTCAACTTCCTCCTCTTTGTTTCTTTCTTTGTTCCTCTACAATTTCTTTCTTTCTTTATTCTTATTCAATCTATTTCTTTTCATTTCCATCATCTTCTCTCTTTCTTCAAGCTTGATCTTTTACTAACCTTTTCCTCTCTTCCTCTACTACTTTTTCCCTTGTTTTCTCTTCTATAGTAGTTCTCTTTCTTATATAACATTTCTTAATCATTTCCTCCTCCACTCTCTTTTTGTCCCTCTTCATCAATTATTTTATTCCTCAATGCCTCAATTATGGTAGCTTTCATTTCTACTCTAGCAATATATTTTCTCTTCTCTTCCTCATCTTCTACGATTTTCCATGTTTTTATTTACACTATTTTATATATAAATTCTCTCTCCTTTTCTTCCTTGAATTATCTTGATGTGAAAATGTGAAGCATATGTTTACATAGGAGTGATGATCCACTACTATATTCATTAGATCATGCATTTAAATCCTTGTTAAATTTGTAGGCCTCCATCTTTTCCCAAATTGAGCTAGTTAACCCATATGTCATAGGTAGATAGGACATGGAGAGAAAAATTATTTTATATGGCACCTATTATTGTAACATATTCATTATTTTGTTATTTATAAAATACAAAATCAAATCATTTAAAAATCAGAAGGGGGAAACAAGGTTAATTCTTATTTACCATCATATCCTTGCACCATGTTACATCTCTTTCCTATGATAGTTAGAGTCATCCTTGTTCAAAGCATTTTCTTTGATTCATAAATGCTTATCCATTAATCCATAATTCATTGGTTGTTTCCATAGAAATCATTCAAGGTCAACACTAAAGTTCTTGAGGTATGCATCTACTATCCATTTGATTAGTCATCATAATCCTTGAACTCCTTCATGGAATATACCTAGATTTATCCATATGGTAGCTAATACACCTTCGAAATCAATCACTTATTAGTTTATACAATAGCATCTGGTCAAGTTATCTCCTTATTTTAAAATTATTTCCCATGTCATCCATCATTTATTCTCCATTCAAAGAATCTATTTTCTCACATCATTGTTACATTCCATTGTTGAGTACAAGTCCTAATCATATATATGTTTGTTCCACACCTCATGTTGGTTTTATTAAGAATCATCATTTCCCTTTATCGAGTAGATATTCGGCTACCAAGACCAACATATTTCTTCTAGGGGTTTGTTCAAAAGCTAAGTACCTTGATTATTAATTTCATTATTGGTGATTTACCTCACATGCATGGTTCCTTCAGATGTTCTACACCAAAACATCTCTCCACACAATGTTGATTCATACTAGTACCTTGGTACCCATAATCATTATGGGGGTAGTACTTCACTTCTAGAAGGTATTTTCATAATTCATTTTTGACTATATATTTTCTCCCATGTTTGACAAAAACTCTTTATTGTGTTTTTTAGATTTGTACTTAATAGTGGTAGTGTTTTGAATCCATTTGAAGACCAAGGACATTCATGGCTCTCTTTTCATTATTTTTTTTAAGCCTCTAGTTTGAGTTTACATCTTTCCAACTCTCTACATCTTCTAGGCCCCATTTTCAATTGGAATCATGTACTACAATTCCATGCCCTTTAGGGTGACATTTTTTTATCACATTTAGGTGGAGGTAACATTCAATTTTAGATGTGTCATGAACTAGTTCCATTATCCATGGTCTTGTATCATACTTGAATTAAGTATTTAATGAGTATGGGTATGTATACCTTGTTTCTAAAGAGATTGAACACATCGCTACAACAAAAAGGGTCATTGGTGAGGGTCATGCCTATGACAGACCTTTAAGGTTTGCCACCAATGTTGCATATGGTGACAGTCCTTAAAAATTTGTTTTTGTAAGTGCATATAGTGATGGTCCTTTAAGGTTTGTCAATAAAAGCCATTTTTAGTGACACTTTTGGTGATGGTTGTTAAAGGCCCATCACTAATTCTCTCTTTGGTAACACTTTTAGTGACAATATTTTATTGGCCCTCACTAATACTCTTTTTGGTTACTTTTGGTGACGGTAAAAAAATGTTTGTCATCATTGATCATTCCAATGAGTTTTTGATGATGATATGTGACTCATGCTATTTTTTTGTCAAAATATAATGATTTAATACCATTGTTATGGAGTCTTTTTCATTATGTGTCCAAGGCCATAATGGTTAGAGTCAATCAATTTATTAAGAAGTAATTAGTGTGTATCATTTTCCTCAAGTAATGAGAATATAGTTTTCCTATGAATCAACACATGATTCATATCTATTAGGTTTATTTTCTAACATATTCCCTTTAAATGAAGTTCCACTAGTGTGTGTAGGAACCATCTTATTTAATACACAATCAACGTCAAATAATTATATAAATGAGAAATACCTAAGACTCCTCAACACTCTTAGCACACCTTGACATGCTTTGGCACACACTAACATTCCTTGACTCCTTGCATGTCTTCGAAGATCTTTGTAACTAGAACATCTTTCCATGATTAGGACACCCAAGAGCATGTTGGCATTCCCTAGCACAACATCGCACTCCCGTAGCATGTATTGGCATGCCCTATATTCCCTAACATGCCCTGGAACACCTTTGCATGCACAAGAATACATTAGGACTTGGCATGTATTGGAACTTATTGTTAATGTGCCTAACATGCCCCTTTTGAGAAAGGTAAAGCCCTGACTTATTAACCCTCTTATGTGTTCATTTCCTTGAATTTTAGCTTGGTTATCCATTTTGTTTCCTTGACACTCCTTGACACATGTTGGCACACACTGGAACCCTGCACATCAATGGCATGTCTTGGCACTATTTAGCACATGTTAGCACACCCTAGAACTCCCTAGCACACTTTGGCACTTCTTGGCATGCCCTTATATACTATATCATGCCTTACCACTACCTAGCATACCTTGTCACTCACTCCTTGGCATGCCTAGCACTCATTGACACTCCTTGGCACACCCTCATATTTATTCAATTCCATGCATTTTTACCTAGTGCTCCCTTATGTTGTTTTAATACTCCCTAACATTCATTGGTATGCATTGGCACTCTCTGTCACACCTTAAAACCCTTCAATATGCCCTATCACACCTAACATGCATAACACTTCCTGACACACATTGGCACTTGGCAAGTCTTAGCATGCGTTGAGATGCCTTGATATGCTTTGGCATGTGTTGGAATGGTTTAGCATGGTTTAAGTTTAAAGTTATTTGAGATCAAATATTGGAAAGTGGAAGAGAAGCAACAAAGGAAGATTTGGCACATAGAATGCATTAACACGTGGCTCTTGACATATATTGGCACCTACACTACTACAAAAAAGGCCTTTAGGGGTAGCTTGGCTTGCGGCGGTCTTGCCAAAACTGCCTTTAAAAGTGTTTTTAGGGATTTAGGGGCAGTTTTTGAAAACCCCCTCTAAAATCATGAAAAAATGAGATTTTTTGGGAGGCTTTCTAACAATCGCCTCTAAAAGTATTTTATCATGAATATTGGAGGGGGTTTTTAAATTATCACCCCTAAATGTATTTTTCATGGCGACGTTTTGAAAACCCATAAAAAATTCATGAAAATTGAACGTTGTTCGCAGTGGGGGGGTTCTAAATTGCCTCTAAAAGTGTTTTCTCATGACATTTTTCTTTTTTGGGGTGGTGTTGTGGGGGGGGGGGGGGGGGGGGAGAGATTTAAATGACTTCCCCTAAATATATTTTCATGGCGTTTTTAACCGTCGCCGCCTCAAAAGTAATGAAAATTGAGTTTTTTTTTTTTTTTTGGTGGCGGGGGGTTTCTAACAACTACCTCTAAATTTGTTAAATGAATACCACCAAATACATATTTCATGGTGGTTTTTTGACAACCCCACTAAAATTCATGAGAATTTAACTTTTGGAGGTGGTTTTTGAAACTCCTCCCCCCACCCCTCCAAAAAAAAAGAGTCATGAGAATTGACCATTTTGGGGAGGTCATTTAACAACCGCCTCTAAAAGTTCAATTCTCATGAATTTTTTTTTGGAGAGGATTGTGTCCAAAAGAAACTCCAAAATTTCAATGCTTGTGACTTTTAAAGGGGATTGTTTGGCAAGCAACCCCCCTCTCCCATCCCCCCCCAAAAAAAGTCATTAGAATTAAACTTTTCAAGGTAGTTGTTAAATGAATGCCTCCAAACGTTCAATTCTCATGAATTTTTAGGGAGGAGGGTCGTTTGGTGTATTGAACAGGGTAAGGGGACATAAAAGTAACATGGATCGATAGAAGTGAGAGGTTTGAGCATGTTTTATCGAGATCTATAATCCTAGAATTAGAGAATGAGAAGGGACCTTGGGACTTATGGCATAGGGGCTAGGGGGCCTACAGGGAAAGAAATGAGAGCAATTGATAGGGAAACCCCAATAGTTTTGATAAGGGGATTAGGGGCCTCACTATCACAACCCGTAACCACTAAATTCCATATATCCTTAACCCCCAAGCCATAATCCCTTAACCCCTACACTCATAACTCATAACCCATTAACCCCTTGATCCATTAAACCATAATCCACAAACCCTTAACCTCTAACTAAGAATCCCTAAACCACCCTTAAAAGTCATGAAAATGTAACTTTTGGAGGCAATTTTGGACAACACACCCCCCCCCCCCCCCCACCCCACCAAAAAAAAAAAAAAAATCATTAGAATTAAACTTTTAGAGGCAATTGTTAAATGATCGCCTCCAAATGTTAAATTCTTATGAATTTTGGGGGAGGGGGGTAATTTGATGTATTGAATAGGGCAAGTGGATAGGAGGGTAGCATGGATGGGTAGAAGTAAGACGTTTGATCATGGTTTACTGAGATATATAATCCTAGAATTAGAGAATGAGAAGGTGCCTTAAGACCTCATTGAATAGGGGCTAAGGGGCCCTGAGGGAAGGAAATGAGAGAAATTAATAGGGGTACCCTCAATAGTTATGATAAGGGGATTAGGGCCCCCATTATCAAAACCCATAAGCCTTCAACTTATAACGATTAATTTTGTTGGCATCATGTCACAAGTTTGGCTCGATGACATAAGTGTTGGCTTTGATGGCAACTCTCTCAAGTAGCATATCACAAGCTCAGGCTCTCAAAATGGTAGAAAATGGCAGGTTCATAGGTTCCTATTCACAAAGATGTGGTCATTGGTAGGTTCTGCAGGTGCGCAGAACAAAAGATGCGGACATGTTCGCAGGTGTGCCGAACAAAAAGTGCGGTCGTAAAGTACACGAACTTTCATGCAGAGAAAATCGCGCGCACGTGGGAAATCTTATGGTTGGTCCATGGTATTTGTCCTACATTTTTGATCCTATGGTTTTGGTCCGTGGTTTTGCTTCTAAAGTATTGAACCCCGGTTTTGGGTCCCTAGTATTGGATTTCTATGGTTTTAGACCTTGGTTTGAGTAAGGCCTAGTCTATAAAAAGGAAAGGAGATCATTTGGCTGGGCACTCATGTGTTGAATATCTTAAGAAGAGCAAGATCTGAAATTCTAGTGATCGGTTGGTGAGTGATAACTGGATCTAAATCAAGGAGAAACCTAAGTATTGAAAGACGGATCTACTGATGGGTCGAGATCTCCTTGGCGTGTGATCAGATCTGTAAATCTGATAATTTGGGGTATACTTGAAATTTGAAAAATTATCTATACCCGCAGGACTGCAGGTGCAACACATCTCAGGTGCAGAGAACCGCAGGCCAAACATAGTGAAGGTGCGGAGAACCGCATCCCAGAAGAGGGTGCAGGTGCGGAGAACCGCAGTCCAGAAGAGGGCGTAGGTGCGAAGAACCGCAACTTAGACACGGCGCAGGTGCGGAGATCCGCAGGCTAGGCACCAGCGCAGGTGCGAAGATCCACCGGTTTCACGCAGCACGTGTGCGGACATCCGCAGATTTCTATTGGTGAAGTTGCGGAATTTTCTTGAAATATGTTTTAGCTATTTTTGTCTATTACCATTGAGTTCAGGGTTCTGAATTGGTGTCTGATTGCTGTGTATTGAGAAGTTATTGATTCAGTATTTGTACAAGGAAGTTGGTCGATTACAGATCTATTTGATGTTTGAATGATATTCATGGATCCAGTCTGAAAATTTATGAAACGAGGTCCTTAGAATAAAAGAGAAGGTTGTAACCTTCTGCAGGTTGAAGCCTGTGTGTTGGTATAAGACTGCACCAGTACAAAATTATTGTAAAAAGAAGTTTCTAATTGAAAGAATATAGAGACATATTGCAGCAGGTGGTTTTCACCCACATTGGGTTTCCACCTTATATCTTGTGTTCTTTGGTGTGACTATCTATTTTTCGTGTTCTTGCTTACTATTATATGGTACTGAATCATAGACTAATGATCAACATCTGAAGAATATATTAAATTATAAGTCTGGAAGGTATACGCAAGTTTCATTAGTCATATCTACAAATATTTGTATAATTTGAAAAGAATTTGATAATACTGATTCACCCCCCCTCTCAGTATTATTTCCAACAATTGGTATCAGAGTCGGTCCTTCAGGAAAAGCTTGATCGCTTGAAGGAAGATCTATCATCATGAGCAACTACGAAAAGGAAGCATCTATTAGGCCACCAATTTGTGATGGAAGCAACTTCGTCTATTGGAAGGTAAGAATCACTGCCTATCTTCAATCTCTTGGTACAGAAGTTTGGGATATTGTGGGAACAGGATACACATTTCCTTCAACAACTCCTACAGATGCAGCTGGTAAGAAGCAGTATGAAACAAATGCAAAAGCTTTCAATACTCTATTAGGAAGTCTATCTCAATCAGAATTCGTCAAGGTTATGCATCTCAAAAGCGCAAAAGAAATATGGGACAAGATCATTCTGAGCTATGAAGGAGATGAACAGGTAAAACGAGCAAAATTACAAACCCTTAGAATTCAATATGAAAGTCTCAGAATTCATAATGATGAAAGTGTGGCTAGCTATTTCCTACGTATAGATGAGATCATAAATTGTATAAAGAACTTGGGTGAAGAAATTAAAGAAGTTGTTTTGGTTGAAATGGTTCTAAGATCTTTGTCTCCTAAGTTTGATTCAAAAGTTTCTGCCATAGAAGAAAAGTAGAATCTACAGAGTCTTACCATGTCACAGCTGCATGAAATTCTAACTGCTTACGAAATGAGAAAAGGAAGACCATCAGACAGGAGAGAATCTGCATTCAAAGCTTCAGGAAAAGGAGATTACTATGAGTCAGGACATATGACAGAAGATAAGGAAGAATCAAATTTTGTCAAGAACCTTCAACGGGGATCTGGAAGATTCGGAGGTAAGCTACCCTTCAAATGCTTTTCTTGTGGAAGAGTTGGTCATTATGCTACGAAATGTCCTCATAAAGATAAACTGGACAAAGGTAAGGAACCTGTTAGATGGAACAAAAAACAGAATGTAAATAAGAAGAGCTATTTCACGCATGAAGACAGTGATGGATTGTCAAATAGTGATGAAGATGAACAAGGTAATGATGATAGACTTTTGATGGCTTTTGAAGATGACGATTTCTTGGATGCTATAAATGAAGAAGGTCTTTATGAAGAAATTTCTAAACTTAAATTTTGTTTAGAAGAGAAGAATATGATTATAGATACTCTAACATTCCAACTTGCCAAAAAAGATAAACACAATGAGAAGTTAGATTGTGAAATTGTGGGATTTAGAAAAGAAATTGAGAAAACAAAAGCCCTTAATCTCAGATTTGCTAAAGGATTTGAAACTCTAGATGAGATTATCAAAGTGCAGCGTTCTCCTCTAATCAATACAGGTCTCAGATATTCCGAAGAAGCATCTCAAGCTCAGAAGCAAGCGCAAAAGCCATCCACCTCCAAAAGTTATCTTGATGCAGCAAGGAGAAATGAAAAAGTTGACAATCGACAACAAAAGCATAATGCAGATCACCAGAGACAATTTGCTTCAAGAATGATCAAAGATTATCAAGTAAATCGAGGGAAATCTACTTCAGGGATGAATAGAAGCCTCAACCGAACATAGGTAAATCGTTCTCAATTTAGCTCAAGAATGGATGGAAATTACAATCATATGGCTGGTAGATTTGATAGTCGCAGGAATTTCTTCAATGGCCAATGTTTCTCTTGTCATAACTTTGGTCATAAAGCTACTCAATGTGTTGCCTACAAGACCATCATGGCTAGGGAAGCTCAAAAACAAAGGAGTATGACAGGAATCATGAAGAGAACCTACAATAACTTCTCTGCTCTTGAAAATGAAATAGAATGTTCTATCTGTAACAACTTCGGTCATGAAGATTCTGAATGCAGAAGCAGGTTTCGACAAACAACTCAGAAGGAGAAAGCTGCACTGAGTTCCAAAACATGGAAAAAGAAAGAAACGCAACCGGAAATATGCGGGACAGCCTTATATGTGGAAGGATAGGAAAATCAATGGTATATCGACAGTGGATGCTTGAAACATGTGACACGTAATAAATAAAAACTTCAATCATATAGTGTCGTCTCATTTGGAAATGACAACCCGACATTCATAAAAGGTAAAGGCTCTGTTCATTTGAAAGATAAGGTCAAGGCTGGAAATGTGATGTATGTTGATGGCTTAAAGCATAATCCATTGAGTGTCAGTCAGATGTGTGATCAAGGAACTAAGGTAATATTTCGATCAAATGGATGTATTGTTCGTGAGCTTGATACAAGAAAAACAGTGACCAGAGGCATAAGAACTCCAAATAACATATATGTACTCAAGGTAGAACATCAACAATGCTACTTAAGCAAGAATGATGAACACTGGCTATGGCACAGAAGACTGGGGCATCTTAGCTTCTCTCAGATCAGGAAAGCATGCAAATATCAGGCAGTTCGTGATCTTCCTGACATCAGAATTCCAGACAATACAATATGCAAATCATGTTAATTTGGTAAGCAAACCAGAACTAATTTCCCTGAGAAGGAAGGATCAACTAGCAGGCCACTTGAACTTGTCCACACTGATATATGTGGTCCAACTAAGAAGAGGTCACCTCGAGGAGAAGAATATTTCATATTGTTCATTGACGATTTTTCAAGGATGTGTTGGATAGGTCTCATGAAGTATAAAGATGAAGCTTTCGAAAAGTTCAAGTCATTCAAAGCTTTGGTTGAAAACCAATCAGATCGCAGAATCAAATGTCTCAGATCTGATCGAGTAGGAGAATTTACCTCAGATGAATTTTTCGATTTTTGTGAAGGACATGGAATCAGAAGGGAATTTTCTGCTGCAAGGACTCCTCAGCAAAACGGAGTAGTGGAAAGGATGAACAGAACGGTTCAACAAATGGCCTGTGCTATGCTTGATGAGTCTGGAACTCCTGCAACCTTCTGGGGTGAAGCCACATTTGCCACTATTACTATTCTCAACAAGAAAAACGTCCGGGTAAACAACACTCAGACTCCTCATGAACTTTGGTATGGTAAAACTCCCATGGTAAAATACTTCAAAATATTTGGAAGCAAATGCTACATTAAAAGGAATGATGAAAATCTTGGCAAGTTTGAACCTAGAGAAAATGAAGGCATTCTACTTGGCTACTCTCCCCACAACAAAGCTTACAAATGTTACAACAAAAGACTTGGTAAAATTGTTGAAAGCATTGATGTAGTGGTTGATGAAGAAGGAAACGCTCCTAGGGAGGTAAAATCAGAAGACTTCAAAGAAGACTATCTGTCAACATCAAATCAGATTCATGATGAAGAAAAAACCCATGAGGCACCAGAAGAACAGATAAGGATAGAAGAAAATACTCCATCCAGATATGTTCAAAAAATCATCCTGAATCTCAAATTTTGGGGCAGAAAGAGGCAGGTGTGCAAACAAGAAGAACCATTTCAGAAACTTCAAGCTATCTAGCACTGCTCTCCTCCACTGAACCACAAAATGTAAAAGAGGCTTGCAAAGATGAATGTTGGGTCAAGGCCATGGAGGAAGAACTTGAGCATATTGAAAAGAATAACACTTGGGAGTTGGTTCCTAGACCAAAAGACAAGAATTTCATAGGCACAAAATGGATTTTCAAAAATAAGCTGAATGAAAATGGGAATGTGGTTAGAAACAAGGCAAGACTTGTTTGTAAAGGATATGCGCAACAAGAAGGCATAGACTTTGAAGAAACTTTTGCTCCAGTTTCCATACTTGAGGCTATAAGAATGTTCCTTGCTCTCTCTAGCTTTCAGAAGTTCAGAGTCTTTCAGATGGACGTAAAATCTTCCTTTCTGAATGGAGACTTAAATGAAGAAGTATATATTGAACAACCAGATGGGTTTATTCTTGGAAATGATCCAAAACTTTTATGCAGACTCAAAAGGGCTCTCTATGGCCTTAAACAGGCTCCAAGGGCGTGGTATTATTGGTTGGATAAGTACCTCCATCAACAAAGTTTTATAAAAGGATCAACTGATAGCAATCTGTATATAAAAATTGACAATGATAAGTTGCTGATACTTGTTTTGTATGTTGATGATATCATTTTTGGTAGAAATGAAGAAGACATGAGTCAAAATTTTGCCTTGGTGATGTAGAAAGAGTTTGAAATGTCCATGCTGGGTGAGCTCACATATTTTCTTGGTTTACAAGTCCAACAAAACAAAGATGGCATTTTTTAATCACAAACCAAATATCTCAAGCAGATCTTGAAGAAATGTGGGATGGAGGATTAGAAACCAGTATGTACCCCTATGGTGACAGGATGCAGCCTTAGCGCAAATGATGAATCGGCAGCAGTACATCAACCAACCTATAGATCCATGATTGGTAGTCTGCTCTATCTAACAAGTACCCGACCAGACATTATGCATGCAGTGGGAATAGTTGGAAGGTTTCAAGCTAATCCAAAGGAAACTCATCTTCAGGCAATTAAGAGAATTTTCAAGTATCTTCAAGGAACTAAAAATTATGGCTTATGGTATCCTAGAGGTACAGATCTCACACTTCATGCATACACAGATGCAGATTGGGCAGGAAGCGTGGATGACAGGAAAAGCACTAGTGGTGGTGCATTATTCATGGGTCCTAGATTAGTATCTTGGTTCAGCAAGAAACAAAGCTCTATTGCATTATCTACAGCTGAAGCAGAATATGTAGTTGCTGCATCTTGCTGCACACAACTCCTTTGGATTATGCAAACATTGCAAGATCTTCAAATCACTTGTACTCCAGCTGTCTCCATTTTTTGTGATAATACAAGTGCAATAGTATTTCAAAGAATCCTGTCATGCATTCAAAGGCTAAGCACATACTGATCAAGTATCATTTTCTCTGAGAACAAGTGCTTGAACAAAAGGTCAAATTGGAGTATGTTCCCTCTAAGGAACAAGTTGTCGATATCCTCACCAAACCACTACCCAAGGAGACCTTTGAATACCTCAGACATAAGCTGGGGGTAGTTGATGCATCATCCTGCTGTTGAATCTTATCTGTTTCAGAGATTGTTGTTGTACGTGAGTTTCATATGGGATATACACGTACATTCGTTGGTTTATGGATCTGTCAGAGACCAGCTGGCACAGGTTCAGGGGGAGCACATATTCTTCTAATAATGAATTGTTGGCATTATTATGTTGCTGATGTTTTGTCTCTATGTCTTATAATTCTTTTGTCAAGGTCATGTAATGGCCTATCTTGGTTGCCCGACTATGCTTGGGATGGATATTGTAGTATGCTTATTATATCATGTATCCCCACTTGGTTGGAAGTTGTATATATGAGTCTTTGGTGATAGGAAGGTCAGTTATGATGTGTAGAGTCACATTTATTTTGTATAACATCTTCTTGCAGATCTTGCCTATATGTCAGGGGGAGCTTGGACAACACAGCAGAGCAGAGATTTCAGCGTGCATTCAAGGGGAGCATAACCCTTTGCTCTTGATGTCAAAGGGGGAGGAAATACCTTGAGTGATTTTGGGTTGCCATCAAGTCCAAAGGGGGATATTGTTGGCATTATGTCACAAGTTTGGCTTGATGACATAAGTGTTGTCCTTGATGGAAACTTTCTCAAGTAGTAGATCACAAGCTCAGGCTCTCAGAATGGTAGAAAATGGCAGGTTCGCGGGTTCCTGTTTAGAAAGCTGCGGCCATCGGCAGGTTCCGTAGGCGCGCAGAACAAAAGATGCGGACATGTTCCCAGGTGTGCCGAACAAAAAGTGCGGTCGTAAAGTACACGAACTTTCATCCAAAGAAAATCGTGCGCACGTGGGAAATATTATGTTTGGTCCATGGTATTTGTCCAACGTTTTTTATCCTATGGTTTTGGTCCATGGTTTTGCTTCTAAAGTATTAAACCCCGGTTTTGGGTCCCTAGTATTGGATTTCTATGGTTTTGGACCTTGGTTTGAGTAAGGCCTAGTCTATAAAAAGGAAAGGAGATCATTTGGCTAGGCACTCATGTTTTGAATATCTTAAGAAGAGCAAGATCTGAAATTCTGGTGATCGGTTGGTGAGTGATAGCTGGATCAAAATCAAGGAGAAACCTAAGTATTAAAAGACGGATCTACTGATGGGTCGAGATCTCCTTAGCGCGTGATCAGATCTGTAAATCTGATAGTCTGGGGTATACTTGAAATCTGAAAAATTATCTATACCCCCAGGACCGCAGGTGCAACACAGCTCAGGTGCGGAGAACCGCAGGCCAGACACAATGAAGGTGCGAAGAACCACATCCCAGAAGAGGGTGCAGGTGCAGAGAACCGCAGTCCAGAAGAGGGTGCAGGTGTGGAGAACCGCAACTCAGACACGGCGCAGGTGCGGAGATCCGCAGGCTAGGTGTGGCGCAGGTGCGGAGATCCGCAGGCTAGGTGTGGCGCAGGTGCGGAGATCCACCGGTTTCACACAGCACGTGTGCGGACATCCGCAGATTTATATTGGTGAAGTTGCGGACTTTTCTTGAAATATTTTTTAGCTGTTTTTGTCTATTACTGCTAAGTTCAGGGTTCTGAATTGGTGTCTGATTATTGTGTATTGAGAAGTTATTGATTCACTATTTGTACAAGGAAGTTGGTTGATTACAGATCTATTTGATGTTTGAATGATATTCATGGATCTAGTCTGAAAATTTATGAAACGAGGTCCTTGGAAGAAAAGAGAAGGTTGTAGCCTTCTATAGGTTGAAGCCTGTGTGCTGGTATAAGACTGCACCATTATAGAATCATTGTAAAAAGAAGTTTCTAATTGAAAGAAGATAGAGACATATTGCAGCAGGTGGTTTTCACCCACATTGGGTTTCCACCTTATATCTTGTGTTCTTTGGTGTGACTATCTATTTTTCGTGTTCCTGCTTACTATTATATGGTACTGATTCACAAATTAATGATCAACATCTGAAGAATATATTAAATTATATGTCTGGAAGGTATACGCAAGTTCATTAGTCAGATCTACAAATATTTGTATAAATTGAAAAGAATTTGATAATACGGATTCATCCCCCCCTCTCAGTATTATTTCCAACAAATTCCATATCCCCTTAACTCTAAAGCCATAATCCCTTAACCCATACACTCATAAATCATGACCCACTAACCCCTTAATCCCTTAAACCCTAAGCCACTAACCCCTTAAACCCCAACCCCTAACCTAGAACCCTTGAACCCCCTAAGCTCTAACCCTTATCCTCTTAAACTCTTACCCTTAACCCATAACCCCTAAACCCCTAAACTCTTAACCCTTTAACCCGCTAACACCTAAATCCCATGACCCTTAAGCACTTAAGCACTTAACCCTTAAATCCCCCTAAAACCTAAGCCTTTGGTGCTTAAACCTTAACCCCTAAAGCCCTTAACCACTAATCCATTAACATCTAACCCCTAAGGGTGCCTAAACCTCAACCCCCTAGCCCTCAACCCCTTAGCCCTTTACCCTTTACCCTTAACCCTTGACACCTAAACCCCTAGACCCCTTAACTCCTAGAAAACCTAAGTGTTTATCCCAAACCATAAGTTCTCCGGCACTAATTTTCTTGGTCATATTATGTTTTTATTTGCTAATCCCTCCAAATATAAACTTGAAGCACTACTAGGGTCTGTAGAAAAAAGCCATAAGGTCCCCAAATCTGATATAAATTTTATGGATAGCCACATTCCCCTAAATATCCTCCATGCACGACCCAAATGTAATTCATGTCCACTCAAAATACAAACGAGGATATAAGGATGCCCCTTTAGTTGTCATAATCCTTTAATTGGTCCATTCTCTTACCAAATGTATGGGTAAAAAGCCCACACAAGTCTACAATCTTTCTCAAAGGTTTTGTCCACAACATTCTAAAAAAACATTCAAATTCCCTTATTTTTCTCCAAGTCTATTCGAAACTGACACAAGCAGTCCTCAACTACATGAATGGTGCAATATTCAAGCTATACATATCTAGGTTCATCCCATTTTGACCCCCCCTTTGTGCCTTAAATACAAAGTGGACCAAGGTCATCTTACAATTGGATCTCCCTTTTGCATCTAGTGAGCATATTCCCTTGTTCTTTAGGAATGGTTTGCTTATAAACATAATTACACCAATATTCTCAACATATGTGGGGCTAGAAGATACATTAAGAGGAGAAAACATCAGTCAAACTCAACCTTATTGTAAAACATAGGTCAAATATATATATATATATATATATAAATAAATAGTCTACACTTGTAATTCTTACATTGTTGGATGGTTTTGGATTAACTCCAACATTTTATTTCGCCACCTCCATGGTAGCTTTTCATTCCATTAATTCTTCAACAATTGCTTTCAATTTTCTAAGTTCCTTGTCTTTTTATCTCAATTTATCTTTTGTATCATGCAATCAAAGTGTATTGGGGAACCCCAATAGTTCTAATAAGGGGATTATGGGCTTCCTTGTCACAACCCATAAACCCTAATGCATTTAATCCCTTAACCAAGGGTACCCAAGGGTGTAGTTGTAGCGGCATTGGGACCAAATTTGAAGGTTCATAAAATTAGGATAAGTTGAATGGTATGAACAAAACGGTGGGGGGGGGGGGGGGGGGGGGGTTATCTTGTTGTGTATGGAATGGGTCAAGGGGAGGTCCAAGCATGATTTAGTAAGATCTATAATCCTAGAATTAGAGAATAAGAAGGCGACTTAGGACCTAATGTCATATGGGATAAGGGGCTTAGAGGGAAGGAAACGAGAGAAATTGATAGGGGAACCCCCAATAGTGGTGATAAGGGGCCCCATTATCATAACCCATAAGCCCTTAACCCATAACCACTAAATTCCCTATCTCCTTAACCCCCAAGCCATAATTCCTTAACTTGTACACTCATAACTCATAACACATTAACCCCTTGACCATTAAAACTTAAGCCACTAACCCCTAACCGAAAATCCAAGAACCCCCTAACCCCTAAGCCCTTATCCTCTTAACCTATTACCCTTAGCCCCTAACCCCCACTAGTACATATGGGTGGATAATTCGACATAGTACTCCAATATTTTGTAAAACTTTACTTGCAAACAATTTTTGTATTTTTTTAAAGGCCCCCAAATTCGTCAAATATCTGACAAATACATTTATCATCAGATATCTAATGATATGTTTTTCATATATCAGACAATAATTTTGTTCATCAAATATGAAACGACAATTGAATGTTCGTCAAATATCTAACATTTGACTAGGTCAATTATCTATCTATTAGAATATCGACATTTGACAAAGTCAATAATTTTCTGTTTAGGCAACATATCTCTGGTCAACAACCTTCGAAATTCCAATAAAATTGCTATTTTTTGTCATAATACAAAAATATTTTATTTTGTTAATTGCATTACGAATAGTTAAACACTATTGAGGTTTACTTTTTAATATAGTCATCATTAAAAGTTTGGTAATGAAAAATGTCACATAACTTTCCTCCAAGAGGACAAGGAGATGTGATATTTGCATTGGAGGCTTTGGGTGATTGTATTCCCTTGTTTCATCCATGTTTATCATCCTTAAGCCTTCCCAACATTCAAAATTACTCGAAAGAGAATTCAATCTCTAAAGTTTGAATATGCCAAAAATTGATTTGTTTCCGACCCATTTTTTTACAGTTAAAAATCACGCATCATTAAGTGCACCCATCATGCTTCCTATGGGATGAGACCTAGGTATGAACACCTTGACAAACATAAAGGAAACCTATGTACTAAGGCTTGGTTGGAACAACATATAGCACAACGATTTTCATCTCAATTTGGCAATGACAAAACAGAAATTGAATTTTTCCAACTACTGGCATTTGTCTTGGCATTCCTAGCTAACAAATAAAACATCCTCACATGCTAGCTAAATAATAGTGAGTAAAGGAGTTGCACTCAAAAATGAATTAAGCATAGAAGCAACAAAAAAATCAAGTAAGAGTCTTTATAACAACCCCTGGTTGATTTTCCATGTAAATAAAATAAAAATAATGTCATGGGACCTGTATTCAAAGCTAAATGGTAGGAATACATTATTGTGGGCATCACTTGTGGTTTATTAATGGCTATGGAAATTGGAAAAGGTATTTGCAAAGGCAAAGAGGCAATACATGACAATTTAATATAAGAAATAAAAGAAAATAGGAGAAAAGGAAGATGAAGAGACACAAATATGCATGTAAGGGAAATTAGAGGAAAAATAAGAAAAGAGAGACGTCAATGATAAAAAGGCATCATAGAAACAATTCACAAATTTTTGTTAGTTTTGGTTGTAGATGAATTTCAGAGAGAGAGAGAGAGAGAGAGAGAGCTCCAAGAGGAGAGAGAAAGGAAACCAAAGGAAAGCAAGGGAGAATAAGGAGAAGGTTGGATTAACAACTACAACATGAATATTTTGCAGGTACCACGTTGCATATGTAATTTCCTTGCTGGGATGTGAATGCATGGTACATGCATTTGATTATTTGGTTCATTTGTTGTCACTGGCATGGGTTTTTCCTAGATTGACAGTGGTTCAACATTACCCCGCCATTTCCTGGATAGCCATGGTGTGATGGGATTCATTCCTATTTGAGATTTGGGTTTCCAAAAGGTTTTAGATCTGGTTGAGGTGGTCTTAGGAAAATCCAAAGGGTTGGGGTGGAGACAGGAAAATTCCTCTGGGTATGGTGAAGGAATTTTGAGGCATCCAAGCATGTTTTGGTTTTGTGATCTCAAGACTCATTTAGGTGAGATCACGGTAGCTTGAGGGTGGAGGTGGTTTAACCTCTGGATTCCATATTTGATTATGTCTTGGTATATCATATGAGATCCCACATTCATGCTTGGAATATAGCACGAGGATGATTGGCTAAAAGAGAGATTTGGTTCAACCCAATCTATGGTAGGGTGGTACGTGGAACTCCCTGAATTAGTTGGCTTTTGTATATGTTAATATGATTTATTTCTCTATTGTGATTAATGAGAATAGGTACTAGTTATTATGTGATCTTATGGTTAAGTTGCCATGGTTTCTAATTTAGTTATATGCTGGTAATAGGCATGGATATATGACATGCTCTTATTATGGCTCTTGTTCATGATTTGATCAGTTATGGAATGGTTGATTAATCCATGGGATAAAAAAAAATTTTGCAACTACTTGAGAGGGTATTGGACCTTCTTGATGATTCTCTGATGAAGTTCAAAAGTTTATGATCAAATATGCATTCATGACCTTTAGCTTCTATTTTCATCATATGTTTGGTGAAATGAGTATCATGCATTAGGCATGTCGCGGTCAATATCTAGCTCAAGTTCTGAATGGTTGGAATTTTTATCATTGTAGTTATGTTTCTAGAAAGTTATAGGCAGTTATGGGTAGTGGTCTAGAGGCTAGCTCGAAAAAGTGGCATAGATCTGATAACCACTGGTACAAAACTGAGGAACTTGGGTCATAACCATATGTAGGAAGGCTTATGGGTGCGGTTGGAGCCTCATAACCACATGCACAGTGTGTCAAGGGTGTGGTTAGGGTTTTAGACTTTTGAAAAAATAGTTATAGATCAGGATCTGATCATCAGAGGTTGTGTACTGACTTCTGAGTGATCTAGTACTCCTGAGAGGTATCAATAAGTTTATGGATTGTAGGCCCCACTCCCATAACTGGAACTTGGAGGTTGGGTCATATCATAGTGACACTTAGCTCATGTTCACCCTATAGATATTGTAAAAATGGGTAAATGTAGGATGGGTGGTTACAGGGTGGTATCAGAGCGAGGTTGCAACACTGTAACTCGGGGTAAATCATATCGTCATACAAGTTTATATGTTTGGCATGCAGGCTTGATGGTTAATGATTGACATATACATCATAGTTATATGTGTGCCTATCATTTTTTATTATTGTTGTGGTTATATGCATGATAGTTAGCTTGTTTTTATATGCATTGCGGCCATATGCATGATGATTATTGTCATCACGGTTAAGTTCTTGATATTATCATGTATCATGGTAATTTGGATTGGCTTGTGTAGATGTGATAGCCTCGCCTGAGATACACCGAGGTAAGATTTTGATTATGTCTCTGTTTGGTTTATCAAACATGGTATTTTTGCAGGATATAGAAGAGAAAAGATGAAGAGCAGAATGGTGGACTACAATTTGCATGAATATCCTTACAGGTGTGATGTGAAATCAATGGTGGGAAAAGTAAGTAGGGTAGCAAGGAGAAGAGTATTCTCCTGATCTAGTAGATACGTTAAGGAGTCTGAGGGAAAATATTAGAAGTTGCAAGGCATATAACAACATGTTGATTGAGACATAGGAAAGTCTTGCAGGGGCTCAAGAAAAACAAGAAAAAGTCAATGCAATAATTCTTCAAAGCCTTTCAGATTCACAGAAGTAGGGAAAAATGGGAATCATTCATGGAGATAGGAAGGAGGAAAATATTAATGTGGCATATGGTAGTAGGTCTCAGAGAAGACATAGGATGGACAAAGATGATACAGTCAGAGGTGGCAGATCTTTGGATACACTTGATAGGAGGGGTAGTACCTACAAATTTCATTCTAGTTTTGGTTTTGAGAGACATCATCGCCATTATCGCTAGCATCCTTATTGGAGGAGTGAGAAGCATTATTTTCCAAAAGAGTTCAAGAAATCCAAGGCTCCTACATTTGATGGAGAGATGAAGAAATTAGAAGATGTAGAAGCATGACTAGTTGGGATGAATAAGTTCTTCAAATTGCATGAGTATCCAGAGAACATGAATGTCGATATAACTAACTTCAGTCTCAAAGGAAAGGAAAATGTCTATAGGGAAGATGTGAATCATGTCATAGGAATTAGAGAAGAGGAGTTGATTTGGGATGAGTTTGAGAGATTCTTCAAGAAGCAATCCCTGTCTGAAAGATACTATAATGAAAGAGCCAAGGAATTCTATGAGCGTAGGATGGGTTCCATGACAGATGAAGGGTACACAACCAAATTTCTATGTGCCTTATCTCAATGATGAGAAGGAAAAATTTAAAAGGCTTAGTAGTGGGTTTCCAATAGCATTCAACGATCATATTAATTTTCATGAGCCTCGGTCATTGGAGGAAGACATCAAAAAGTTGAAGCATTGTTATGAGCAGTCAAAGTGCAAGCCTAAGTTCAAGGGTGACTAGAAAGGAAATGAGAATACTAAAGGAAAATTGCCTAAGAAGCAAGGAAAAATCTCAAGATGTAGGTGACAAGGAAAATGTATCACCTTACAAGAAGCTCAATGAGATTGAGAGAGGACATGAGTCTCAACCTGTGGAGTAGCAGAGTAAAGGAAATGGTATATAACCATTGTGGCATTGAGCGTGTGGTGGAGATCATCGCAAGAAGGATTCCCCTTGTATCAGAGTGGTGTAGCGAAGGCCTTAGATATAAAATGTGCAGTAGGCGCAAACACTTGGGGATGTAGGTTAGAGCATTCCCCATATTTATGTAGTAGTGGATAATAGGAAGTTATATCATTAGGCATCCATTATTGAGATGGAAGGTGGAACTAGAGGGAGAGTCTAGGCAAAGCCTCAATGCATCTTGCAGCGGAAGAAGATCATGCTCCAAGACCGAGAAATAGAGCAAGTTAAAGTGCGTGGAAGCACTTTGGGGCCAAGGAAGCTACATGGAGGATGGTTGATCAAATGCAAGCATAATAGCTGGTTTCTAGTTATAGGTGGATTTGTCAAGATAATTGGAATACCTTGAGAGATGATATGTGAAGGTGTTCAATTGTAGGGTAGAATTATGGGTATAACAAGGTATGGTAAATGGTATATTTTGATATTTATTTATGCACTAACAATTATGTGTTTATGGAAGTATGATGTAGGGAATTTCATGGAAAAACAGGTTGTCATAGATCTTGAAGAAGGCTTGAGTTGAGCTTCCTTTGGATGTATTGGGAACCATGGAGGTTGAGTCACGGTGTATGTTGAGAATTTTGTGCTTTCGTGTTTTGTGATTTGTTTGTGCTTGATTTGTGGTTTTGATTGTGACTGGTGCATTTCCATGCCACTTTGTTTGTGGTGTTGTATTGTTGGTTTATTTTCCTTGTTTTCTTTATCTTTCCAAGTCTTGTTATTTCCTTTTATGTTTTGAGGGCTTTGAGAATTGCTTGGAGAAAAAGGAAGGTTAACGTAGCTTGGGGAGAGTTGAGTGAAACCCAGTAGGTCAGGTAAGACTCAGATGAAGCTTGGTGCATGAATAAAGGGCAACTGAAGGCAAGAATATGATAGCTAGCTGGGTTGGTTGGGTCCATTGGGGTAAATGGATAGTGTCATGACAATCATGAGAAAGCTAACAAGAAAGGTGAAGTAATTAGATTTGAGGCATCATATGCCTTGACTATGTTGGGAATTGTTGTTCTCAATATTGTGCATGTTGTGCACTGGTAAAGGAAGTTTTCTTAACCTTAGCCTTATGAACGTTGGTAATTGTGTTGTGATCATGATTATGATATGTGTGTGTGTGTGTGTGTGTGTGTGCCATTGTCTGATAGGGTTGTCAGGGATCATTCTTGTAGAAGAATGATTATTTTATGTAGGTGAATGGCATGAAAATGTTCTTGGTTTTTTAAGGAATCAAGTGGGAAGGGTAGCCCTAAAAGATCTATGAGGTTGGTATCATGTGGATATGATTTTGATACTATGTGCCTATAACTATGACTATGTTTATGTTATGGACAGGCAATGTTGAATGATATATCAACGGAATAAAAGTAGACTAATTTGTGGCATGTTGGGACAAGCATGGACAGTGGAAAGAGCCACAGACCCAGGACTTGGGTTGTGGATGCACGCAATAAGGCATGGGAAAAGACACTAGAGGCAAGGTTTCCTAGTAGAGACGATGTGGTCTCTGGATGTGCAATATTGTTGTTATGTACATGTACATGTTGTGTTGTGTACATGTGGTATTGCCTCATGTGTATTGTGTAGTCGTTATACTATGACATGTATTCATTATGTTGTATTGTGTGTACATATATGTCTTGTGATGTACATTATGTATGTGTATGTGTTGTGAAAGGGATTGGGTTTCAGGATCCCAGGAGGCTGTGGATTGGGGCAGGACCTTTAGTTCCCTGTAACAACTTAGGTTCCCTAGAGGCTATGGGTTGGGGCCCTGTAACAAATTAGGTTCCCTAGAGGCTATGGGTTGGTGCCCTGTAACAACTTGGGTCCCCTAGAGGCTATGGGTTGAGTTACTAATCCTTGGATCCTTGGACAGCTTGGGAAAAGACCAATCTTGAGTTGCTAATATTGTGGGTGGAGGTTGTATAGTCTCTAGATGCCCTTGTTATTGATACTAAAGAGAGGATAAGAGAAGACACTAGGTGCTTGCTGGATTGGAAATTGATCTAGTGTGTGTATGTGATCAAAGAGAAAATAAGCCATTTAGGTGCTTTCCGGGTTTGGAAACCGATTCTGTGTGTGTATGGAAAAGAAAAAGAACAAAGACAGAAGTAAAGAACAATTTGAAAGATAGGTATGAATATTTTATTTCAGTTTTAATTATGCAAACATACTCTAGTATGTTGATTTATGATGGTTGAGTTTTGAGCTAACCGAATGTGATATGTTTATATATGATGATTTAATCAAAGTGCTAATTTGACTTGCTGTGACAAGAAGTAAACATAACCGCAAGTGTACCTTATTCACGAGCTACCAATGAAGTATGATTTGAATTTATTACAATTCCTTTTGTGTCTAATGGAAATTATGTGCTTGGTACAGGAAAACATGGAAAATTCCCAGTTGGGTGGTTGGAATTGACTATAAGAATGTTAGTAGCAGTAGCATAACAAATTGGAACATGCAATAGTACGTTGGTAAAGCACTTTAGGAGCAATGCCATTATGGGATATTGGTACCCAATAATGTCCATTTATTTCCATGAGAATTTAGGAAACCTTTCCAAGGGATGGATCACCTAAGGGATTGGAAACCAGAGAAGGGGATGTTGGGGAACTTGGAAGGTGAGTGACTACATGGAATTGGGTGACTGGATTGCCTGAGGGACTGAGAAGTAGATAAGGGAAGGCCAGGGAATAATTTTGTTTTAGTAATTAGCATTTCCATATGGAATCAAAATAACATTGGGAGTGTGCCCGAAAACAACGATTCGGTAATTTTTCATTGAGAGAACAAGTAGCAAAATAATTGTAGCATTGGACATTGCAAGCAAGCTTTGATGTTGGCATTGGATTCTGGAGTTCCTGGGAAGGAGGTGAATCCTAATACTACTTTTAGGGTGGAGGTGTGAACCTCAATGTTCCCTTATCATTGATGCAGAAATTGTATCCTTTTATTTGTTGGTTAAATCTAATGTGCATATGTATATATGTGTATATCATGGTAAATATTGTATCGAGCTATGTTTATAAATCTCCATGAATAGTATGTTTATTTGTTGGTTGAAGAAAATGTGTATAAGTAAGCATGTGTTCATCATTGTAAATATTGCATCGAGTTGGGTTTATAAAGCTACATAAGCAGTATGTGTGTCATGTTTCAAGAATTTGTTATTTTAGATATTACATCGAGTTGTGCTTATAAAGCTCCATAAGCAATATGTTTTTTTGGTCATAAGTGTCATAAAACACTAAGGACAGTGCTCCCTCAAGGGGGGACGGGTTTGTAACAACCCCTAGTTGATTTTCCATGTAAATAAAATAAGACGAAGGTCATGGGGCACTCATTCCAAGCTAAATGATGGGAAAACATTATAGTGGGCATCACTTGTGGTTTATTAATGGCTATGGAAATTGGCAAAGGCAAAGAGGAAACAAATGGAAATTTAATATAAGAAATAAAGGAAAGTAGGAGAAAAGGAAGATGGATAGACACAAATATGCATGTAAGGGAAATTACAAAATATTTCACTTTAGCAATGAACCCTCTCACTTTGGATTACTTATCGGATCCTGGGGGTATCCCAAAGTGAAATTTATGGGGCCTTTTATGTGACTAGATCACTAGCACTAAAATCCATCTTTACATTGGATGGTTCAACATCTTGTTGATCCCTATCCTATTGACCAAAAATTTTGTATTCATTATTTATTTCATCGCAACACCTCTAGTATACATTGATGGTGTTCATGAGCCTATTTGTAGTTCTCTTCTTTATGGAAACAATATTATCTCCGATGCCATTGTTCCTACATTTGAAACTACTAATTTTCACTTTGATCCTATCAAGGAAGTAGCTTTCAATGATGAATGGCTACACAATAGGGACCCTATGAGCCAATTGTTCATGTCATCGATGTAGTATCCACATGACATGGACATTAAATGGTCTATAATAACCATACACTCTATGATGGATTTCATAGATACCCAACCTATGACAATGAGTTGCTTTCTTATAAGTAGTGGTAGAATTATATTTTTCCTAAGGAAATGGCCATCCACACCAGTTGTAGGCCTTTTCCCACTCTAGATAATCCTTGGGAGTTAGTTCCCATGGGTTTTATGTCATATTTTCCCTCAACCAAGCATGGTAATGAATGTGTTTTTTTTGTTGTTGATCACTTCCTTACTAGATTGGAATTTTGGCACCCTGTAAGAAGATTGTTGCAACAAAATCCACTCATAAGTTCTTCTTCAAGCATATTTTGGTTCATTTTGGGTTGTCAAAGACCATATTTCCTGATAGGGATAGTAGGTTCCTCATTATATTATGGTTTAACCCTTGGTCCATGATGGACATCAAGCTTAACCAAATCCACTGCCTTCCTTCCCTAGATTGATAAATGAAAAGAAGTAGTCAATAGGATTATCGTAGATGTCTATAGAGTATACAATTATGGTCGTCAACATATATGTGTTGAAAACCTTCCATATATTGAATAAAAATTCGACACAACTCTTCATATTTTTATTGGCCACAAGCTTTTTCAGGTGTGCTTGGGATCCCAACAATTGGCACAAATTGATGTAGCTATATTCATGGAATAACACATGGAGATACCTCCAATACTTGAAACTTAGTAAGAAAATCACAAATTTTGAGGAACATATCCAACAAATTCAATAGCGAGTTCATGACACATTGTAGAAAGTTGCCTACTAGATACACAATCCATTGGGTTCCACATAAGTTTTAGCTTGGTGACAAGTTATGGTTGGACTTGCATAAAGAGAAATTGACAAACTCCCATAAGAAGCCTATACCACTTTGATACAAGCCTTACACCTGCATCACCAAGGCTATGGGTGAGAATTCTTTTGAGGATAATCATATGATGATTTATATTACTTCAAAGGTACATGTTAGGATGATTTATGCTTGATGGGGTGAATGTCTATAGAGAGTTCCTCCAAGATAATGAACAAGATGATCGCACCATTACCGACATCATTAATTGTGATATTATACTTGAGTGACATCAGGTAACTACACAAGATATTTTTAGAATGAAATTTTTATCGTTTATTTTATATCAAGGTATGTGGATCATTATGTTTTTTTCCAAAGAATTTACAAATGACTACATTTTTAAAATAGTAAATCACTCTAATATTATTTCTCTTACATGCTCCTAGGTTATAATTCAAATCATCTTAGGTACTAAAACTCATGAAAATCTTGTTTTTTTATCTAAATAACTAAAACTCACAATTGTGCTACTATTAATATTCAAACCGACACTATTGTTAAGACTATTTCTTCTAATTCTTATCGTTCCTCCATAAGTAAGCTTACTACTAGGTGGAATTGAACCATTATTAATAAGTTAGTGTAGTGTTACCTAATCGTATTTAAGAAGCATAAGGGATGAGGTTGGTATAAGTCCAACTTTTCTGTTGTCTAGGGCCATGCTCACAATTGGGTTCTCATCCTCCCTAATATTTGGGACACATATGTTGGCTTCAGGATATGGTTTCCCATTAGTTCATTTAATTCTTTCTCATCCACAATCTCATTCTACATTGCATCCAACCTGTCACTTTGTAATCACATGTCTCTCGTAACCCCAATTCAGTGTGTTCATCAGACCTCATTGAGGTGTCTTGATTACTACTCCTTATTGAGTTATATTTTATCATGAACCCTTTGTTTCACAGCTATTTGCTGGCCAAATCACCTTTCCCATTCAAATTTTCCAACTCTCCCATCCTCACTTCACTACTCCCTTCCTCGCTAATCTTGTTTTGCAACTCCTCATTACCTTCATCATTTTCTCACATTTAGTTCAACCACCATTGGTTAGTTATCTCTACTTCCCCAAAGCTTGTTTGAATTGCTCTTTAGCTTTTGTGTCCTCCATGGTCATTGATCCTTTGAGCTCTTATCTTTGCCAATCCCATTGTAACCCATTCCTTAATGCAAGGTTTTACACTATTATGCTCAGTGAGTCAATATGAAACAATTTTTCCTTCACCAACAATATTTTTATCCTTGTAGGGTTTGTGTTCACTAATATCTCTTAAAACCCCTTCTGAAATTGGTCCTTAGCTTTTGAGTACAACTAGTACAATTCTACTACAAACTAGATACAATGTATCATTTCATTGTGTGCTGCCCCCAAAAGTTTATTTCTCAATTAACCAAGTGATTCAATGCTCCAAATTTACTAGATTTAAGATTTTACTTGTCTTCTTGTCTCCTTAATGGTGACATGGGGCTTCATCAAGTATATGCAACCATTCACACAAACCCACTAGAAAAATCTATCCATAAAATTTCAAAGATGTCTTCATACATGAATGTCTCCTTGAATTTTTCCATTCTCCAACAAAGTAGTGGGGCTTCCTCACTAACAAATATTTCGTTTTATCATCAAAATAATCTTCCACTTGTGGTGTAGCGATTTTTTTCTTCATTTTGCTAAGGCCTCAGAATCATGTTGTGGTCCCAACAACATAACCGTTTCTTGGCTCTAATTTTTAAAATAGGGTCCACTTAAGTGTCCAAAAAATATTGTACTAGTCTAGCATTGACATTATCAATTCCTAAAGCAAGGAAGGTCTCACTTGAGGAGTTTTATACACAGTGAAGTTATCATTTTGTGATACAGTGCTTTCAAGTAACATTCCATATGCATTCATTTAACACTATGCAATCCAACAACAACCATAATTTGTTGTCTAGCTATGTTATAAGATTAAATTAGGTTGTTGTAATTCATACTAATTATGGAGGTGTAATTCATACTAAAATATGGGTGGATAATAAAGTCACACAATAAGTTGAAAATACCTTTTTGTAAGTAATTTCAAGGTGCATTTGAGGCATTAAAAAAGGGCTTGTGGAGTGCTTTCTACATTCTCTTCTACTACTTATTAACCATAAATATGAAGATGATCAAAATCAAGACCATGAAAGGGGAATTGGTTGTCCTTGGTGAAGAGATAGAGATGTTGTAGATGAGCATATAGGTTGGGCAACTAAGGAAGCTTTCACCCATTGGTTATAATTGTTCATTGGTTTTTTGAGAGACACATTTTAATATTCCAAGTATTCCTAGAAAACATTCAACAAATTGGAATCTTTTTGCTTACACTAAAAAGCATTGGAAGGGAAGAAAATCCCTAAGGCATTTCGAGCGTAGTAGGGGAAGATCTTCCTTATGTTTTCTAGGGAAGTGGAAGAGAGTGCCATTGATATTTTCGGGTTAGATTATGTGTGAAATGCTTTGTAATGATTGGGTTATTCATTCCATGAGAGCAATGGGTTTGACTGAGTGAGTGGGAACCTATATCTTACATTGATTTTCCCTAGTGACCTCATAACCCAACTTGGGGATGACATCTACAGTGGGTGCCTACGATTGGGAGGAAAATTTCTCATATGCAACTACTTTCCTTGGACCATTATTCGTTAAAAAATAAGTGTCTATGAAATGTGATTGAATATTATTTATTGTAATAAATTTACATGGATTATGCATGTTATATGTGATCAAGTTTAATTTAATCATCGATTCTTGGTTGCTATGAAATTTTAGTGAATGTTTGCTTAATCCCATTGCATTTTTATTACTACACATTATGTGTGGATTTAAATGAATTACAAACCTCCCTAAGAAAACCATATTTATGTTATAATGGCAAAATGGTCCCTCAAGGGCCAAAATTTTAATGGCCTAAATCCAACAACAACCATAATTTTTCGTCTAGCTATGTTATGAGATTAAATTAGGTTTTTTTAATTGATATTAATAATTGAGAGAGATTCAAGCATTAATCTAAATATAAATCATAGCAACATAACACACACACACACATATTATTGTGGAGCTTATCAATCCAAAGTTGAATATAACTAATTAGACTATGATTTAGACTTGTCTTGTTGTTAGGCCCAACAAGCAAAGCTTAAGTGTAGGAAGTGAGTTTAGGGTTAGGATTTGTTTTGTTATTATGGCTAGGATCATCTCTAAGCTCATGATCGAGAACATTTTTTTAAAATAAAAGTTTCAACCTATGCCTCCTATTAAAATTTCAAATAAATTTCTACCTCATTTATAATATTTGTGTAATAAATGATGACCATCAAATCATTTTTCAATCACATTTGTAACATCCATTTTCAACATATTTTTTGAATCTAAAACTATGCTTTTTATAAATAATTTTGACCTAGATTTTGATGGGTGTTTTGACATGTATTATATTGGCTTTTTTAGACTAAATACTTTTCAACCTTATTATCAACCTAATTTGCAACCCCTATTTAAAATATGGGTGGATAATAAAGTCACACAATAGGTTGAAAATACCTTTTTGTAAGTAATTTCAAGGAGCATTTGAGGCACAAAAAAGGTCTTATGGAGTGCTTGCTACATTCTCTTCTACTACTAATTAACCATAAATATGAAGATTATCAAAATTAAGACCATGAAAGGGGAATTGGCTATCCTTGGTGAAGAGATAGAGATGTTGTAGATGAGCATAGAGGTTGGGCAACTAAGGAAGCTTTCACCCATTGGTTATAATTGTTCATTGGTTTTTTGAGAGACACATTTTAGTCTTCCAAGTTATTCCTAGAAAGCATTCAACAAATTGGACTCTTTTTGCCTACACTAAAGAGCATTGGAAGGGAAGAAAATCCCTAAGGCACTCTCGAGCATAGTAGGGGAAGATCTTCCTTATGTTGTGTAGGGAAGTGGAAGAGAGTGCCATTGATATTTTCGAGTTAGATTATGTGTGCAATGTTTTGTAATGAGTGGATTAGTCATTCTAATATAGCAAGCATTCAACTAAGTGAGTGGGAGCCTATATCTTACAATTATTTTCCTTAGTGACCTCATAATCCAACTTGGGGATGACATCTACAGTGAATGCCTATGATTGGGAGGAAAATTGCTCATATGCAACTACTTCCTTGGACCATTCTTAGTAGAAAAATAAGTGTCTATGAAATGTGATTGAATATTATTTATTGTAATAAATTTACATGGATTATGCATGTTATGTGTGATCAGGTTTAATTTAATCATAAATTCTTCGTTGCTATGAAATGTTAGTGAATGCTTGTTTAATCCCATTGCATTTTTATTACTACACCTTATGTCTACATTTAAATGAATTACAAACCTCCCTAAGAAAACCATATTTATGTTATAATGGTGAAATAGTCCCTCAAGGGCCAAAATTTTAATGGCCTATAAGTGGTGTCACACGGAATAAGTTGATATTGCAGACAAGATAGACCTTCCTAGAATCTAAAGAAGACCTAATGACAAGCAAACCAACCAGACACTATCTTTCTCTAAATATGCTTTTATAAACAATGGAAAACAAGTGTTTTTAGGGCCTACCTTAGGTCCAACGCAAGTTTGTGGATGCCCTCGCTCTTTCGATCCAAATGAGATCCTTTGTCGCGAATCTGCAAACACAAACAAGGCAAACAAATTAAATAGCACCTGAAAAGCCAATATCATAAAACATATTTAACATGAAAGTCAAGGAGTCCATGAAACAAATAACATGAGATACTTGTTGAGAAAAATGAGTTTGATTGTATTAATTCAAAAGAAGAAGAACTTTACAACCTGTGCCTTGACGTTGTACAAGCTCCTCCCAGGGTCCAGCAATAAGTCTACTATACTTTGACAAGTTTCACTCACTCCCCAATGAAGCCAAAAAGGTATGTGATCTCTCCTCTTAAGCTCAACTAGGAAGTCTTGATTTCACCAGCATTTACCCTAAAAAATGTTCAGCTTCTAACCTCTCCAGCAACCAGCCCAATGCCTGAATTTATAGTGCAATGGAGGGAGGTTACTAGGTCCTCCTTCAAAGGGATAAAGCCCTCCTTCAAAGGGATAGCTCCTCTCATCAAGGGACTAGATCCTTCTCTTTTGGGATGCATGAACCACCTCAGAGCGAACAATCCACGTCAAAATTCCTTCTAGAATCCTCTAGAATTAACCCAAAGTGAGTTTTTTAAGATAAAACTTGCGCCTTTTGACTTTCACAGGGGTCCACACCCACACCTTTAGGGACAGAGCGGGCAGGTCCGCAGTTTTGTACACAGAAGGTGCGGGACCGCAGGTGTCAGTGAGAGAAAGTGTGGAACCAGAGTTTCATTGATTTTCAATGTCTTTCTCCCATTTTCAAAGCTTGACTTGAAGAGCTGAGGTCTGAGACTTGCTTAGGAGGACAGTACAAGTGATGATAGACCCATACTAACTGCAAATAATCATGGTGACGATATTTTTCTGTAACATATTGCCCCCTAAAGTGCGAAGTCTGTAGTAGATGAGGATTTAATTTATCATTTAGGAAGAGTGAAGTTCTTTATCATTTAGAGGATCATCTTGTGGAGAGCCCGGTTGGAACCTGTAAAAACATTCAATGCAAGATATATATATGAGATCATATCATCACTGAGGTAGGCATTCCCATACTTAGATCAAAACTGACTAGAAAACTAACTACTACTTTGATACAGGAATGATCTTGTAAAACATCGCAAGTATAGACTCAGGTGGACACAGTATGGACGCAGCCATCTGTTTATGAATAGTCCATTATATAATGAATACAAAATTCCTCGCAGCGTGAATTGTGGACACTAGATCCAGGGTCTTAATTTCTACTTCCCGAAATAGTACGATTCTATCCATGCGAATGAATGTGTTGATGTCGAACATGGTAGAAACCACTTGATTACCAGCCAATGATGTAAACTGTTAACAAGTGTGAGAGAAACCACCAGTAATGTCAATGGCCCTCAAAGTACCCAGTACAATCCATGAGATGCGAATAAATGTGTTGATGTCGAACATGTCACGGAATCATTTGATCGAAGGTCAATGATGCAACCTGTCGTCAAAGGCGAGAAACCTGCCATTGAGACATGCATATCTCAAGGTACTGACGATTTCTAGATCTTCTTTCTAGATAATGAGCTGAAGTCGATAGAAAGCGATCCGTTGTATGCAAGCCCACAACACGAAATCATAGATCAAGTCGAAGAAATTTAGTTGCAAATACTGACTCAGGGATGGTCAAGATGAATGACAGATATTTTGCAGATGAATGGCTTATTGGTAGTGACCTCTTGAACACATAATGACACGACAGATGGTTTGGTGACAATTGACCCAAAGTTAATACCCAAAAACCGACTGAAGACTTTCAATGTGGTTTGATCAACTGTTAGGCAAAGGATTTCCCAACCCAGGTGAATAAAAGTGTCGTGTTCAAGAGTGGTTACAAAGTATGACAAACAAGCTCATTTTTCCCTCTTTTCCCCCACCATTTCTAGCAAGTACCTCTTTATTTTTGACAAGCTTGAGGAGGATAACATTTGCTTGATTATAATCTCATCCTTCGGATGAGTCCAACTTAGTTTAAATTCGAACCCTAAGAAGGAGTGGTTCGTTCCTGTTTGTAATTGAACAGGTCCTTTACTGTGAAATTTTAATGAGTCCAGTATAGGAGAAACTCGGCGTTTTTCAATTTTAGAGAGTCTGAAAAAACTTAAGAAGACTCCAGGGTTGACCTTTTTCGTAAATTTGTGTCTCCCAAGCCTGAAAAAGTATAAAATAATACTTGAGAGAACCGCTTGATCTTTTACAACCAAGGAGTGCTTTTCGTCATTAGTGCCCTTGATCCGAAAAAAGTAAAAAAATGATCAACGACACGTCGTTTTATAACCAATATCGAATTTGAAACGACAAAAATCCGGCAATCTTTTCATGTTTTTACGATCGGAAAAGAGCTGTAAGTGGACCGTCTTTTAATTTTGTTTTAACGAGTTTAAAAGAAAAAATCGGCGATCTTTTCATGTTTTAGGAGTCAGAAAAGAGCTTAAAGGTGACTCTAAATGTTTTTTCGTCGAAAATGATAGATTTCGCATGAATAATCCGTTATCCTGCACAAAAACACAAACATTACTCATACCTGTTTGAAATGGATAAAAATGTCGCAAAAATACCTTTCCAAAGTGAAACATAAACAAATTTGCAATTAATTTACTCAAAAAACTTATAAAAAGGGCCTTCGTCAATTCATTTTTACCGTTTGAGTTTTTGGTGAGAAAATAGTGCTTTTGCTCAGAAAACTTCCCGTGAAGATTGCGGAAAATCCAACCGTTGGAATCGAACGCCGTCTTCTCCAGGTAATCCACATCATCCTACTCTTCATTTTTAACCATTTCAATTTTTTTTTAGTCATTTATTTCATTTTTGGGAGGGTTTTTAGGCTTAAAACCCGCGCGCGGGGGCCCGCAGGTTTACCACTGCTGGCCTGCGGACCCCAACTTTTTCTCCATTGGGAAAAAGCTCGGGGTCCGCACTTTCCATGTAGACAAGGTGCGGTCCCACGCACTGTGTCTAACCCGGAGGGTGCGGTCCCCGTCGCAAGGGTTTTTAACCCAAAAATTCTCAAAAATGGACCAATCAAAATAATTTCTAACAATTTAATTTATCCTTATACTTGATGCAAAGAGTACATCATGCTAGATTGGCGTGAACGAGAGCATGAGGATGTGGATGCTGCCGCATGGAATCATTAGCCTTCACTTGATGCTTTGAGGGCATGCAACTTGCACAAATTCTGGGCCATTCCTGGCATGAGGGCTCAGGTGGATTTCTTATAGTGGTTGGTTGACAGATGGAGCATACAGGACTAGTGCTTCTTCATTGGTGGCCACCAGCTCGAAATCGAGTCGGCGGACATATATTTCTTGACTGATTTGCCTAAGAGAGGTGAAGACTTGACTCTGTTTGGGGCTAGGCCAGGTGGCGAGTCTGTCGATAGCCTCTGGCTAGAGTACTGCAACAGCCAGGCTAGAGACAAAGGGATAGACATAAAGACCATATCCTGTCCTGAACTCATGGTGATTGCATTTACTGTCATCAGACTTTGCGGGGCTGCCGCATTACATATTGCCACCGGATCCCAGATGCGTATGGCAGTTGATTGCTTCCGAGGCACCATATTCAACTGGTGCGATGCCGTGTTGGCCAATCTAAAAGGCCAACTGACCAGGGCCAAAAACGGACAACTAAAGACCTTTGGTTATGGGGCTTTGGTTGTGAGTTTTGGCCTGGAGAGGGTTCCTATGTTGATCCCACAGCACCTTACTGTTGGAGCTGGGCTTCCTCGAGAGCCCAAACTGATGCGATGGGTCGCATTTATGGCCCGTAACCCGGACGAGAGGACAGAGGTTGCTCGATTCAAACCTGAGTATTTCCAATGGCTAGAAAACCAGGTCTTTTCTATTCAGGACTTCCCTTACGCTGGGATAGATTTTCGTGGTGACCGAGACATGGTTCTTCCACCAGGAGAGCAGTGGGATGACTCAGGTAAAATCATTTTCAACATTTTTCATATTTTAATTTTTTTTATTATTTTTCCATCGTCTCAAAACTGATAGCAAAAGTTTCAAATGCAGATGTGGGTTCATAGCGACCAGCCGCTCTCCGGCCTTACGAGAGGAAACAACCAGTTGCAGCCGCACCAGCCCCACAGGACGAATTAGCAGAGGTTTTGGCCGAGTTGGAGGGTCATCTCGAGTGCTTGACAGGAGATATTCTGGAGACCACTATAGATGACATTCCTCGTCGACTTCAGCGCTATGTGATTGGGGTCCCGGGACCTTTTAGGAGGTTCCTTTGCAAGGTGGCCCGTGCAGTGGTTTCTTATAGAGATCATCACCAGTGATAGGATGATCGCCTATTATGGGCACATATGACATTTTTGTTTTTTGTATTTATCATTTTTGTCGATCTTAAGGTGTTTTTCAACCTATGATTGAGGACGATGTATTTTTTGACACACTCCTATATATATATCACTATTACCGGCTTATCTTGTAAATCATGTTATGGAATGGTTTTAAATTTACATGTATGATTATTGCAAATGTCTATTTAACATTCAAGAAGCAATTGCATCTGCTAATGTATTTAAAGATCTCGGAATATGCTGATATTCAATATAATCAAATTCACGTTCCAAGAGACACACTCTCAAAAATAATCTTAATAACACTGGATTTCTAATGGCATACACTCTATTAAGTTGTAATACAACGAGTTCAGAATCTAACCTCACTATCAAACTCTGAATCCCAAATGAAATAGATTCAAATAATAACTCAATCACTGCACTATACTCGGAAATGTTGTTCGTTGTTTGACCGAGGCTTACCCCATGCATAGATACTAACTCGTCAGAGGGTGAATAGATAACCCAAGTTGCGGAAGAAATGTTCTGTGTATTACGATAAGCACCATCAGCGAAACCAATGTATGTTTGGAGAGGCATCGACATCTGCAATATCAAGAGTAAAACCAAGATAAGTAGGAATAATGACGAAAAAACACTCTCTAAGCTAAGCACACTGTTTAAACTAAAACACACCAGCTAGAAAGAAAAACTATCCTAACTAAAAATCTCCATACCCATTCTTTAAGCATAATACCTCTTCAAGTAAAGACCATTTCTGGGTTTACCCAAAGAGTCCCCATCAAAGTCTACCAATTCATAGGCCCCTTTTGCTAGCTTTCACTTGACAACATAGGGACCATTCCACATAGGAACGAATTTTCCAGTGCCTAATTTATCATTAGCTTGATCATAAACTAAGATTAGATCTCCTTCCGAAAAATTTCGGGGGGTCACATTTCGATCATACTGAGCTTTCATGCGTTTTGCGTGAGTCTCGATCGCCAATGCAGCATCACGTCGATTCTCATCTATTTGAGCCAAGTATAACAAAATTTTTTCCTCTTCGGAAGTGGCTGAAAGTAACTCGATGGCCATTTGCAGTGACGGGATTTCGCATTCAATGGGTAACACAGCTTCCAAACCATAGACTAGTTGGAAAGGAGTGAACCCCGTTGATGTTTTCACTGAAGTTCGGTACGCCCAAAGCGCTGAAAATAGCATGTTATGCCAATTCGACCGATGAATCCCAATGATTCGCCGGATCATGATAACTAAAACTTTGTTGATGGATTCAACCAGACCATTAGCTTGTGGATAATAAGGGGTTGAACTATCGTGACGTAAACCAAGCTGGTCTGTAAGTTCGGTCATCATAACGTTTCGAAAATGACGCCCATGATCAGTGATTATCGCTTGCGGGAAACAAAACATAGCAATTATATGATTGAACACAAAAATTGCAGCTGTCTTGCCGTCTACCTCAAATGTAGGCATCGCCTCGACCCACTTGGTAAAATAATCTACCGCAAGGATGATATATGCATGCCCCCTGGCCGAGTGAGCATTACATGTAATAAAATCGATACCCCATTTGGAAAAAGGACCAATGACAATTATAGGGTGGAGAGGAGCAGGTGGAGCGCGCATCTTTCGATCAAAAATTTGGCAGTTGTGGCATTTTCGGACCGCCGTAATACAATATTTAAATAAAGGCGGCCAAAAATAGCCAGCGCGCAATATCTTTTGGGCTGTGGCATACCCAGACATATGACCGCCACACACCCTAGAGTGACAGTCATTTAGAACCCTTTCAGCTTCCTCGTGAGTTAAGCAACGTTGAAACACAGAGTCCGCCCCACGGCGATAAAGAGTATCTCCAATAATCCTGAATTGTTGGGACTGGAATCGAATTTTTCGATGTTCTGACCTTGAAATTTCTGGCCGAAAGGATTGGGTCTGGAGATAAACAATGACATCCCCATACAACGGATCTAAAGTGCTGATTAGAAACAAGGATTCGTCCGCGATGGGCTCTTCCGCCACAGTTTCCGTGTCAGCACGCGGGAAGTTACACATTAATTCCGCAAAAACTAAAAATTTCTTAGACTTGGATTTCTCAAATTCCAAGTCGAACTCCTGCAGGATAACAATCCATTTAGAGTACTTGCCCCCTAGCAATTTCTTGGTCAAAATGTAGATCATATGGTTGCAATCCGAAATTACTGTAGTCTTACGTAGTAAAATGTAGTGACGAAAACGTTGGACAGCTTGAACAGCTGCCAATGCCAATTTCTCCACATGTGAGTATTTTAGCTCAGTTGGATTTAAAGTTCGACTAAGGTAATATATCACATGTTCAGTTCCGAATTCATCTTCCTGAACTAAGACCATTCCAATGGTGGAATGAGAGGCGGCGAGATACAAGAAGTAATCCTTGTTGTAGTTGGGAGGATGCAATAACGGTGCATGGGTCAACACGTGTTTAAGTGCATCAAAATATTTCTGAGCTATCTCATCCCAATAGAATGGAGTATTCTGTTTCAACAACCGGGTAAAACCCTTTGTAACCTCGGCGTAGTTAGGAATGAAGCGTCGTAAAAATTTTGCTTTCCCTTGCAAACTTTGGAGTTGGCGAAGACTCGAAGGAGGAGGCAATTTTATGATAGCTTCGAGTTTCGAGGGATCGACGCGAATGCCGGCTTTCGAAACTACAAACCCCAGCAATCGACCCGTTTCTATACAGAAGACACATTTGTGTGGGTTCAACCGAATCCGATAATGCCTACACCTCATAAAGATTTCTCGTAAATGGACGAGGTGATCAACTCGATGTAATGAATGAGCAGGCAAGTCATCGAGATACGGTTGCACAATGTGCTTGATGTCATGAAACGCATAAGACATGGCCCTTTGAAAAGTTGCTCCTGCATTCTTGAGCCCAAAGGGTAACTTGCAATAAGAAAATTTCCCCCATGGACAAATGAAGTCGTTTTTGGTTGATCGGCAGGTAGAATATTGATTTGATTGTATCCGGAAAAACCGTCCATGAAGGAGAATATTTCGCTGCCGGCACAATCATCAATAATTTGATCGATATAGGGAGTTGGGTAATTGTCCTTTGGACAGGCTCGATTAATGTCCCTATAATCGATGCATATTCTTATTGTTCCCTGATTTTTGTTAACCGGAACAATATTCGATACCCAATCCGTTAACGGGATCGGATAAATGAAACCTGCTTTCAGTAATTTTTCAACTTCTACTTTAATTGCAGCAGCTTTTCGTGGGTGAATCTGATGCAAACGTTGCCGGATGAGTTTAGCGTCCGGGTAAGTCTTGATCTCATGAACAACAATCGCGAGATCAATTCCTGGCATTTCCTCATAGGACCAGGCAAACACGTCGCAGAATTCTTGAAATAGGGCCTTATATAGTTGAATTTCATCATCTGTACACGAGGCACCTATATGAATGTTCTCAACAATTCCGGGCTTAACCGAAATGTCAATAGGAATAGTTTGAGAGATGTTTCCCAAATTTAACTCTGAATCAGGATGTTTCATTGGATTCTGAGGTTCCTTGACATATTCAGTCGTAAAAATTGATGAGAAATCATTTTCAAAACGATCATTCTCGGGTAAAAACGAAGATCTGTGATGGAGATCTTCCCATGGTAAATCATCTACACATAGGATTTCACGAATTTGCTCATCAGAGTGAACAAGTTTAGAAAACGTGATTAAATCTGAGGTTGATGTGAAAAGTGATTCCTCACGGACCACATTCATGAAGTCATTTTCAGTTGAAGATGGGCCGGTAAACGATTGCACGGCCTCATACACAATTTCATATGGACTCAAAGGCATGACATCACCAAATGAGTCTATCTCAGATTCAGAAGGAATGATCCAAGGATCATCATAAACAATGGTGTCTGATGTAATCATATGAATGGTTGCAAATGAAGATGATGCGTTGATTGGAGGAAAAGGAAAAGTTCCCACTACACCGACATCTTTAACTAGTCTTACTCCAACATCCTTATATGGGATAGTCGTTTTACCGACATGCTGAATACTCTCAGAAGAGGCTGGGTCGGATGAAAAGTAAGCCAGCTGGTCTATTGTTACGATCTTCCCATTATGTGGAAACTTTAATACTCGAAAGACTGATGAAATGACCGCTGTCATAGCGTAAGACCAACTTCGACCCAAGAGAAGGTTGTAATCTAGAGGGGCATCAACCACCTCCACATCTAGACTAATGGTTTTTCCTTCAACCCCTATAGGCAAATCCTATAGAATGCCAAAAGGATGAAACCCACGGCCATCAAAGGCCTTTAGAATCGTCGGGGATTGATTTAGCGAAGGATAACCAAGCGATCTCCAACATTGTATCGACATAATACACGTTGAGGCTCCCTCATCAATTACAGTCCAATGAATAGGCCTGTTTTTTACTATCACTGGAAGCTGGAAAGCCATTTGATGAGGCAAACGCGATGTACTATTTTCTAGATCGAAAATTATAAGGTTCGATTCCTGAACGTCAACAGCTCCTATAGCCGACAAAAGTAATTTACGTTGTGCTGGACATGATTGCAGCACTTCCAAAGCCGACATTGCTGAGGGTGAAACAGCTAAATCCTCAACAATGTTATAGTTCTAAGCCGCTCTCGCATGTGGATTGAAAGCTGACTTTCAAAGTATACCCTTGGCGGGCGGTTTGATTACCAAGTTTGGATTAGGTTTGTCAACCTGTAGTGGATCGGAACCGGGAGCTGAGGTTGATGGATTAGAATGAGAAGATTCTGCTTCTTTACCATCAACAGGACTTTTACTGCCATAATCTTGCGACCGAGTCGCAATCCTAACATGGGACATCATCAGTATGGGTTCTTCATTAGCACTCGAGGACGAACCTATCATCTTACTGTCTTGAGCTGGAAAAGGATCCTTCAAAACAACAGGAGTTTGGGAACCTTTGACAATCTTCGCAACCTCTGCACGATGAGGGAAGTCTCTTGTAAAATGTTCATCATCACAAATGAGACAAGGATAACGAAGTTTGCGCTTTTCATCATTGGATTCCGATTTTTCAGGTTTCTCCTTTGAATTTTTGTCCGTTTTATTCTTCTTCTTTCCTTTCTTCTTTCCACCGGATTTTGATTTGGCTGTAGATGACTCTACAACGTGAATATCGGCGGAAATCTCTACAGAAGAATCTCCTGTTGGGGAATCAGGCAAGGTTATGATAGGAGAAGAATTCTTGGAAGACTTCTTCTTACTTTTAGTGTTAACTGTACCAATCATACCATCAGCGGCATGAGATCCCGAAGGAGCTGCAGCGATTTGATTTTGATTGGGAAGATCGGGTATTTTCTCGTGTAACGTACCTGACTGAGTATAGACCAAGTCAAGGTACTGTGCTTGAGCAATTACTTGCTCCTCAGTAACAACTCCAGCTTTAGCTACATCTTCAGTGATCTTTGGCAACAAAGATTTTACAAACCACTCGGCCAAGATCTGATCCGAAATAAACACCTTCACTAAACGCCGTCGACGTCTCCACTCATGAATATGATCTGAAATGTAAGTGGATGTCAATTGTTTTAACGAAGTTAACAATTCCGTGCCATTTTCATATCGGACTGGCAACTGAAAATGAGTTAAAAATGAGGTAGCTAACTGACTAAAATTATAAAAAGTGCCTCGCGGTAACTCAATGTACCACTTGGCCGCGAGACCAATTAGAGTGCGCTGGAAAAGTCTAAGATGGATTGAATCATCTGAAATGGAGTTAGACGCACACCAGAGGTGGTAAGTCATCACATGGTTCGACGGGTCCTCTCCTGATTTACCTTCGAACTTAGGAATGTCACTCGGCAACTTATTCGACATTGGTGGCCAAAACGGAAGATAATTAATGGGATCGTTCGTTAGGCGTGACAAGTCAGGTAAGTCCAAAGTTGCGATAAATGGTAACTGACGATTAGGGTCCCTAAAACTCTGGGTCATGAGACCAGCCCCAGGAGGAGGATATCCGAGATAACTAGGAATAGGAATTGCATTTGGGATATTGTATCCTCCCAGAAAACCGGGATTAACCGGACCGTACTGGGGTTGTTGAGGTTGTTGATAAGTGTACCCAGGGTACGGTTGATACTGATAGACTGGTTGCTGCACAGTAGGACCGAATTTGTACTGTCCCTGGTACGGTTGATAAGTAAATTGTGGTTGACTTGTGACAACCGTACTTGAACCAGGTTGTCCTACAGGCATCTGAACCGAAGTTTGAATCGTAGATCCAGACGGTGGTAAAGATGTCTGAGGAGTAGATACAGGAACAGTAGAAACCGGAGTTGTCGATACTCCAGAAGTAGGTGGGGTAGATTGAACAGATGTTGCGGCAGTTGTAGCAGTCATTTGAGGTGGAGTACGAGGCATACTAGGCCCAGGCTGAGAAACTACCGAAGGTACAAAAGTTTGAATGTTAGACTGGACTGGTTGCTGGGGTGTACCAGAAACTAAGGGTTTTCCAGTTTGAGATGACAACTATACATTTGGCTGCAACACCTGTTGAGTTTGCGATGGATCCCACACTATATTCATTCCGGGGTACTGACCCATAACAGGTTGAGAATATTGAGGACCATAACTGGGTTGAGGGTAGGATTGATAATTTAAAGGTACATTTCCCGTTCCTTGCATATACGCTTGACCGAAGGGTGGTTGGAAACCTTGGTTCGAGTACTGACCTTGGGGTTGGTACCCTTGAGGCACGTACTGATACTGGGGTTGACCTTGAGGTATAAATTGATACTGGGGTTGACCTTGGGGTACATATTAAGTCTGGGGTTGACCTTGAGGAACGTACTGTCCCATAGGTATGTAATGTCCTAGAGGTTGCCCCCCAGATGCAAATTGTGTACCTTGAGGTTGCCCCCCAGGCGGTAACTTGCCACCTTGAGGTTGAGGATTGGGAATAGAACTTGACATCATGAGAATGTCTTCTACGCTCAACGGCTTAGTACCATTGCTTCCAGTTAATAACCCTTGCTCAATGAGTTGAGGAGATGCTCCCGAAAAAGTGCCAAAAAGGGACTGATACCCAGAGGGAATAGAAGGACTGCCGTAAAAAAAGGATTCAGGTGATTGAGTAAACATGGATGACTGATTCGACATATTTAACGAAGGATAATAACCTCTAGGTGTTGAGTGATAAGGAGCGCGAGGTGGTAAAAAACTTAACCCTGGGTTTTCTAAGAAATTAATCAAAGAAAGATACCAACTACTGCTCCTAGGTGGACTGTAAAAAATTGATTCACGCTCCCTTAGCTCAATAACAGGTTGATTTTCAGGGATAGGGATGCCTACTTCTTCTTTCGGAGTAGCAAGTTCTTCAATAGCAATAAGTCCAGAAGGAAGATCTTGGGTGATTACTCTTTCTACCCTAGGTGAACCAGGACCACTAGAAGCTGGAGAAACAAACCCCGATGTCGGAGTAGCAGCAAATTCACTTTTAGGCTCAGATATTTCAGGTTCCTCACCTATATCACTAGTAGATGAAAAGCTACCAATAACTTCGAAAACAGACACTGACTGTGGATTATAATCTGTCGCTAACGTTTGAAAATCAGGATGTACTATCAAAGAAGATTCTCCTTCTTCAGGTGACCCAACTCTACTGTCTCTAGGAGTTACGGGGACTTTCAAGCCTTCAAGCTGGCTCGGTACTTCCTCAGGAGGTTGGCCCCGAAGTCTACGGGACTTCCTTAGTAACTCAGCCATGTTTACAAACTCAGGAGGTTGGCCCCGAAGTCTAGGGGATTGCCTTGGTAATTTAGCCACAGTTAAAAACTTTTAACTACTTCACACGCAAACAAAGTAAAATCTCAATGAAAAACACCTAAAGTCTCTAAAGAACCAAACAAATTTGAATCACACACCTAAAGAATCTAGGAGATCAAACACACACAAACAGTAACTTTCCGTACTGAAAACACTAGTTGGTGATGAAATCCAACGTGGCAGATTTCAATACACAAATGGTAGTTGGAACAGTTACCTCAGCAACCTGCTTAATGAATAGACTGGCACAAGTTCCTCCACTTAACTGTCTCGAGTGAAGAGAACCCCCCAGAAAATCCAAGTGAGTCTAGCCAACGTCTGCTCCAGGTACAGTGGGATCTTCCCACCACTGTCACCTTAGGAAGAATCCTAAAGAATATGGCCACTAAGGTTACCAACTGAGAAAGATATACCTAGGGGAACAGTCTACGATCTGATACGCACGCAAGGGAAGAGTAGCAAGCTCAATCCCCTTGAAGGCTCCTTGACATAATCCAAGGTTTACCAACAAGTGACCCTAGGCTCCTCGACAATGGTTAATCTGAGGTTTACCGTTTTTAATACGTGAATATCTGGCGTCGTTCCCAATGAGGAAGGATTGATTCCCACACTGGTTCAGACACAATCTCGTGCTTCTCCTTTAAGAGGAGCTTTCCCAGAGCATAAATGCAACAATTGGATTTCTTCCCTACCACAAGATACAGCTACTTGTTTGTTTTTACTGTCTTGGAGAGTTCATTACTCTCCTACTCCAAGACACTAGCCTAAGCTAATTTGGTGTATCAGAGCCCTAGAAATAAAAATGTTACTAGATGAATTTTACTTTAAGCGTTATTTTTTATTGGTTTTTGTTTAAGTCAAAAGGTGCGGAGATGAAACTTGTGGTATGAAGACTCTACTCAAAATCACTAATAATACACCTAAGATGATTTAAACAATCTTTTTCTCTTCGATGAACTTCTAACTAAGAAAGAGTTTGAGAATGCAAATACTTTATAAACACAAATCTTTCTCAATCAAACAAATTAAAAGAAGAGCTTTTGCCTTTTCCAATGCACTCAAAACGAGACAACTAGTTATTTCACAAAAATTTCCCTTTTTCGTTTCAAAGCACTCAACCACTACAAAAAACAAACTTTTTCCAAAAGAGATTTTTTATATTTTTTATAAAACACTCAAAACTATGGAAATGACTAACTTTGAGATCTATAAATTATAAAAACCTATTTGAAGTCAAAGCCTACTAGATGTCTTTTTAAAGGATGTTTTACTTAGCTAGATGTAAGCTAAGGACCAATTTATGCAGAATCACAAATCAGTCAAGAACAACCAATTTTATTTTCTTTTTGAAAATGAAAATCCAAACTTTTAAAAACAAGCTTTTCGAAGTTTTGTAAAGAGAAAACTCAAAGCGGATTCCTCAACAAGGGGAGATTTCATAAATGGTCAGACTCATAAGAAGGCTGGTAGACACTAAGGTGATCTGAAGTCCCTACATCTTCTAAGCTCAGAGCCACTACACAACCAAAATGAAAAACAAGCCCAACAAGCAAAACTCCTAGGAATTTCACCTAAAACCCTAACACTAATGGAATCAACCTAAGGAAAGCTTCTGACAAGTTATATGCAGGTCTGGGTAGTGGATAACAATTTTTAAACAAAAACTAAGCTGACTAACAGAGGAAATATTAGGTTTTTCAAAATTTTGACAGGGTCCGTAGGCCCACAGTTGACACAGGTGCGGTCCCGCTCTGTGCTAAAAGCAAAGGTGCGGATAGGTACGCACTGTGTCAAACGGCTAGGGTGCGGTCCTCTCCCAAAGCTATGAAAAACAAAAAATAACCCTGGATCTACAAACTCTACCCAATTTTACACACAACAAGCCAAAAACAGAAACAAAAACACAGTTTCTCAGGTCAAAGTAAAAACAAGGAAAACAATCAAGTCCCTAGCAGAGTCGCCATTTTGTCATACGGAATAAGTCGATCTTGTAGACAAGATAGACCTTCCTAGAATCTAAAGAAGACCTAATGACAAGCAAACCAACCAGACACTATCTTTCTCTAAATATGCTTTTATAAACAATGGCAAACAAGTGTTTTTAGGGCCTACCTTAGGTCCAACGCAAGTTTGTGGATACCCTCGCTCTTTCGATCCAAATGAGCTCCTTTGTCGCGAATCTGCAAACATAAACAAGGCAAACAAATTAAATAGCACCTGAAAAGCCAATATCATAAAACATATTTAACATGAAAGTCAAGGAGTCCATGAAACAAATAACATGAGATACTTGTTGAGAAAAATGAGTTTGATTGTATTAATTCAAAAGAAGAAGAACTTTACAACCTGTGCCTTGACGTTGTACAAGCTCCTCCCAGGGTCTAGCAAGAAGTATCCTCTACTTTGACAAGTTTCATTCACTCCCCAATGAAGCCAAAAAGGTATGTGATCTCTCCTCTTAAGCTCAACTAGGAAGTCTTGATTTCACCAGCATTTACCCTCAAAAATGTTCAGCTTCTAACCTCTCCAGCAACCAGCCCAATGCCTGAATTTATAGTGCAATGGAGGGAGGTTACTAGGTCCTCCTTCAAAGGGATAAAGCCCTCCTTCAAAGGGATAGCTCCTCTCATCAAGGGATTAGCTCCTTCTCTTTTGGGATGCATGAACCACCTCAGAGCGAACAATCCACGTCAAAATTCCTTCTAGAATCCTCTAGAATTAACCCAAAGTGAGTTTTTTAAGATAAAACTTGCGCCTTTTGAATTTCACAGGGGTCCGCACCCACACCTTTAGGGACAGAGTGGGCAGGTCCGCAGTTTTTGTACAAGGAAGGTGCGGGACCGCAGGTGTCAATGAGAGAAAGTGCGAAACCAGAGTTTCATTGATTTTCAATGTCTTTCTCCCATTTTCAAAGCTTGACTTGAAGAGTTGAGGTCTAAGACTTGCTTAGGAGGACAGTACAAGTGATGATAGACCCATACTAACTGCAAATAATCATGGTGACGATATTTTTTTGTAACAAGTGGCTATCCATCCATGGCTGGAAATGCATGGGATGGAAATGCCACATCACTTTTTCTACCCCTTAAAAGTTTTGACTTCTTACTAATGTCTAACTATCACTTTAACTAGTGCAACCAATTTCTAAAGTAGTCTTACCATTTCGTGTTTGAACTTATCTTTCATTTTTACATTCCATTCATCCCATCATAGAGTCGTCTCCAAATACACAAACAACATAAATATGACATATCCACAATCTTGAGTTTTCTTGGTCATTTAAGATCCAATATTAGATGAAGTGGCATAATTTCGTTGTAGCTCCATGGATAATTGAAATGATTCCTTTGACTCAAACATGTTATTAGGTTTAGCTTCAAATACTGCAATTGTTTTTGTTCAATGCCTAATTGTTCTACCATATTTGATTGTGATTATATTGGATTAAGAGGTGGAGAATTAAAATATAGAAATTAAAACCATGATTTTTTCGTCCTTCCACCTTTATCCTGAAGATGAACCACATTAACTGGTTCGAAACGTCAACCAAATAACACTGATGTGATTAATCTGAAAGACATGCTTACTAAATTATGGATCACAAAAGCCTAAGATCTATCAATAAATAGAAGCTACTTTGTTTAATGAGAAAAAAGTGCAAAAGAAGATGGTGAGATAATCTATGTGCCTATTTAGGTGATCCCATTACCAATCCAATCTATTCCATTGAAGCATACACCTTTTTAATGCTAAATAAATCTCCCATCTATATTGTATAAAAAATAGAGGGGAAAAAGTTAATATAATTCAAAAAACTTAGACAAATCAACCTTCCCATCTTTATTCATAAAAGTGAGTAATGCACATAAATAAAGACAAACATATTGATTTTAAAAAATATAACTTAAATCTACAAAATGTAACAACCTTATTCACTAATATAAAATATTAATATTTTGTCAATTCATTTGAAAAATGGAATGCTTCGACAAAATTTCAAATTGAAACCGCCTAACAAAATATCAAAAATTACTCACCAAAATTTCACATGGAAACGAAGTATCCATGGTAAAAAAATTCAACCTATATTAAAATATACCTAGGAAATTTAGTCATGCGGTGATTATCCATAAGCCCATAGTGAGACTCCCTTCACTCTGTCGAAACGCTTACTCCCTTCACTCTGTCGAAGCGCTTACTGCTTCCTTTTTTCTTCAGCAGCTCTCCATTCCTTTCCTTGACAAGGGTAATTTCTTCGTTTTTGGTTTTGACTTTAGGCCAGTCGAGCCCTCCTTCCTAATGTCCAAGAATTTCTCTCTACTTCGAGAGTTGGAACATTATCTTTCTACTTCAAGGATTCAACAAACCTTCCTTCCCTTACCCAAAGAAATGCTTTCTTCCTTCCTTCGAGGAGTGGAAGCATACTATCGATGGCAAGTCTGGATTCCCACCTCGAAAGCACTTCTGCTCTGATTCAAAAATGGGATGTACTGATTATCAATGGATTTGGAAGGTAAAATTTTGTGAGTCACAGTCAACAAGAAATCTTAAGCACTATTAAACATCAACCTGCACACATTTGCACCTCTCTGAATCTGAATCTTGTTCCCTTTCTCTTCCTGCATTTCCATTTTCTAAATTCTCACAATATCTACATTGGAGAATTCCTCAATACATTTCAGACCTACGGGCTTCTAGATCTGCACTGTAATGCATCAAATTCATATTCCCATTGACCAGGTATTTATGCTTTCATATCGCTACAATTCTACAATGTCGATTCTCTAGAATAAAAGGATTCCCCCTTGCACTGCATCACCTCACTTAAACCCTGTTCAACCCCATGAGAACCCACTTTGAATGATCCATGGTGGTATTTGAATGATGGACCCCTCAAAGAAGAATGCACAAACGATCCCATCTTCACCAAATTTATTTCCGATGATTTCAACTCAATGAAATTTTCCAGCGAGGCCCTCAACAGTGGATCTACGGTCTTCTGTGCAGATAGCTAGTTCAAGGGAATATTTTGCTCGAAAAGAAGCTAAGAAATGAAGCCTATTCACACCATGGTGAGTTGATTCAATAGCTCTTGAGCTGAAATAATTCCGAGGAGGTTTTGAATGTAGTTAAATTTCAGGTTAGCAGTCTGCAGGGGTCGGTGTAGAGAGTTAGGTATTGCAGAGCCCTACGAAAAAAAATACAACATAGGACTAAGCATTTTTTTTTCTACTTGGTGATGTTTTCCACTTGAGATTTATGGCCTACAAACTGTGAAAATCCTTCATACTCCTTGCCTATGTCTTTCAGTCACTTGATGCCCAACTTGAAGATAAGGCAATATATCATGTTCATCTGCACCTTGTTGAGAAATATAAGGGCTTGAGATGTTAATGATTTCTCTATCTTGATATCTGCTTGTGAAGTAATTTTAGACAATTCAAGCATGATCTTTTATATGCTAGAGATTATTAACTTCATAAACCAACTACCATGCATAATAAACACAAGATATAGGCAGAAGCCAGGGAAAAACCTCTCCAAACTTGAGAGGAAAACCCACTGTAATTCTTCTTATAGTTTCTTCACTAGACAAAATTTCCAAGGCCAATACAAAGACCCTTTGACCAAGTGACTCCAAGATCAAGGCTAAAATCCTTTCTTGCTATTATCCTCTAATTTGCTGCAATATGGATCAGTTCTGCCACCAAGAATGAATGATCTGGCTTCCTTCTTCCTTCCTTCTTCCATGCTTCACTTGCTCAAGCTAGTCCACTAGCCTAGTGGATCTTCTCAATGCTTGCTTTAAACAAGATGATCTACTTTCTTGAGAGGGCTGCTCTGAAACCCTAGCTGCAGATCTAAAATTGATACCTTTCTTCCCACGTGTGAGTGACCTCTTTGATCTTGAGGCCTTCTTCTAGCCTCACTATGCTTGGATCTTTATTGTAGACCAATAACCAAGATCTTTAGGCCTTTTTCCACCCCTCAACATCAAAATACTCTTGGACTATGAAGCATCCCTAATGTTTCTATGTTCCTTCATACATGTGAAGGGTTTAGGGCTCGTCTAGCCCTCCTAAACCCTTGCTTCAACAATCGTTCTTCTTCGCACTAATCTGCCTATAAGATATACCCAAGATCGAGTAGTTTCCTTGATATTGAGGGCAGATGAAGTGATGCCCTAACCTCACACGTGTGATAGACCTTCCTACGATTATGGATAGACTTCTCTGTGGCTCCCTTTGTATCCTTTTCCTCGTACCCAAGAACAGTCTCCTTCACATAAATTGTAAACCGAATAAAATTGTGATGATTTTATATATGAATGAATGATGGGCCTCATGTATTGGGGCTCTCTATCAAGCTAACATAACCTGTCTCTGAACCAACTTGAATCCGACATGATCATTCATTTAAAATATATATTTATATAGAAACATACATTACTTCCTTTTTGAGTTTGTTTGGAGGGGTAATTTACTAGCCCTTTTGTTCTTGTCTTTGAAGGAGTATAGCCACATGATTCTACCCTTGATCTTGGAGTCATACTTGTACATTTTCATGTGTAAATGTTTACATCAATGACACAAACCTATCATCTAGCCTAGATCTCATAATGAGAGATACTAAAACAAATAAATTTTGATCTTGAAACCCATGATTCAAATTTACAAAATATTTGCTAGATACAAATTTCATCGTTACATTGGAGTGTGTCACTATGAAGACCACACCTAGTTACACTTTCTTCAACACTCCCTCTTAAGTAGGGAGGTATTCATACATACATGGTCCTTGGAAAAAATTTCAAGTTCATAGAAGAATTCTCATAAGAAGATCAAATTTGCAATCCATCTATTATAGCATCATTCCACCCAACAATGTTTCCATATAGCAAGGCCTTGACTAATAGATCTATCTCTCAATTAGATCAGAGCACAATGTTGGTGATACCAATGACTGATAGACACACATCATCATTTTCTCTCTTAAGATCATACCCACCTGGGTGTTCTTCGAGTATTGCCTACTAAGACTATTCTCATCTTGGGTTCCTAGCCCTCAAGAATATCGGTTCTCTTTCCCACTCTTATCTTGGATGCTCTACCACATACTCAAAGAGTGTCGGATGCCAGATGGTTCCACAATCCTGTTACCGGGAAAAGTGTCTATTTAGAACTGCTCTATCCCACTAAGGTGTGCCAGCTACCTTAGAAACAAACAGAGAAAAACTACTTTTGTATTTCCTTTATGAATTAAAGATAGAGGGGGATAGAAAGAACTGACCTGTGTCTTGCGCTAATCCTTTGATCCAATCCCTCTCTTCTTTGATAGCTTCCAGCTACTTACTCCTTTACTTGCCCAGCTTCACCAAGTACCTGTAAGATCACAGAAGAAGAAAACTCTACAAAGACATGGATCTATATTCATAAACAGCTTAGGATTATATTTAAGCTAACCATACAAATGTAACAAGCATCAATGATACAAAAACATGGAGGAAAAACTCAAATAGTTTTTATTGATATACAAGAAGATCCAGGAGGCGTTACAACTGATGATTCCTGACCCAGCATCAACCTCCCAGCAAAGAAGCCCCTCTTCACCTCCAACAAAGCATAAATCACCCAATACTCTGATATCTATCTCAAAACCAACAACAATTCCTTACAATGTGCAAAATTCCAGCCTCTGGATCTCTGGGATGAGGGATCCATATATAGATGTATGCAAGGAGGATGAGTCAGCTTGTGATTTGATTAGTGTCTTCTCTTTGTCAGTTCTTGCTTCCACTTGGAGACTGAAAGCCTCTTACTCATCCTTGGTCGAATTCAGTGAGGCAAGTGTCATAGGAGAAGATTCTGGAAGCTTCCATTGTCTTTCCACCTCACGGAATGGCACTGCCACTTGTCATTTCTCGCTCAACGCACCCTCATAGTGCATTTAGGTGCGTTGCAACGCACCCAACTAGTGTGTTTAGGTGCTATGCAACGCAGATAGCCAGTGGAGCAGCTGAAATGATCCTGTTTTGACTGATTCTGAGCAGTTTCTGGTGGAGAACTTCTGGGAGAAGTTGTAATTTCTTGACCTTGTTCATTTAGGGGTTAGAACAACACTTTTAGGGACTTAGGAGCCCTTGGTTTATGGACATTTCATGCTTGGAGCTGTAAGGCACAAAAATGTCTATAACAGTTGCCCCCTAAAGTATGAGGCCGTTAATCGGGTGAAATGCTTTATTATGAGGATCCGAAGTTCTTTCAATGCTAGGAGGAGACCTGTAATAAGATACAATACAATACATTATCTTCATATTGTTTTTCATGATCTAGCTGAGGCGGGCATTCCCATGCTCAGCTTTATAAATTCATTTTCATGTACATAGGACAGACAATCGTCTGATGTAGACTGATGATTCTGATAGAGCCACCATCCTTTTGGTAGGATGATTATCTGTGCTGCAATGCTGTACATTTTAATGTCTTTATTTCCCTGAATATATATCGCAACCCGGATGGATGAAACTAGATCCGGGGTCTTCAATCTCGTCTGATCTTCACTCGAAGTAGAAGTCGATCCATGTGAGAAATGTTTTGAAGTCGAACATGGAAAGACATCGCTTGATTACCAGTCAATGATGTAAATTGTTAACAAGCGCGAGAGGAATCACCGATAATGATAATGACCCTCAAGGTACTATAGTACAATTCACGTGGTGTGAATAAAGGACTTGGCATCGAACACCACGCAAAATCTTTCGGTCGAAGGCCATTTATGTAAACCTGTCGCCGGAAGTGAGAAACTTTCCATTAAGGCATGCAAGCTTCAAAGTACTGAATGCGGTGTTCCTAGACCAACTTCTTGGATAATGAGCTGATGTCGACAAGAAGTGATCTGTCACAGAAGGGCCTTAATGAATCCCACATCAATGACACGGAACGGAGCAAATGATTTTGATGGAGGTGAAAACAATCTGATGATATACGGTTTAGGGTGGCGGTCATGAAAGAATGGAGTATAATGTATGGTAGTGGGTGGGACACAGGTGACTTCTCTGGATGACTTCTCTTGAACATGTCAGCGACACTTATGTGATGGATTGGTAGCATTAACCCCAAATGTGGATGGTATGGCGTGACCATGGTGATTTGATCGGTGAATGAAACAACCCAACCCGACTCGGACACGGAGTGGAAGTGTCATGTTCAAGAGCGACTTGCTACCAACAAAGATTCTTTGAGTTTTCTTCCCAATTTTTCCCCAGTCATTGCTGACCAGTACCTCTTTATTTTTGTCAAGCTTGAGGAGGATAACATATGCTTGTTCTATAATTTTCCCTTCGGGCAAACCCATCGCTATGTTTTAACGAGCCTAGCGATAGTGAAACTCGTTCTCGTCTAAAGACAAGTTTGTCGCTATTAATCTTTTTAACGAGTTTAACGACAAAGATAACTCGGTCCTTTTCATTTTTAGAGAGTCTGAAAAGGTACGTAAAGGTAACTCCAAATTTCCTTTTTCGTCATCTAATCCCTTAAGTCCGAAAAAGTATAAAACAATCAGAAGGAATAAATTTTCGATAGTTTTAATGAGCCGAACAAAACAAGCGCTCGATCTTTTTGTGTAATAATCCCTCAGGTCCAAAAAGATTAAAATCTAGAGGAGGGTTAGCACTTCCTATCCCTTTAACGAGCTGGAGAGGCCAATGGCTCGACAATCTTTTCATATTTTACAAGTCAGTTGAAAAGAGCTTAAAGGAGACTTGTCTTTTGAGGAACGAGTGATATAATGGGTAGCAGCTGATTCTAGGTAAGGTTTGGAATTTTCCAATCACGGCAGTGTCACAAGGATGGCTAGTGAAATCACTCTTCGCAGTTGTTCCTCAAAATGGGTAAACAATCAAATGGAGGTGAATGATCGGCCAATGAAAAAGTGGAGGTGACGGTGCAAACACGACCAAGGCTTTAATGGCTGAAGTACTACATTCACGGTGGTTATTTACCGGGGAATAGTTCATTTTTTAACGAGCTTAAACACGGGTGGAAACATTTGCTCGGTGCAGGTTTATTTTTTAATGAGCTTGAACCTTGCGGTAACACTGCTCGATTAATCCAGTCGTATGATAACAATATCTCATATAAAAACGACAACTTTTAGAGTTTTTCCCCACATCCTTTCTTTATGCAAGTTAGGAAACGACTAATCCAAAAAACAGATAAATAATCGCTCTTTGCTTGCACTCCAAAAGGTTTGCATGCCCCCAGGTACAAAATAGAGTTTCAAGGTTACCTCTACTTCTATCCGCCAAAACATTTGTTTTACCGAGAGAGGCCTACCTCTTACAGGTTACCCAAAGATTGTTCTATTCACGGCGTAAATAAAACACTTCTTCGGCGATGTCTACCGAGATAAACAAAGGTGAGTGGCGGCGCTCGCCAACTCGCATAACTTTGACAAGAGAATCCTATACTAGAATAGCCCCCTCTTCCACTCACGGACGGGGGTACAGACTAGGAATATTCTCTCGCGGAAACCTACTCTATACCCGAAGTTTTCCTGCCGAAGCAGACCAGGATGCATGCCCCCTGGGTTTCAGTCATATCCCTCCAAATTACTCACGCTCATCGGGAGGACTGACTGGAGATTGAGACATTTCTTGCGTGAAAAGACCATTCAGGGATGGTATATGACTATTTGCTCTGCGTGATCTGGGAAATGAAAGCTGGTCCACAATCTTGACCACTCTTCCTTCGTGCGGAAAACACATTACTCTAAAGAGTGAGGAGACAATTGCTCCCATGCAATAAATATAGTCTCGTCCAAGGAGTAGATTGTAATCTAGGGGTTCTTGAACTACCATTACGTTCAGGTGAACGGTTTTTCCTCTCAATGTTATGGGCACGTCGAGAAGGATCCCTAAAGGTCGACTGGTTCCTTTATCAAAGCCTATCAAATTTCTCATCTCAGGCAAAAGTGATGGTGAACCAAGCGCTTTCCAACCAGTTGAGGAAAGGATACTCACAGAAGCCCCCTCATCTATGATGGTACCAGCCATAACCATTCTATATATTTGAACGATAATTCGGAATGGTATGCTTGCTGGTAAACGGGGTCTGCCTAGTTGATTCCAGTCGAAGGAGACAACTAGGTTGCTTGGAGGTGGGACCGAATAGACGGCCTGGTATGACTCTGACGAATTTCCTTCCTGCGGTAAAGGAACGGGTAAATTGCCCCCATGTTCATTGGAGTCTGTGCTTATGAAGAGAATTTGGACAGTGTCATCCTTGTTCTCTTCAGTGATTGTATCATCTGAAGATAAAACCTCTGAAGGCAAGACCGAGTCAACTGCCGCCTCAACCTTTTGGCTTTCGTCGGGCATGGATCCAGATGGTTTATCTTCAATGATAGGCGCTTCAGCCGACCACTTGAGCGGGCCAGCCAGATTTTCAACTAGTGATGGACTCGGCAAGAGTTTTTTATATCCAGGAGGAAGTCGTAACGGTGAAACCGGACGATCATCCAGAACTCTTTTAGCTTCGTCTAAGAAGGGACAACGGTGAACGTCATGATCGCCTTCACACAGTTTACAAGGAAATCTATATTTTCCTTTTTGTCCTGGGGCTTCACTTTCACTAGTTGACGGTGTGCTTTCAACATGGTCATCAGAGGTTGACGACACCGGGTTGTGCAAACGAGGAGACCAGTCCCTTAATATCCGAGGGATGCAAGGACAATCTTTGTGAAAGTGGTCTCCTTTGCAAATGACACATGGCGATTTAGGCCTGGTCGGTGCAGTGTGTGGATTTTCGTTAGACGACACTCGTTTTCCCCCATTCGCCTTTGGCTCCTTCTTCTTCTTCTCTTTCTTCTTCTTTTCCTTCTTCTCCTTAGGAACTTGAATTTTGGCTTTACCAGCCCCATCAAGCGAAGAGGAAGGAGGAGAGGAAGAATTAGAGGAAGTAGAAGGTTGGTGGGCAACTCTGGACTCGTCTAATTGCTGATTCGATTGTTCAGGAATAGTGGTGTTCTGAAGGACAGAGGTTGAGAAGAGCCATACAGGCAAATGAATTATCAGTCCTGGAAGCGACAATGTGGCCATATGGGGTGCACCAACATCTCCCCAAGAGGAGAAGGGACTAGGATTTCCTCCAAGGGGAGTTCCTTGGTTGGTGGACTCCATTTTCTCAACCCAAGATCAATGTAGGAAAGGGGTAATGAATATTCCGTTTAAAATAAATTTTTAGATGCTTTGACACAACTTGTTTTTTTAGTTTTTAAGCGTCGAGAAAAAACAAAAGATGACTCTAGTCTCCTTCGATTTTTAATGAGCCTGAAGTGACAAGTGCTCAGATGGACCTTTTCCATTAAGGAGTTTGAAAAGGAACGAAAGGGACTACTCTAGAGATCTAGGTAGAGGGAGTACCAAACCAATCGCAAAACTGCAGAATACTTTTTACGGTACGGCAGTCAATCTTCCCGAATGCTGTGTTCAGTGCATTGTGATCGATAGGGCGGCAGACACGGCTTCCTATGGATAAAGGATTTAAGCCTATAGGGGTCTCCCAAAATATACTCGACGGTACGTGGGAGCACAAGTCCGTACTGGCACTTATCGTCTCAAAGTGGAGGAATCACCCAACCATCAGTGAGGACAACAGTTACCAGGCTTTACGACGCTGGAATACATCTCTAACCTAGACCTCTAAATGTTGTGCGTTAAGTTCCAAAGCGTTGTTAGATTCATTGAATTTATTTTAAGTTGATCTTTCTTATGGAGTTTGCCTTTTGGGTTCACCACGAGATGTAGATGTAATTCCTAAAATGCAATCTAAAGATGATAAGCAAACTTTTATCTCTTTTCTACAATGAAAATCCTAGCTACTAGGGGAAAATAAAGACACAATCTTTTCACAAAGAGCAAAGAGCACACTGTAAATGCACTTTCCTAAATCAAGCCAAACAGACTGCCAATATGAAAATGCACATGCATGTATTTGTTTTCGACTTTCTTAGTATTGATGCTAAAAAGAAAGTTGATGTACAAATCTGAATTTGCTTTCAAGCGACAAACACAAACAAGCTTCTTTTCGAAATCAAAAGATAGAGACGATTACGACACTTTATGATTTTGAAATGAACACTCGTTTTTGACACTAGAACGTCACAAATTCAGACCAAAGGAAATAGTACAAGTATAATCGACCATCAACAGCAATCAAACTTTATCCTATGATTGAAATAAACACTTGCGACAGATCTAAATCAAAGGACGACAGTACGACTATTCTACTATTGCAATGGAAAACTGTAAACGACTCAACAAACACACAAAAACATCTACAGTTCTTTTGTACAAAGGAGGCGGAATAACAGCAAGGAAAAGGGGTTTTTAAACAGACATATACTGATCACAGGCTGCAAAAATCAGAGACAAAACTGGAAAGAATGAAGCACAAGAACCTCAGCTGCACAGGGCTAGTCTGATCAGCGCACTTGTAACACAGAGAAACTGGATTGCAGCGCAAGTTGCCCTTTCGGGAAGTGCGCTGAAATGCAGGAACTCTTAACAGTACCTGTGCTGGGCCAGAAACGAGAATCTATCCGGGTTCTGGGTCACGGTTTGCAGTTCAGTCTTTGGTTTTTGGCCGAGTAAAAGCAATCAGTAATGCACAATCAGGGGGTAGATCTAAGGAGGGTCTAAGAGCTATCACAAAGGGCAATCAAATCATTTGTGAATCAACTGTTCAAATCATAAACAAATCCAGTGAATGGATTGAAGCAGCAGATGTCTACTTTGCATTTTTTATGGCAAATGCAGTTCGAATGCTACTTATAAGTTTATGAAACAAACAACGAAGAGATACACAAATAAACTAATTATACAATCGTCCCTAGTGGAGTCGCCATTTTGTTACCAGGAAAAGTGTCTATTTAGAACTGCTCTATCCCACTAAGGTGTGACAGCTACCTTAGAAACAAACAGAGAAAAACTACTTTTGTATTTCCTTTATGAATTAAAGATAGAGGGGGATAGAAAGAACCGACCTGTGTCTTGCACTAATCCTTTGATCCAACCCCTCTCTTCTTTGACAGCTTCCAGCTACTTGCTCCCTTACTTGCCCAACTTCATCAGGTACCTGTAAGATCACAGAAGAAGAAAACTATACAAAGACATGGATCTATATTCATAAACAGCTTAGGATCAGATTTAAGCTAACCATACAAATGTAACAAGCATCAATGATACAAAAACATGGAGGAAAAACTCAAATAGTTTTTATTGATATACAAGAAGATCCAGGAGGAGTTAAAACCGATGATTCCTAACCCAGCATCAACCTCCCAGCAAAGAAGCCCCTCTTCACTTCCAACAAAGCATAAATCACCCAATACTTTGATATCTATCTCAAAACCAACAACAATTCCTTACAATGTGCAAAATTCCAGCCTCTGGATCTCTAGGATGAGGGATCCATATATAGATGTATGCAAGGAGGATGAGTCGGCTTGTGATTTGATTAGTGTCTTCTCTCTATCAGTTCTTGCTTCCACTTGGAGACTGAAAGCCTCTTACTCATCCTTGGTCGAATTCAGTGAGGCAAGTGTCATAGGAGAAGATTCTGGAAGCTTCCATTGTCTTTCCACCTCGCGGAATGGCACTGCCATTTGTCATTTCTCGCTCAACGCACCCTCATAGTGCATTTAGGTGCGTTGCAATGCACCTAGATAGTGTGTTTAGGTGCTATGCAACGCAGCTAGCCAGTGGAGCAGCTGAAATGATCCTGTTTTGACTGATTCTGAGCAGTTTCTGGTGGAGAACTTCTGGGAGAAGCTGTAATTTGTTGACCTTGTTCCTTTAGGGGTTAGAACAACACTTTTAGGGACTTAGGAGCCCTTGGTTTATGGACATTTCATGCTTGGATCTGTAAGGCACAAAAATGTCTATAACAAATCCTCCATTCTTTCTTCCAAATAGAAGACACGAATGTGTGTCTAACTCTCCCTCTTACCCAAAGATGAGTTCAAGGTTTCTCTTTGCTAAGAAACTTACTCATGTTCCTTTACTCATAGGAATCTTCTAGAGCTCCCTCTTAAATAGGGACTGTATCATTAGTGCTTTATAGGGTCTTCTAGTTGACTGATGATCCAACACCTTGATGTCATCAATTTCTTCATATGTAGGGTTCAACCATCCATCACTTTCCTTCAATATGTCATTCCTTCTTTCCTGGAAAGCATTCTCCTTGGATTTGCATATGGGGCTTCCTTCATATGGCCATCTAGCTCCACCTTTCTTTCAACGGTGGTTGCTCTATATCTCGAGGTACATGGTTGTGATATCCTTCACAACTCTTCTTACCAAGGCCCTACATACATACCCAGATTTATCAAAAAATTCATAAACCAAAAATAAATCACATTTTAACTTTTTGGTGATGGCCTTTTCCTAGTGACATCTCATTATATGGTATCAACATCCTGCATACATGTTGACACATCTCCATAGATATCTGTAGTCAAGGGTCTTCAACTTTTCAGACTTCTATCTAAGTCTCCATATCTTTTTGGGAGATTTACTCGTCAAATTTTCTCTGCATGTTCACTGCTTCCATCATGGTTGCATATCTCATGATCTTTATCATCCTTATACCTTTCATTCCCGGGGGCTTCCAGTCAGAGTTCCTTAATTGTAGTCAACTACCTCATACTCCATATGAGGACATATTATGTTGATTTCATCTTTAAACCTTTCAGAGGAGGAGATCCTTTTTCTCTTGATCATGCTTGATCCATGCTACCTGCAACCATGTGACATGATATTATAATATTAAACAAAATATACATACCTCATTTGTCTTGAATCATACCATGATTCTTGCAGTGGACTTCTTGAGGGATCTTTGACCTACAACAGAGTTGACTGGATCCTTACAGGTTCTCTTGGTACCATCATTCTGACCTAGATTCTTTACAGAGGATATTTTCCTATAGAAATTCTTCAAAGATTCAGAGAACAAAGATTTTCTCATCTTAGAATTTCCTACACATAACAATTTCATTTCTATCTAGGATCCTTACATAAAGAAATACAATATACATTACTCATAACCATTAACATTATTTCCAAAGGATTCAACATATCCTCATTCAACAAATTTTCATCAATAGTTCATCCATGGATGTTACCAAATCCATAATTAGTTCACTCTTTAAAAGAGTTACTTAAACAACACATGAGAATGTTCATGAATCACAACATGCTATGCTGACTAAGATCTATGAAAGAAAACAGGAGGTGATCTTTTAATCATAGTAAAGATCCTCAGACTCCTCCTTCTTGGCATCTTTTCATTTTCCTTTATTTCCTAAGCGACTTGAGCTGCTTTATGTTTCCTCTTGCCATTCTTATTTTGCTTGGGACAATCTCTTCGGTAGTGTCCATATTCGTGACATTCAAAGCATTGAATCTTTGACATGTCTTTATTGGGATGTTGTTGGTGACTAGATCTCTCAAACTTTCGAAACTTCCCTTTTCTTTTAAAACTGGCAGCAAATGCTTTCTCTTTGGATCAAACTGTAATATCATCCTTGGCCTTTAATCAGGCTTCTTCCACTTTGCATATTTCCCATAGATCATTGAGTGAGTATGCCTCCTTGCCCCATATGCTTGTTGTAAAGTTTTCCCACTCTTCAGGTAATGTATTCAATACTATCGTAGTCATTTCTTGATCAGACATGATTTCTCCTTGTTCCTGCAACTGATCTCTTATTTTAGAGACCCTCGTGAAATATGAAGTTATACCTTCTTCTTTGCTGATATTTATTTTGTATAACTCATTCCTCAGAGAGATCTCTTCTCCTGCAGTGTTGACGGAGAATAAATCTATCAGTTTGTCGTATATTTCTTTGGCTATTTCAAGCTTGGCTACATAAGGAATTAGAGATTCCATGATAGATTCTATGAGAATATTTTGATCTCTCACTTCATTCTTGTTATGCTTAGCTATTTCTTGACTATCAGAAGGAGCAGCAATTTTCTTTTGTACATAACCAATAACTTCTTGTTCTTTCAAGGTGGGATTAGTCCTCTTCTTCCAAGAAAGGAAGTTGGAAACCCCAACTAAATATTTTGCTCTCCTTGTAGGAAGACATCATTTTCAAGATTAGATTTGCTCAAACCAATAAGATACTTACTTGATGTAATGATCCTTGAAGCTTGACTTTAGATGGATTCTTTGAAGGAGCTTGAGGAAGCTTGACTACTCTTCACTGCTAGGGAACCTGAGATCTGCTTGCCTTATCCTTGGGGATCTATTGTTCAACTGAAGTAAGAGTATTCTTGATAACTTCCTCTTATAGATCCCTCACTTTGACAGATCTTGGAGTTTAATAATGTGGATCTGAATTCTGAATCTTGCTTTGCCTTCAACTTCAGTTGCCTTGCCTCTTCCTGAATGTTCTATATCAGCCCTTTCTTGATCTGCTACCAACCCTCTGATACCATGTTGAGAAATCTAAGGGCTTGAGAAGTTAATGATTTCTCTATCTTGATAACTGCTTGTGAAGTAATTTTAGACAATTCAAACAAGATATTTTATATGTTATAGATTATTAATTTCATCAACCAGCTACCATGCATAATAAACAAAAGAACAATAACACAAGATATAGGCAACATCTAGGGAAAAACCTCTCCAAACCTGAGAGGAAAACCCATGGTAATTCTTCTTATAGTTTCTTCACTTGACAAAAATTCCAAGACCAATACAAAGACCCTTTGACCAAGTGACTCCAAGATCAAGGCTAGAATCCTTTCTTGCTGTTATCCTCTGATTTTCTGCAATATGGATCAAATCTTCTACCAAGAATGAATGATTTGGCTTCCTTCTTCCTTCCTCTTATTCTCAAGGAGCCTCGTGTATTGGAGCTCTCTATCAAGCTGACATAACCTATCCCTTAACCAACTTGAAGCTGACATGATCATTCATTTATAAATATATATTTATACCGAAAAATACATTTCTTCCTTTTTTAGTTTGTTTGGAGGGGTCATTTACTAGCCCTTTTGTTCTTGTCTTTGAAGGAGTATAGCCACATGATTTTGCCCTTGATCTTGGAGTCATACTTGTACATTTTCAAGTGTAAATATTTACATCAATGACGCAAACCTATCATCTAACCTAGAGCTCATAATGAGAGCTACTAAAACAAATACATTTTGATCATGAGACCAATGATTCAAATTTGTAAAATATTTGCTAGATAAAAATTGCATTATTTACATTGGAGTGTGTCACTATGAAGACTAAACCTAGTTACACTTTCTTCACCACAACTATATGTTCCCATGCTTGTGTTGGATGTGATTGTTGGTTCCTCCTCTTGCCCAAGTTATGAGTCAAGAGTTTTTGTTCACATTGATCAATTGTATGAGCTTACTATTCGGCTTGCACATCTTGATCATGGTAGAGTTCATATTTCCATCCGTATGCAACAACATATTCCTCTTCATGTTCTCCTTGTTGAATTTCTTCTTGATGATATGAGCCATAATATCTATAAGGAACAATTCATTGCACAAGTATGCAATTTTTCAGACTACATAAATCTATTAATACATGGAAAACAGATCAGTGTGAATGTAAATGAGAAAATATGTTTTGTTGATGATCCATCTATGTTCCAACCAATTTATCTCCAATGGGATGTACCTGTAATCAATAAAGAAACTAGTGTGGGACATGAGTAGACTCCCAAATTATAATGAAATAAAGTAGTTATGGATTTGCATATTTACAGAAATATATAAACTGTTTGAATTGATAAAACATAAATTATAAAATGGAATTGCAAAGATAGCATTACTAGGTGATTTTTGGATGCCATGAGAACATCCTTTGAGAAGCTATCACCTCACTTGATTATGCAATTGTTTTTGGCCTGCCAGTGCCTCTTATAGGATTTTATTCAAACCCGTCTGTGTATTCAAATTGGATAGCCTCTCCTATAAGTATTAAAAAAGAAAAGATGTTTCAATTTTCCTTCAATATAGACAACAACCAGCAATATTCCAGATGTAGCAAATGTCTTTGTAGCAGAACCAGAATGCCCATGAAATGCACAATTATAGTTTTAAGCACAAGAATAAGGTCTCATAGTTATTCATCATCTCACCATGTGCCTGTGCCATGTAGCAGAATGAAATGAGTCAACAACATACTAAAATTCCAATTCCACTGATTACAAGGAACAAGTAAAACCTCATATTAAAGAAAGGAAAAGTTGCTACGTTATATTTTGACTCTGCAAACAATGGAGAAAAAGACTCAATGAATGTTTACAACACAAACTCATATACATCAATCCATATGTACCACATTAAGGATGCTTATATTATGAAAATAAAATTATGAACAATTGCAAGAGGGAGAAAAGGAGAGCCCCATCTAAAGACGATGGCCAACAAAGGCACTAGGTTCGTTTCATTGCAGGTTTTTCTTAATTCAACATGCTTTCTTGATCCAAGAAAGTTGGAATGCAAATCCATTATTATAACATATTTTTCAGCATTAATTTGAGACTGTTGCTATCATGTGAGGTAAAAATAGTTATTCCAAACAATTTGTTTGCTAATTGAGCTTGGATATCAATTTATCACCAAATTTGTTTTACCACCAAACAGTGGTATCTATTTTATAATCCATGAGATTAAGAGACATATTTGACATTTCATCTCAGTCAAACAATTGAAGTAGCCTTTTTCCTTTCTTGGTTCTCAAGAACTCTGTAAAAGGGTTCAATATAAGCCTAAATTAGACACGCAGCATGCTTTGCAAACAGTTTCATGTGAGCAAAGAGTGGTATTCAAGGATTGTACATAGTAAATTGGTACTTCCTACATAATTTCTTGGCCAATTGCAAGTCTATGAGGGCATAATTCAGTTGAAAAGTCCTTAGATGCAATGGGATGCTTGAGTATGGCCACCTCTGAACATAATCTTAATCTTGAATGTACTACACATCTACATAAAACTTTAAAACCGCCACTCTTATTTCTATCCTCTATGCATACAGGTATGTGTAATTAATCTAGCTTCTAAATATTTTGAGGAAATCTGTATTTTCCCTCTCTTCTCGATATTATTTCTCAATTTCTAAATTTGGTTGCAGCCAAAATAGGCCATGATATTGGTTGCCTTCTGAACTAGATAAAATGGAATATTTTCTCCTGTGTTAAGTTCAAGCAATTGATTATTCCTGCAGAGATAAAAAAATAAATAAATAAATAAATTAAAAAAAAATTAATATAATAGCAATATAGTCTAAGAAATGATGCAGAGTTAAAAGGAGGTTTGAATTATTTTCATATTGAAACATGGATTCTTCAGATTTTGTTAAAATTGGAAACTAGGGCCAAACTCTACATGGATAATCTTATTTATGATAGCTGATATTTTTCTTGCATTCCTCTCTTTAAGAGGTGTAGGATTGATCTAGAGATCATCTGATTCTAACATGTAAAAATGAAGTTATGAATTTATTTTGATTATGGACAAATTGTCAAGGCCAACCAGTAAACTTATGTAGGCTCAGAAGCCCAATAGTCATGTCTATCCTCAATGTTTGTTATAAATACATGATGTCTCATCCTCATTTGGACACACTCATCTTCACACATCTCTCTCTCTTCTTTTCTGATTGGGTACGCATTTCTGGGCAGCATCTCTCTCCACACGTGCGAAGGAAAGAAGGGCAATTTTCTGTTTCAGCATTAACCAAGTTTGACCGTATTTGCAAACGGTTGTTTTGGGATGTGTTGACCATGTGTTGACCATCTTTGACTACAGATTTTTGTGAGGAATTTATGTTTGGGCAGGCCACATTTCTGTGCACATAAATCGAGGCAATTCGTTGATTGTTTGACCAGCATTGACTATGGTTAGGGTTGACTGTAGGTTGACTGTTTGACTAGACTTTGACAGGGCTGAATTTGACTATTTTGAGGCCTAATTCATCTTGCTGTTTCGAGGCCGAAGTTGACTGAAGTTGACCAAATTGTTGAGGGTCAAATCTTCCCTGTTGACCAACATTGACTTTTCTGGTTAGGGCTCTTTTATTGTTGTTATAAATTATCAGATTTGTAAATTGTATTATCTCTCTCTGCTTAACTATTTAAGACTATAAGAAGAATTGATCAAGGGTTTCCCCACATTGGGGTTTGTCCCTGGCTGGTGCCACATCTTGTGTCCTCTTGTCTTGGCTTGTCTTATACTATTTATGTTTATGTTCTATCAGCATTTTACTATCATGTTGATGTGATCACTAAACTGAATATTGATATTGGGCTAGTAAAGAAATTGAAGTACAATTTCTCTAAAGCATAGAACATACCATTGTTGCCTAAAATTAATAGATTTGTATCTTAGAGCTTAACCAATTAGCTTGTCAAACAAAAATTGATGTATCATAATCAATAATAAGAACTTATGTTGAATAATGTATCTCTGAAGAAGGATTTTCCAAGCCAAAATACAAAGATTAAAAACATTGAATATCATTACAAGTTGGAGGTAACCAAATACATAGAATATATGTTTTGCAAAGCTTGACTCCCAAGAGGCAATGTGATCTAGAGTAGGAGAAAAGCAGCACAGAAAATGCATTGTTCAAGAGGCATTCGAAGGCAAAATCAACAACAAGACAAGGGAGCCTAGATGCTGAAGGAGAAATTTACACCTTGAAGGATACATTCAGAAAGGCTCTCCACCAAGCACAATGCCAACTTGTAAATGGATGATAATTTTCACTACTTACTGGTCATCTATAAAAGGCTATATAATTTTTTCAATAATGCTTCCTTATTACCACAGTGCTGGCAAGCATCCACCACCTATCAAGTGGACAGGCACTACTTACACTGAACAACCATGTAGCCTGAATTAGCAGCCCCTGGGTGGCTCAGTGGCTTCCTTGTAGGTAGCGCATTGGCCACTTCTTGTCAGGAATCAAACGTAGGTAGGGGCTATACTAATAAGAGAAACACTTTGTTTGAATTATACCAATTTTAAAATGTTTCTCCTAATTATGTCTAATGTCATAAGAAGGATGCATGCTCAAAATGAAACTTATCAGATCACTACTACAAGGTTGCAATTGAATGGATTATTTTATGTTCAATTATGGGAAGGCTAACATGCAAACTAAAAGTATAATATTTCAAGTATGTTAAATCTAATTGGAAAATTACAATACTAGATTGGTTGATTGAAGATTCTAACCATTAGGCTTTAGGGCATGGCAGTTTTGTCACTACATTGTAATAAACAATACAAGGAATCATTCTGTATATATATATAGGCTGTCAAGAGTTTGATATAGTGAACACATCCTTGCTACAGATAATGAATTGTTAAAATTGGCATTTTTGTCACTACATTGTAATAAACAATACAAGGAATCATTTTGTATATATATAGGTTGTCAAGAGTTTGATATAGTGAACACATCCTTGCTACAGATAATGAATTGTTAAAATTGGAAACTAGGGCCAAACTCCATATGGGTCACCTTATTTATGACAACTAATATTTTTCTCGAATTCCTCTCTTCGAGAGGTGTAAGATTGATCTAAAGATCATCTAATTCCAACATTTAAAAATGAAGATAGGAATTTATTTGTATTATTGACAAATTGTCAAGTTTGGCCAGCAAGCAAAACAAGCATTTTAACCACCAACTCATCCTCACCGTTGCATATAAAAGGAGGAGACCTCTAGTAATTATTTGATCATCTCATATCATGATATTTATCTCCACTTGTTTGGGTATGTCTTCTCAAAAGGAGGATGTGGTGGAAAGAAATATCTCAAGCCCTAGCCACAGCATGAAGGAGCCAAGAAGGACAACGTGAAGGAGCTTGGAAGGACGACGTGGGAATTTTTGTGTACTGTAGGTGAAAGCGTGGTGAATAAGGTTGTTCTAGGGCATGAACCAAGGTCTGGTTTAGGTGTGTTTTCTAGGTAGGGAAGCCGATGCCACAAAGAGAAGTAATTCGTTGAAGACAGGTCAGCGTATGGCTAGATATGTATGCGATTGGGTGCTGGCAGGTGTAGACAACTAAGCCGAGTTCACGAGGAAGATAAACGTTGTTGTTTGGGATTATTTGGGTATCATTTGTGAAGGCCGAAAGCTACAACAGTAGTTGGAGGTTGTGTTAAGTGTTTTCATAGGTGGAAAACACCTTTAGGAGGTAGCGTGGCATGAAAGGAGGGTCTCCAAGGTGGACTGCAACCCTACAAGGGCTTGTTTGCTGACTGTGTGGTGGAACTAGGGTTGTAGGACATGCCCTAACCAAGAGTGTAGCAAAAAACAGTGCAAATAATGTTGCAGTATAGTTTTTGGAGGGTTTCTGGATTGATTAAGGATATGCCGCAGCTCTCTTAGGAATTGTTTCGAGACAATCAAGGGAGGTTAGGGCTGCAGCAAGTGCCCTAACCAGAACAACAATCAACTGCGGAATGTAAATAGAATTATGAGCAGTGTTTTGGGCTGATTTAGCTTACTGTTGAAGGTTGATGTTTACTGGGCTTGCCCGAGCTACTTAGAGGAAGAATTCTACACTGTTTGACTGGCATTGACTTTTCTAGTCAAGGCTTATCTGCTGTTGTCATAAATTATCAGAATTGTAATTTGTACTATCTCTCTCTCTGTTGAGCTATTGAAGACTCTAAGAAGAATTGATCAAGGGTTTCCCCACATCAGGGTTTGTCCCTGGCTGGTGCCACATCTTGTGTCCTCTTGTCTTGGCTTGTCTTCTACTATTTATGTTTATGTTCTATTTTCATTTTACTATCATGTTGATGTGATTGCCAAATTGGATATTGATATTGGGCTAATAAAGAAATTGAAGTAAATTGCTCTTAAGCATAGAACATCAACATACCAAAAATTAACTTGGTATCAGAGCTGAGGTGAATACAAAGCCCAAGCAAGAGTGAAAGAGAAATCACCTAAGACAGTTGGACAAGGACAAAGGCTCAATGGGTTCCTCATCCCACTTCCCAGCTCAAGACAAGCTCTGTGAAATGTTTGACCATCATGAATGGAAGATGTCTCTTGATCTAACATTGGAAGATCAAGAAGTGTTGGATTATTTGAGGGGTAAAATCCCTGAGTCTCCTTCAAATGCACTCACTACCACAAAGAACAAGTACAACAAGGCTGAAGTCAAAGAAAAGAAGATTATCAGAGATTCTATTGACAAGCGTATGGTGGCCTACATCTCCGATCTAAACACCTTCAAGGAGATCTATGACAAGTTGGTCAACATGTTCAAGGTTAGTGATACAAATCAAATTTTATTTCTCAAAAATAAGTTGAAGGATATTAAGAAGGGCAAGGGCAAGGATATTCAATCCTACTTGTTAAGGATCACTGAGATCAAGAATGATCTTCTATTGATTGGAGAGGCCATTCCTAACAGGTTACTTACTATCACTACCCTTGGAGGACTCCCACCCAAGGGGTATATATTTAGAACCACTATTCTCAATAATGATCGAATTCTAGGGTTTGAAGAATTAATGTTGAGATGAATTTAATAAGAGACAAGAATGGTGGAGCAAGAAATGCCTTCTAACAGAGGCAACCCCACTGCTTTCTCCACTCATGCCAAAAGAAAAAATAATGTAGGGTCTAAAGGTTATTTCAATGGAAAGCCTGGATCTAAGGGTGGAAGGAATGGAAGGTGCTTTGTTTGCAATAAGTTTGGCCACTATGCAAGGGAGTGTCCAAATAGAAGGAACACATCACATGATGATGATCGCAATCACTCTAGGGGAAACTTCAACAGCAACAACCAAAAGAATGGCAGGTTCAATGGAAAAGGAAAAAGGAATGCAGGACATCAAGGAAATGGTAAACCTTCCAAGAAAGCAAGGAACTCTAGGCATGAAGAATCAAATGTTGTTGACAATAAGCAAAAGGAATACTATCTTATATTGACCCTCTCCACTACCCCTCCTCCGAACACTTCGGGGAAGTGGATAATTGATAGTGGTGCCTCAAGGAACTTCACCAAATACAAGGAAGCTATCTCTAATCTGATCAAGAAGAAAACAAACTTGGAGATTATTCTTGGAGACAATGCCATATATCTCGTGAAGGGAGTAGGGAATGTTACCCTTCAATTGAATCAAGGTAACACAATTCATTTACAAGAAGTTTTACATGTACCTGATCTCAAGAAGAACCTGGTGTCCATTTTGACAACAGAAGACAAAGGATACAAGGTGGTATTCATTGATGGAAAGGTACGTGTTTGGAAAAGAAAATTTAAAGATGCATTTACTCTTGGGTTTAGGGTTGACAATTTGTATCAAGTCGTAGGAAGTCCAATGGGAGCCATGTCTTGCGACACATCTCTACAATCCGAACTATGGCAACAGAGGTTTTCCCATCTTCATTATAAGGCTATGCCCAATGTGAGATAGATGGTGTGTCATTTCCCTTCTCAAATGAATTAGTCACATGGTGCTGCAACACAATTTTAGCATCAATTTTGGCTTAGGAGGAGGAGGACCCCACACGCAAAACTTAGGAACTATAGGAAATTTCTATTTATTTCTGGAAACTAGTGGGATGTGGGGGCCACCACATGCATAATTCAAACTTGGCCAAGGAATGCATTGGAGGGAATTTGAACTAGTGGAACGAGGGGCCCACAAGAGGCTAGGGGATCCAAAGTGATAAAAGAGGATGGAGCTCTCATTTTGTAGCATTCTGATTATTTGACAAACAAACTTACTCTTGTACGCTCTGTTGCTTAGCGATTCTATTGGTTGTTTAGCCACGAGTCTTCCATAGGGAAGATTCAACCTCTACTTCAGGGGACTATATGTGCCCACTCTAGGGAGGTTGTTCCACAGAGGTTGCAGGAGTTTCAACATCAATTCACAGTTCATCCATCCATGCAAAGGAAGGCATTGCGTACTTTCTAGGTAGCCAAAAATACGCAGAGGAGGATTGAGCTAGCTAATAGGTCCCTAACTTGCTGGGAGTTCCGGGAGAAAGGAAGGTAGAGGGATGAGGGTATTTTCTCAGAGTTTTGTAGCCAGCTAGTCAGTACACACAACAATACGCATTTCTAGGCGGAGGGACTACAAAGTGGCCTTTGGCCCCAAATTCATGGGGCTTAGGTGAGCAACCATCAGGGTCAAGGGCCATCCAAGGAGCAAGGGATTAGCTACTATAGTTGAAAGCAGCATTTTAGGGGTGTTTCCAAGAGGATTTGCAGGTTGTTTCCTTCAAGTCGAATTTGGCAGTAGTAGCCAGAGAGGGGCTCCCAAGAGGCCAAAAATCCAAAGTCAAAATCAGAGAAATTCCCTTCTGGGTTTTTCTGGGTTTTGTCCAAGGATTCCAAGGCTAAAAGGAATAAATTTTTTGGGTGGTTTTTGGGCACATTCTAGCAGGTCAAAATCATAAGAACAACAGTTTTCTGGGACAACGCAATGCATAGCGGTGTAGCAACTGAACAACCATCATTACAGATATTCCATCCCCTAGGTTTTGTCTAGCTTGCCCTTGAGACAAGCCCAGGTGCACCACTTCATTCATATATTTTACTCATGCTCTCATATTTCATAATACATGGCTCAACAGTTCTAGTTTAATAGTGTTTCATGGGTGTTTGATACATGTTTTTAATTTTATCTTGCTGCACTATTGTTTATTTGAAATATCACTTAAATTCCTATTAAGGAAAATTACAGTGGTATCAGAGCCTAATTCTTAGCTCAGTTGTGGGTCTGGTTTTATATGAGAGGAGAAGACCGAGAGAACATCACTTACCAGAGGCAAAGGTACAGGAGCAGTGAAAGGGATTTGGAAATTACACCAGACACGGAGGAAAGAGGGAAAATAGTGGTTGGAGAGGAGGAAATTATAGAGCCCAAGATTAGGGAGGAGATGGATTTCGATGACCTATTAAGGGCTCTAAGTGACTTGGCCAAGGGGCAGAAAGACATGCTGAAGGAGATCAAATCATAGAGCCAAGACAAAGCCACACCTAGAGGGTTTTTGTGTGGAGAGACTTTTAGTGCTTCTCAGCCCTTCAATCATCCCTCACCAGTAGTGTAGCAGACTTCAGTGAGTGTGCCCACTAGGGCCACACTACCCTCCTTCATGTCAATAGCACAAACTGAGCCAGCAAGGGAGGATTCAGACACTCCCCTGATGGAGGATTAATTCATAGCATTGTTTTAAAAAATGGCCGAGTCAACTCTGACTCAGCCAAGTCAGACTGAGCCAATGCCTGGCTGGGTCAGCTCGGTGGCCGAAATGGAATGACTGGCTAGGTTGGCTCAATGGCTGAAATGGAATGACTAGTTGGGCTGTTACCGAGCTAGTCATTGACTCGGTCGACTCAGTAACAACTCGGCCGACTCGACTCTTTGACAAAAATCTTGAAGCATATTTGTCAAAAGTTGTTCCACATCCTACATATCAATGGTTGGGTTGTTGTTTATTGCATATTTATAGCCCTAAAGTAATCTATCACTGTGAGAAAGCCTTGAAAATTACAAGGCCGAAGTATGGTTATCCAAGTGGCATGAATTAGAAAACTGAAACAATGCATTGAGCCATACAATTTTTTTTAAAATGAAAACATTCTGGAAATGGACTAATAAATACATATTTACCTCTAATTGTTCTGGAGCTTGACCAGAATTAAATCAAGGGTTTTGAGACTTCATTAGGGGTAGAGAATTGGTATTATTGTTTTTGCAGTCTAGTGGTTGTCCTTAGGTTGAGGCAAAAAAGAATCATGGCATTGGTGGCTAAGTATGAACTTTGTATTGGATAGTGCACTGGGTGCCATTTTGATATAATGGATATATTGATGAGCCTACTTTGATCATATGTTTTCTTCTCTCTATATTCTAAAGCTTTGTGTTTGGAAACATGAATGAAAAATCTTTAAAGTTATGTTTTTTATAAAAAAATAAATATTTAATGTATTTTTTATAACGACTGAGTCATTGAAATCAAACCGGCCGAGTTGATACCGAGTCAGAGTCAGATTCAGATTCGGAGCCGACCCTTGGTCGTTTTCGAACTGGAGTCGTAGTTTCAAAACATTTCTTTAGAGAGTGGTAGGCGATGGATGAAGATTTCAAAGAAGCCCTCTCCTTCGGAGATTACTGCAAGCTCAAGCAGAGTGAGAGGAACAAGGGGTACAAAGGACAGGGGACCCAAAACTATGAGCTATAGAGAACTATAGGGAGGATGTAATTCCCAACATTTGATGGCACTGCAAAGTGCACAACTAGGGGTTGGGTTGAAAAGATGGACACATACTTTCAACTCAACCGGATGACAGAATAGGAGGCCATTAAGATGGCAGCGCTACACTTGGAGGGGGAATCCCATGACTGGTGGTTTCATAGCCTAACCACTTTGGGGCATGCCCAGATAGTTTGGTATGAGGACTACACTAGGATGGTTTTAAAGCAATTTGATCAGAGGGATCCAGAGGCATCCTTCAGGGAGCTGACACAACTGCGCCAGACAGGCAACCGAGAGGATTATTTTTCTGATTTTTTGTGTGTGCAAGTGATGGTCCCAGATCTGTCTGAGGCCATGAGGGTATACACCTTCATTGAGGGTTTTCTCGAGCCTTTGCATGGACTAGTGAAGTCACACATACCCTCTACGCTGCAAGAGGTGGTGGTGTGTGCCAGAGATTTGTAAGGGGCCATCCCCAAGACCTTGGCACCATTCCCTACATGGACTCCTTTCCCACAGAAGGGGCATGAGACCAGACCCCCACCACCGAGGACCACACAAGGGAGGGGGCAGCTAGATGAGGAGACACAAAAGGACCTGCGAAGGAGGAAGCTATGCTTCACATGCAGAGAGCCCTGGGCACCAAGCCATAGGTGCACAGTGGGTAGAGCACATTACATTGAGGTGTTTTCTGATAGTGACCAGCAGAACGAGGTGGAGCAAGATTGTGGTGGGGCAGATGGAGAGAGTTTGGGGGACAGATGGCCACCACCACCACCACCTCCACAGCGAGGGGCATCTCTTGCCTCATCAGGGGGAGTCCTTACTTATCTATATGGGATTCCTAAGCTTTTGACACTCCGGATCAGAGGTATGGTACAGGGAAAAAGGGTGTTAGTACTAGTGGACAGCAAGGCTACCCACCACTTCATAGATGCACAGTTAGTCTAGAGGAGGGGCCTCACCACGACAGAGTTTGACGGATTCTTCATCCTAGTGCCAGGTGACCGTACCATCTAGTGTACCAAATATGTGTCGTCCTTGACAGTAGTTATGGGAAAATAATCGATGGAAAACCACTTCTTTATGGTCGATGTGCTAGACACCAACATGGTGATGGGTGTCCAATGGATGTATTCCCTTCGGAGAGTTACGGCAAATCGGAGGAAACCTGAGATGGAATTCATGGGGCTAGACAAAAAACTGGTGGTTCTGAGAGGCATGCAGTCTTATCTGCCTCAGACAGTTTCAGCCCATAGGATGGAGGTAGATCTTCGACATGGGGACATTGCATGGGAAGCCAAGTTGAGGATCTCATAGGTTGGGGGATAGGCATAGTCATCAACAGCAAACATACAAGCTCTCCTAGACAGGTACACAGTGGTGTTCGGGGACATTCCACTAGGGAAACCACCAGATAGAGGGTTTGAGCACACCATTGAGCTAGATTCGGGTATAGAGGCAGTCATCACTTCTCTTTGCAAGCACCCCAAAGCCTATAAGGATGAAATAAAGAAGGCTATTTAGGAGCTGCTTGCTTTGGATCACATCAGCCTAGTTCTATTCCTTTTGCTTCTTTCATAGTGTTGGTGAAGAAGAAGGATGGGACCCTCAGGATGTGCATAGACTACAGAGTCCTTAATAGGAAGACCCTCAAGAACAAGTACCCCATTCTCCGCATTAATAAGCTAATGGTTGAGCTTAGAGAAGCCAAGTACTTCTCTAAGATTGATCTATGTTCAGGGTACCACTACATCAGAGTTTGGGATCAGGACATCCCCAAGACAACATTTCAGTGCCACTATGGGCACTTTGAGTTTATGGTCATGCCATTTGGGTTGACCAATGCTCCTGCCACATTGCAGTCTTGCATGAGGTTTGTGCTAGTGTTTTTTAACATTAGAGGAGCACCTCCAACACTTGGAGGAGGTACTGCGCATTCTGGAGGAGCAACAGTTCTATTCCAAGCTCTCCAAATGCAAGTTTGGATTGACATAGATGCTTTATCTCGGGCATATCATTGGAGCACACAGGGTGAAGGTTCATGAGGAGAAGATTCGGGTCTTTCGGGATTGGCCAGTACTCCGAGACGTGACCACGCTGAGAGGCTTGTTGGGAATTTGCACTTACTACAGGAAGTTTGTCAAGGGGTTCTCAGAGTTGGTAGCACCCTTAACCAACTTGACCAAGAAAGGGGCCTTTGCATGGACTGAGGGAGCACATGCCACTTTCAATCGTCTCAAGGAAGTGATGAGCAACTACCCTGTTTTGGCACTTCTTGATTTTTCCCAGCCATTCACGGTGGATTGTGATGCATCAGGGGTAGGAGTTGGAGCCGTATTGTCACAGGAGGGGCACCCCATAGCTTTTGAGATTCGGAAGCTCCTACCGCATTAGTTTCATATTCTATATATGACAAGGAGATGCTAGCCATCATGCATGCATTGGCCAAGTTCCGCTAGTACTTAATGGGCAACAGATTCAGAGTGAAGACTGATCACAATAGTCTTCTACATTTGATGGGGCAGCAAGGCCTCAATGACAGGCAACAATGATGGGTGAGCAAGGTGTAGGCCTATGACTTTTATATTGAGTATGTGTGGGAAAAGCACAATGTGGTGGCCAATGCTCTATCCAGGAGACCGGCTGGGTTCTCTCTTATGAGCATCTGCCAAGATTGGAAGGCTTAGTTGTTGGTTGTGTACTCCAAGGATAGGAAGGCCTGTGAGGTTGCTAGAGGGGACACATGCATATGAGTGTTACCGCATGATGAATGAGGCCATCTATTACAACGGGTGCTTTCACTTAGTTCCCAACTCGTAGCTGAGGAGGATAGTACTCCAGAAAACTCACGATTCATCATTGTCCAGACACCAGGGGTTCCAAAAGACTTACATGGCTATTCGGGAGAGGTTCACGTGGAAAGGCCTCAAGGAGGATGTGTTGCAGCACGTAAGGGAGTGTGAGACTTGCCAGCAGAACAAGGGGGAGTTGGCTCACCCTGGAGGGCTATTACAACCACTTCCCATTCCAGAGGGGAAATGGGAAAGTATCTTGATGGATTTCATCACAGGGCTCCCCATAGTACAGGGGAAGGATTGCATATATGTGGTGGTCGACAGACTAACCAAATTTTCCCACTTCTTCACCATCCCCACTAGATTCATGGCTGCCCAAGTTGCCAAGTTGTTCTTCTGGGAAGTTTTCAGACTACATGGACTCCCCAAGAACATTGTTAGCGACAGAGGCAGTAGATTCATGGGTGGATTTTGGCAAGATATTTTCAGGTTGGTTGGGATGGAGCTTACTCCTAGCACCAGTTACCACCCTTAGACAAATGACCAGACAGAGAAGGTCAACCAGTGGATGGAGGGGTACTTGAGGAACTATGTGACAGGTCAACAAAGGATGTGGATTTAGTGGTTTCACTTGGGCGAGTTCTGCTACAACACCACGCACCACATGTCTATTGGTATGATTCCTTTCTGTGCCCTTTATGGTTATGATTCTCTAACTTTGCTGATGTTATTTTCGAAGACAACCGGGCCCCAAAGGTCGAAGACTAGGTCGAAGAGAGCCAAGATATCCTCAAAGCTCTCAAGGATAATCTAGTGACAACCCAAAATCAAGAAAAACTATATGCAGATCGGCACAAGGTAGATAGGCACTTTGAGGAGGGGTACATAGTGTACCTCTAATTGTAGCCTTACAGACAGTCTACGTTGAAACAGAAGGGGACCGAGAAGCTACAATCATGCTTCTATGGGCCCCACCAGGTGACTAGGCGGGTTGGGGAGGTGGCCTATGAGCTAGCGCTGCCTCCATGGAGCAGGATCCATAACATATTTCATGTCTCATGAGTGAAGAAGGTGTTGGGACAACAGGTGATCACAACAACTGATCTACCCCATTGGATGATGAGGGCCATTTGGTGTTTGAACCAGAGGCCATACTAGAAAGTAGGGAGAGAAGACTGAGGAGTCGAACCATCAGGGAGATCTTGGTGCGCTGGAAGAACTTGCCAGATAAAGATGTCACTTGGGAGGGTGAGCACATACTAGAGCACCCATCTTTGAGGTTGCTTGAGGGCAAGAAACATTTGGGAGAGGAGTACTGTCGTGTACCTTCTCAAATGAGTTAGTCATGGGGTGTAGAAACACAATTTTTGCATCAATTTTGGCTTAAGAGGAGGACCCCTCACACAGAACTTAAGAACTATAGGCAATTCAATTTATTTCTGGCAGCTAGTGGAATGTGGGGGCCACCACATTCATAATTCGAACTTGGCAAAGGAATGCATTGGAGGGAATTTTAACTAGTGGAAGGAGGGGCCCACAAGAGGCTAAGGGGGTCTAAAGTGATAAAAGAGGATGGAGCTCTCATTTTACAGCATTCTGATTATTTGACAAACAAACTTACTCTTGTACGCTCTGCTGCTTAGTGAGTCTACCAGCTGTTTAGCCACGAGTCTTCTGCAGGGAAGAATCAACCTCTACTTTGGGGGACTATCCATGCCCGCCCTAGGAATACTATTCGAGAGAGGTTGCGGGAGTTTCAACATCGATTCACAATTCATCCAGCCACACAGAGGAAGGCACTCTGTACTTTTTGGGCAGCCAGAAATACGCAGAGGCAGATTGAGCTAGCCAGGAGGTCCCTAACTTGCTGGGAGTTCTAGGAGAAAGGAAGTTAAGGGCTAAGGGTATTTTCTCAGAGTTTTGTAGCTAGCCAGTCATCCCACACAACAATACACATTTCTGGGCAGAGGGACTACGCAATGGTGTCTGGAAAAAAATTCGTGGGGCTTAGGTGAGCACCCATCAGGGCCAAGGGCCATCCGAGGAGCAAGGGATCAACTACTACGGGTGAAAGCAACATTTGAGGGGTGTTTCTAGGATTATTTGCAGGTTGTTTCTTGCAAGTCAAATTTGGCAGCAGTAGCCAGAGAGGGGCTCCCAAGAGGCTGAAAATCCAAATTCAAAACCAAAGAAATTTCCTTCTAGGTTATTCTAGGTTTTTTTCCAAGGAGTCTAAGGCTAAAAGGCCATAATTTTCTTGGTGGTTTTTGGGCACATTGCAGAAGGTCGAAATCAACAGAACGATAGTTTTCTAGGACAGTGTAGTGCATAGTGGTGCAACAATTGAACAACCATCTTTCCAGCTATTCCATCACCTGGATTTGGTCCAACTTGTCCTTGAAACAAGACCAGGTGCACCACTTCATTCATATGTTGTACTCATGCTCTCATATTTCATAATTTATGGCTCAATAATTCCATTTTTATAGTGTTTCATGGGTGTTTGACACATGTTTTTAATTTTATGTTGCTACATTGTTTGTTTATTTCAAATATCACTTAAATTCATGTTTCGAAACATTACATAGTTACAGGGGTGCCCAAGTTCATGTTGAAATTTCTAAGTCTGACACGTTAGAAATCCCTACTGCATTATCTAGTTTATTTCACCTACTTGTTTATTCCTTAACACACTATTTATTCATATAAATACTGAAAATAAACAAAAATGCAACCTTAACTCATATACAGATCATCAATTGAAATAATAGACAAACACACAAGGGACATTGTTATTTTTGGAAAATCGTCCCTGGAAAAACCCAATGTGGGAAAACCGGTGCAACAGTTCTAAGGGTTTTATTATTATGTAGATTTCTTGAGTACAACTAGGGTGCTAAACTAGCTCACCCAATAGAGATTTCTACACAGCAGTAATAACTCTTCTTGGGAGCAGATATTCATCTTCTCAGCACCCCACGAAAAATCCTTTTGGCGCTTCTCTAAGGCTTTGTGTCATCCCTGCTAGCCTCTACGTAGCTCTAGAACCCCTGCGTCAATGCTCTACCTCTTTGCGTCAGCTCTCTAGCCTTCTGTGTCACACACGCAGGCCCCTCAGCCTCTGCGCAGTCTCTAGCTTCCTTTGCATAGCCTCCTCAGTCACTGCACTGGCCCTCTAGCACTATCTCTACCTCTCTTCTATGTACTCACTGCCCCTCACTACAACTCAGATCACTTGTTCAAATTTTCTCAGCAAACCTGCTCCAGAAAATCAAATTGACTGATCAGTCTTGGTGTATCTCCAACTGACCCTCAAGCCTCCTCTTATACTTTTCCTCTTGAGTCTTCAATGACCGAGATTAAGTCTCTAATCAATGGCTAAGATTAGATTTGGCTTGATCCATGTCATTTAGAACATTCCCACCCAGTTTTATATTAATATCCATTAATATTTTAATTTTCCTAAGTTTAGACTTAAGAACCACATTAAAAATATTAATTATTTTAATATCTCTATAATCGGGTGGAATTTCCCCAAACCATTTTTAAGCCTTGGAGATCTCATGTGCTTTAGCCTCTCCACCAATTTTCATGGCTAGAGCATATCTGATGCTACCCCAAATCAACACTCCCCTTTAGCAAGGAATGTGCTCTAGTAATGCTCCACCACTTAACATCACACTGATCCTTTCAGACTGGTACTTATGCTGATGTTGGGCCTGTTGCCCTACATCCTCTACACTAATGCTTCATGTACTTCTGCCCATGGCTCTACCAATGCTACATCTATACTACAGCTCCCTCTACATCTGTGTTGTTGCTGGACCTTCCTCCCAACACTGCATATGCACTGCAACTCTCTCTCAAATGTCGCATCATGCTGCCCATAGCACTATCACTACTAACTACTGCACTGCAACTCAGTTACTGAGAAGTAAGTAACTGATCTACCCAACTCTGACATCCTTGTCAATATGGAAGCCTCCTAATGCTGAAGCTACCTTTGCTGCTATCATGTGCTCCCTTTGCTACCTTTGTGTCGCTGCAAACACCTCTATGCCTCTCGCACTGTTGCAACCTCCTTTGTGCATCTCACACTTCTACAACCCCCACTTCACTGCTATAGACCTCTTCACTCTAGCATTTCCTTATCGCTCCATCACATCTTACTTCTTCCGACATCTGTCGTCCTACTATTGCCATTCAGGGCTCATGTAGCCAGATATGATCCAATAGTTTGGGTACCTCAAGGGTCCTACCCCTCATCTTCTGTAGTCCTCCTGACTATAGCTCGTTGTCTCCCCACCTCTTCTCTAGAGGTGTATGAGCACTCATTGCACAGTTTCATCCATCTTGACTTATTTCTTTGCCTTAGCCATAGCTGCCTTGGAGTCAGAAGCCTCTCCCTTGATCTTCTTCCTTGGACACTAGGTTGCATAATGACCCAGCTCCCCACAATGGAAGCACTTTACCTTGGAGATGTCCTTATTCTTCATCTTCCCCTACTGTCTCGCAAATGCCAGAGTCGCATCCTCCTCCTCCTCTTTCTTGATTCGACCTCCTTTGCTGCTGCATCCCGCCTTAGTCAACCATTTTATCTCTTCTTGGTGAAGAGCTACCCACATCTCTTCCCATCCTAAAAGAATATCTCTTCCCAAAATTCCTTGAACAAATGTCTCCCACTCATCAAAGACTGCCTTTAGTGCGGTCCTCACCATGAACTCTTGATCTGGTGTGGCCCCTATGGAAGTAAGTTGGTCCTGAATCTCCTGCAATCTGAGGAGTTATACATCTATATGCTCCACCTTCTGCATCTAATACGACCACAACTGATTCTCTAATAGCATCTTTCGCTGCACGGAATTGCCCTGATACAATGTTGTCAAAGTACCCCACATCTCCTTTGCGTGTTCTTCTCAGCAATATGTGGTATGACATGATCCTTGACCCCATCAATGATTATGCACTTTTCCTTCCCTATTGCATCCTCATACTTCTCATTATCAGCTGGGTCTACTAGGATAGCCACGATTCTCAAGGCCATACCTCCTACTAGAAAGTTAGCCATACATGAAATACACAATGACACCACTCGAGGGCCATAATGAGCCTATTGCCTTTGCTTATTTAATATTTAGAAAATGTTTCTTGGAAACTGATCATAGGTGTTATCAAGCACAACCATCACTCGTTCCTCCAAATACACAATTAGATCTCCTTCCTTTCTTTTCAACTGGTATAGGAAGTGGTTTAGTTGCTAAAAATATTTGGACTTTATAATTTGATGGTTCAAAGACGCAGGATGGATTTGGATTTGGTTGCGTAATCGTAGACCCATGTAACAAGAATCATATTCTTTCATGTCATTTGGAGTTTGAGTGCAGAAATAATATTGTTGAATATGAAGCACTTGTACTTGGACTAAAGAAAGCAATTGATCTAAAGGTAGAGGTTCTCAAGGTAATTGGTGACTCATAGGTGATCACTCTTTAGTTACGAGCTACTAACTGTTGTGTTTCATTGAATCTTAAGAACTTCTAGTAGGAGGTATGGCGTTTAATTAATTATTTTAAAGCTTTTAATATAGTTTTTTTTTCCTAGTAGACCCAGGTAGGAGGAGGCTAGCACATTTTCGTACATGGATTGTGGATCTTTTAAGACTACACTTTGAATGTTTATGATTCATGTTTGATTTCACATGTACTAAATTAATTGAACTATTTCAGTGACGTTGGTGTTTAACTTATTGGAAATGTGTTGTAATGTTTATAACAAATGTTGCATCTACGTGAACTACTTCACTTGATGTTAGATGAGCCTTTCTCATCCATGTATGTCTCCATTAGGTTAGTACTATTACTTCTCTCTTAGAGGCTCACTTTATTTTCCCCTATGCAGTGAAATAACCTTGATACATCTGCAATAAAACATTCACAAGGAACACTTCCTTGCTCATTCAAAATACCATGTGTGCTTCTCTCTCATGCTAACTGCTAAATCCAAGGCATATCTTTAAGTAAATGGAAATTGGGTTGTTTTCCATATGGGACTCCTACATCAAATGATGTGAGGTATAATTGGGATCTCATATCGGGGAGATCCCCTGTATGTTTGCGGTATCCAACACCATCATCATTTTGGCTCTAGAAGGAGGGCCGCTAGTTTTTTATGGTTAATAACTCCACACCTCCTAATCATTCATATTTTGGACAAGATAGCAATATTCTGAGCACCATTCCAACTCCTATTCCCAAAGTAGGAGGGTCTTCTCATCCTGGTTTGGATTTGGCTTATGAGGTCACATACGAACAACTCCAATTGATTCCACCCATAACCCGTTGGTTTGCAAAAGTTATCGGTTTACTCCCTAACGCTCATAATCTCCTACATCATCCTAAGAAGAAATAAATAACTTGTACCTGTGTACTATTTGCATCAGTAAAAGATTTGGTTTTTCCCACTCTTGAAGAGCTATTAGAATCCTCATAAGATATAGTTCAGAAAGATCCACTTCCACCCATTAACCAAGGGTACTAGGAAGACATTGTTATTTTTGATGAAGAACATCCAGGGACTAATTTTGACTTCAACAATAGTTTAGACAATGAAGGAAAAGGCTCGTTAGATTCTAAAAAGGAGGAACCAAGAGATGAGGGCATGGTTGGCCAGGATAGGGATTGGATGGCCCAAGGAGCTCTAGCTCTTATGTACAATCTTCATAAAATGCCCAAACATCCAGAAAATATGTTGTCAAAGTTTGTTCCAGATAAGAAGACAAAGACAGAAGATCACATCGATGATTTCTACATGCATCTACGAATGTTAGAGGTACGGTACGGTGATGTTACTTGTAGGATTTTTCCTTTTACGTTGGAAGGTAGAGCAACAACATGATACCATAGTCTGCCTTTCAATTGAATCCACGGTTGGAGGGAGTTTAAGAAATCGTTTTTAGAGAAATTTATTGATGAGAATACTCCTGCCATGTTATTGAAAGATCTCAATAATAACATGATGGGGTAAAGGAGAAACTAAAATATTTTAATCAAAATTTCAATTGCACATTTAACAAGTTTCCCTAGGCATGCATTCTCATGATTCAATTAATATTGACTATTACACAACTGCCTTGCCCACCAAAATTTCCTCTTTCATCAAAATAGCTACAAAGGAGACACTGGTGTAGAATTTCCCACTGTAGATCAAGAGATTATGCAATATACTAAAGCAAAATACAAGATCTACTTCTACAACAAACTTTGTGGAAGCTTAATCAATTTGAGTAAGATCAATACGAACACATATAACTGAGAATGAGAAAGCATGCACATGAAACACAAAAGAATAATCTTGGGGAAAGCCTTAGCCTAAAACCCAAATCTTTGTATTATCATACAAGTGGAAATATAGTCCAGATTACACAAAGCTTTAGCTCACAATATATCCAGCTCTTAGTACAATCCCTCTGCTACTCATACACAGTTAAAGGCTTCTCACAAACCTTCTCCTCTTCCCTCCAAGCCTCCTATTTTCTTATGTAGTTTCTCCTCAGTCCTCAAGCTGCCACCTGTGTATAATAATCCCTCACACATTGCTCTGACCTCTGAAATAACTGCACAAACTTGAAGGAGATGATTCCTTTTGCATGGATGAGTTTCCTATATAGGAAAAATCCTTCAACTGATAGTACACTGTCCCTTCCTCTGATCTCAACTGGGTCTCCGACTAAATTGACATGCATGAGTTATTTATGAGATAATATTCAATTATCTGGAGAGAAGCAATTACATGCATGCAAGCATTAACTAACTGAACTCACAATTAATTCCACAAACTGTTGGAACTAATCTAATTGGACTTAACTCAGTTAACTAAGCTAACTAATTACAACTCATCCTCATCTCCTTAACTAAGGGATAAATTCCTCAATCAATGGAGAAATAGTTGCATGTCTTCGCATAGACTTCATGTTTGATTTCCTCCAACTAATTAACTCAATATGAATTAATTAATTATTTTAAAAACAACTGCTAAGATCAAATTCAATTTTTACTTCTCAATTTTAGTCTAGGGACTGACTAAAATTGGAATCCATCTCGAAATGCTATTTATAGCAATGCTATTTTTAGCACTTCCATTTTTCATTCCTTGTTGCTATGTCCAACACTGGTACCCAAACTACTATTTATAGCAGTGCTACTTTTAGCACTTCTATTTTTAGCATTTATTGTTTTTATTTTCAACACTCCCTCTCAACAAGAAAGGCATTAAACTCAAACCCGATCCTAAACCTTTGGAATGTTCTGCATGCAACACTTCTTCCAAGTGTTATTACTCCAGCAGCTCTAGAAACAAAAGAAAAAACTCCCAATTGACCTCTCTGTTGGGCTAGAAACATACTCTGATGTTGAAGCTCCATCTGCCACTGACAAGTGCTCCCTCTCTGACCTCTAAGCTGCTGCAACACTCCATGCATCTCACACCATTTCACACCTCTCTGTGCCATCTTGCACTGGTGAAACACTCCTATGCCTCTTGCATTGTTGCAGCCTACTATCTTTGCACTGTCTTGGGATTTCTGCACTATATCTCTCTCTGTCGCTTCATCCGCATCTATCTCTACCCACTCAGCCAGTCCTGCTACTCCTTGTTGGGGCTCCCATAGTAAGGTCTAATCAAAGAGGTTGGGTACCTCAATGATCCTGCCCCTATTCCAGCCTTCTTAGGACTATCACTCGACATCGCCCCACCTCCTACTTGGAGGTATGGATGCATGTGATCCCTCTACCCACTTGGATCAAAATTTCCCCCTACTAGAGGTCTCTGCATGAGTAGATGCCTCCACTCGATCTCCTTTCGGTTTCCCTAGTTGTTGATGCTCCACAACCTCCTGAAGTTGCTTCACCAATCGTGGCTCCTTCACAATCATCTGAGACTTCTTCTGGCACTGCATGTCGAGAGGTAATGTACTCTCCCTCTCAACCACCAAGTCTCCAACAGTTTCCTTTCTCCTCAAGGTTTTGCATGCATCTTGAACCTCAAGTGCATACAATTTCTTAACCCGTGAATCGATCTGCTTCACCTATCTCGTGGTGATGTGTCGAAGGAAAACCTTTCCCTTACTGAAGACTACATTATAGCCCTTGTCTTCCAACATGGCGATCGACACAAAATTTCTCTTCAGTCCTAGTACATACTTGACATCAGTCAAGGTAATGTGAGCTCCATGCTCCCTCTGAAAAACAATTGTGCCTACACCTGAGACACCATATTTTTCATCATTACCCATCGCTATGAGTATCTGGAGATCTTTCTCCTCCAAGGTACTGAACAAACTCTTGGCGTCGGTGATGTGGAAAGAAGCTCCACTGTCAAGAAACCAACCACTTCCCACCATGGATGAAACCATGCATGCGAAGAGTGTGAAATCCAACTCGAACGATGAGGTCAGTGCCTCACCTTCTGATCCTTCCATGGATCCCTTCTTGGATTTCCTCAGTGGACAATTTGTAGCATAATGGCCCACTTCATGACAACGAAAGCATCGCACTTTCGATTTTTCAAAATTCTTCCCACCATGGGAAGAACTCGATTTGGGATGAGAATCCTTCTCCTTCCCTTTCTTCACCTTACTCGCTAAGTTGCAATTTTCCTCATCCTCCTTGGATGAAGAACCATCTTTGGTGCTTCTTCTTATCTCCTCCTGCATCAGATCCGACCAAAGTCGTTCCCAATCTGGTAGTTTGTCAATTCCATTTACCGAGTCTTGGTAGCTATGCCAGCTCTTAGGAAGACCGAGGAGAGCAAGACTCGCCATGTCATCATCGGCAATCATGATCCCTACACTTACAAGCTCATCCCTGCAAGAGGTGAGCTTGCTCAGATACATAGAGATCATGTCGCCTTTTTCACACTTGATTTTCCGAAGCTTGTCTTTCAGCGCCAGCTTCCTCTGATCGATGTTATTCTGATATAGATCTTTCAATGCTTTCCACATCGAAAATGGTGTCTTCTTCCCATGGAGACTCGAGACTATGTGGTCTCAAACTCCCTCCAGAAGGATTCTCCTTGCTCTAGCCACACATTTCTTCCTTTCCGCCAATTCTGTAGCATTAGCTGCTACACGCTTGGGGACTTCTTGAACAATAAAGTCCTTTAGACCGTTATCCTCTAATACTACTTCCATGCAATCCTTCCAGGCTATATAATTTGAATTGCCATCAAGGGCATATTCGAGTCTTAAACCATTGAACACCATTAGTGAAATTGAGATGTGATAAGAACTCGATTTCTATATTCAGGAACCACAAACTTCAAACTTCTCCCTTCTTGTATACTGTTCTTCCTTGATCACCTTCGCTCTGATACCATGTAGAATTTCCCATTGTAGATCAATAGATTATGCAATATACTAAAGCAAAATACAAGATCTACTTCTACAACAAACTTTGTGGAAGCTTAATCAATTTGAGAAAGATCAATAAGAACACATATAACTGAGAATGAGAAAGCATGCACATGAAAAACAGAAGAATAATCCTGGGGAAAGCCTCAACCTAAAACCCCAATCTCTGTATTATCATACAAGTGGAAATATAGTCTAGATTACACAAAGCTTTAGCTCAGAAGCTATCCAACTCTTAGTACAATCCCTCTGCTGCTCATAGATAGCCAAAGTCTTCTCACAAACCTTCTCCTTTGCCCTCCAAGCCTCCTATTTCCTTGTGCAGTTTCTCCTTGGTCCTCAAGCTGCCACCTGTGTGTAATATTCCCTCACAAACTTCTCTGACCTCTGAAATAACTACATAAACCTGAAGGAGATGATTCATTTTGCATGGATGAGTTTCCTATATAGGAAAAATCCTCCAACTGATAGTACATTGTCCCTTCCTCTGATCTAAACTGGGTCTCTGACTGAACTGACATGCATGAGTTATTTATGAGAGAATATTTAGTTATCTGGAGAGCAGCAGTTGCATGCAAGTATTAACTAACTGAACTCACAATTAATTCCACAAACTGTTGGAACTAATCTAACTGGACTTAACTCAGTTAACTAAGCTAACTAATTACAACTCATCTTCATCTCCTTAACTAAGGGATAAATTCCTCAATCAATGGAGAAATTGTTGCATGTCTTCACATAGACTTCACGTTTGATTTCCTACAACTAATTAACTCAAGATGAATTAATTAATTATTTTACAAATAGTTGCTAAGATCAAATTCAAATTTTACTTCTCAATTTTAGTCCAAGGACTAACTAAAATTGGAATCCATCCTGAAATTCTATTTATAGCAATGCTATTTTTAGCACTTCCATTTTTCATTCCTTGTTGCTATGTCAAACACTGGTACCCAAACTGCTATTTATAGTAGTGCTATTTTTAGCACTTCTATTTTTAGCATTTCTTGTTGCTATTTTCAACAACTGGATATAAAATTTGCATAAGCCATCGTCATGGAAAAATACTTGTGTTCTATTGGAGGCATTACTGATGCTGATGAATCTAAAGACTCCAAGGATACTTGTAAGAAGTATCATCCTTCTTCAAGTAAGGTTAAGGAAGAGGATTTGCCAAATATTGAAAGCTTGATCAGGACGTTAAAAGTACTTACCAATGAAGTCTCGGAATTGAAGAGAATGTCAAGAGAGACTTCTACCAATAGAAAGCCTCCCAAGTCTTTTCCATTCTGAAGGAATAACAACAAAAACAATAATCAATCAACTAAGTCTACCCAGAGTTCGAATGTTGTGTTGAATATTGAAAGAAAGGGTATGGATAACTATTTCTCTTTCCATCAGGAATATCATTCAGAGAAGACATTCCCGTAGTGGAACGACAACATGAATTCTCAGGCCGCACACATTATGGATTCCTTATTAGCATATGAGTAGTCCAAACAAATAGAAGAAATGGAAGAACCTACAACGGTTGAAGAAAATACGGGTATTGGACAGGCGGTGAATACTTTTGATTGTATCATCACTTGTAACAAGAGGAGTGTTCAAACACCACCTCAAAGTGAGGCCCCCCCTCCAAATCATAATGGTCAATATCAATTGAGGAGACAAGGACCCATTTCTAAACAGGAGGTGATGAGACAAAAATTGAAGGAACAATTATTAAGAAGAATCTCACCACCAGTCAATCCTGCTTAGAATTCAAAAAGTAAGTTTGCAAATGATACTACTGCTAAGAACACTTCCTTCAGTAGAAATGTAATTCTATCACTTTGGAATTGTCAAGAAAAGCTAGTCCTCCAGATACATTAGCACTTATTGCTAATATTTCAATCTTTGAGCTCACAAAGATAGCAAGTCAACGTGGACTGCTTTTCTAAGCCTTTTCACAACCTTCACTGGGTGAAAAATTTTCTTCCTCTCAGAAGGTGTCTGGTAAGTCTTTCGGTTCCCTTGAATCTAAATTTAATGTTGTAACACCAGATTCTAACACTCTCTTCCCTCCATTTTTTTTAACATTTGAAATTTTTAATTACAATGTCCATAATTGTTTAGTCAATTATGGTGCATCTATGAATGCAATGCCATTATCCATTGCTAAGAAAATAAACGCTACTTGGGACAAAACTGATGCAAAAATTATTCATCTAGAGAGATATCTATTCCAAGCTATTGGTGAACTTTAAAATGTTGTTATCCAATTATAATATGATCATCGAGTTCATCAATGTAAAAATATTGTAATTGTGGACTTCCCTGAATCCCATGGTGTCCTTCTAAGTAGATATTGGTATAGTAAATTATAAGGCTATTTTGCTATAGACTGGTCACATTTATGGCTTCCATACAAGGGAAGAAAAAAACTAGATTTGAGTGAAAAGTGAGCCATACATGAAATACAAAATGACACCACTCAAGGGCCATAATGATTCCAGTTACCTTTGCTAATATAATATTTGGAAATTGTTTCTTGGAAACTGATCATAGGTGTTATCAAGCACAACCATCACTCGTTCCTCCAAATACATAGTTGGATCTCCTTCATTGCTATTCAGTTGGTGCAGATGAATATTATAATATAGATGTACATAGTAATACTAATAATAGTATAGGAAGTCGTTTAGTTGCTAACGATATTTGGACTTTATAATTTGATGGTTCAAAGATGCAAGATGGCTTTGGATTTGGTTGTGTAATCGTAGACCCATGTAACAAGAATCATATTCTTTCATGTCGTTTGGAGTTTGAGTGCACAAATAATATTGTTGAATATGAAGCACTCGTACTTGGACTAAAGAAAGAAATTGGTCTAAAGGTAGAGGTTCTCAAGGTAATTGGTGACTCATAGGTGATCACTCTTTAGTTATGAGTTACTAACCGTTGTGTTTCATTGAATATTAAGAACTTCCAGTAGGAGGTATGGTGTTTAATTAATTATTTTAAGCTTTTAATATTGTTTCTTTTCCTAGTAGACCCAGTTAGGAGAAAACTTGTTATTTGTAGGTGTTTGTAGGGGGTGTCCAAACAATAAAGTGGTTTCCATCAAGTCTAAAGGGGGGGATTGTTGGCATTATGGCTAATGTGTTGTCATTGATGGAAACCTTCTTGATAAATATGTCAACGTTATGATAATATGGTGATTATGGAACTCAAGAAGATTGGTAAACATGTTAAATAGGATATGCACAGAGAAATGGAAATTCAATTACAGATGGATGACAACATTGAATTTTGAGAAAGTATATGCAATTCCTATGAAAAATGGTCATGTACATATGGAGGTCTTGTAAGTATAAGTCACATACATAATCCGAACCATGGTAATATGGATACCATAGGTCATTACCATGGTATTGTCCCATAGAAATTGGATCGACAACAATTATTTAATCCCGTCAAAAAATACTAAAGACATTACCAAAGTATTTACCTAAGGTGTTATGTGTGCAAGTGAATTAGTTATTCATGTGTGATTTGATCTGAAACAGGTGTGCAGCAAGGAGCAAGGAGAAGGCTCATATCTAATAGATCTGAAAGTGTAGTAAAGATTAATGAATACACTTGCTTGATCTGTTTATAATTATAGCTAATAATGATAGATCTATGGTTATAATGATGCAGTAATATGAATATGTGATAGTGAGGTTTGTGGAATGGGAATTATGTTTGCAGTGAAAATTTTCAAATTTGTACACATGTTTGTTTCTAAATAGTTGTGTACATACAGAAATATGTTTTTGGGTAGGCACATATATATTTAGTAATGTATTTTTTAGTATGTTGAGATCTTTACATGGGTGCTGGAGAACGAGTGGAGGTTATAGACTCCTGTAGGTGGGTTCCTACATACTGGTAAGATTTTTCACCAGTTAAAAAATTATAATGAAGAATTTCTTTATATAATAAGAAAGAAGACAGAGACAATGACACTGGTGGTTTTCTCCCACAAAGGGTTTCCACCTGAAATCCTATTGTCCTATGAGTGTTGCTTATGTGCTATGATTTATCCATTTTTTATTGTATTCTGGATGGTGAATGAATTAATAATGCATTGGTTAAGTTAACTCACTAATGAAATATATGCCAAATTAAGTAAGTTGGATATACGTTGTTTGCATTCACAAGATTTATGTACATACATTGGTGGCATGAAGAACAATAGCATACATAATTCAGAATATGGAATGAAAAGTTAAAAATATGAATTCACCCCCCCCCCCCCATCTCAGTATTTTTCCTAACATGTAATAGCTTCGGCCATCTCCTCTTTATTCCATTTGACCCCCTTGGGAAGTGTGGTTGCCCTACTGACAATTTCTTCATTTAGATAGATGATGAGGCTTATAACCACAATAATAACCCTATGCCCTTCACAATTTTTTCATCAAAGCCTCTTAGCTTCTCAAAAAACCCTAGCCATTGACAATTTGGAAACAAAATTCTAACCTTAGGGTGTTGATTGATTCTAAAGGGGTTTGTAGGCTTTTTTGTTAAATCACCCTCCCATGAATTAAAATACTTTTGACAGAATGGAGAAAGGGATTTGTTTTATGTTGCTGCAGGATCCTAGGGTTTATTGTACAATAGAGAATGTTGTAGTAGAGAAAATTTTACAGTTTTTTCAATGTTGAGAAAGAGAAAAATTACAACATGCACCCCTCCTTATTCAACACACCATATCGTTAAGAAAATACTCAACCAATTCAATTATTGTTATTACTTAAATTCAAATTGTAAATTTGCAAAGTTCCTTTTTTTAATAATCGATGAGTTTTCTTGAACACTTATTCCAAATGTTGGGGAGGATAAATTTCACTTACATTTCTTCTAATGATTTCCTTTGTTCCTTGAGGCTTGATGGATATTTGGGGTAGATTTAACCTTCTTGTAGCACTATGTCAGCTTCCTATAGCTACCGTTTGTAGATTTCTGCAGTGGCCTATTTTGGAAATGTTTAAGTCGGTTCATCCTCTTATAGAATTGGTGGGGCCTCCTTGGTGTTTAAAATGGACTTGCATGAAAAATAGACTCTAAGGGGCCCGAGTTAGGTTGTTATTCGTTGAGGAAATGGGATCAATGCGCTATGTGAGTTGGCCCCCACCTACCACGTCATGTTGCACATTCCCTAATGAATAAGAAATTTCTACCCACTCTCTCGAGTCATTTCCCTTTTTGTCTCATCCTCCTCTCACACGTGTGGGTGTCCTTTGGAGAAAATTGAAATTTACTACCATATATGGTTGAGCCTGGTCTAACTAATTTTGGCCATAAAACCTTTTCATTCTTACACTTTCAATGTTTCTTCAAGCTAGAATAAGTTCGAAGGGGAGGTTCTAAGAGTTTCATACCTAGGCCTTACCTTTGGTGTTTCTTGTAGATGATATCGAGGTTGTTGATGTAATTGTTGAAGCTGACATTTATGATATTTAAATATTGGATGTTTTTGTTATCTATGATGATATTTTGGAGATTATAATGTTTCTACCACTGCTTGTGGAGACCTTTCGGACTCTTGTTGTCACTGCTACAACACCCTCCAAAAATTTCACTACATTCAAATTTTGGAACCTACTTCATCATTGTATCTAGTGTTTCTATGGTCGTCAAGTGTCGTTTCATGTCATTCTATATGTTCCAATTTTTCTCAAGTGTCATCACATTGATTATAACATCTTTAGTGCATATCATGGTCAATACACCTTTGGTTTTTGTAAACGACACTTTTGGGTCACAGTCGCACACACTTCATCCATCATACTTGGGGAATGTATGAAGAGTGGCATTTTGATATATACTTTTCCTTGTTCAAGATTGTCTAAGTTTTCTTGATGAGTTGGTATGTCTCACACATGGTTTTACGTCTGAACTCATCATGTTCATCTGTTTCTCTATCTTCCAGACTTAGACAAATTTTGGTTGAAAAGTGAACCCATCAAGGCAAGGAGTGCATAAGCGCACTCTTAAGCCTTGATTGGGAACCCTTCATTGTTTGGAAGTGTGCCCTACACCATCTAAGAGCACATAGCGCACTCCTTTTCCCTTAAGAGACTAATTCTTCCTTTGAGTACACTCCTTTGACCCAAAGGAATGTGCCCTCCTTGAGCACACAAGCACACCCCAAAGACCCAAAGCTCAACTCCTTCAACCTTCAAAAATGCATCCTATGACCTCCTTGGCCTTTTGAGCACACTTTTAAGTCCTAAATCTTCATCATTCACCCTTCAAAAATGCATCATGATCCCTCCTCTGCCTCCTTAAGTGCATGGGTGCACCCCGAAGCCTCTCCCATTAGCCTTCAGCTTTGTGACATGCACCCTCCTTGCCTCCATTGAGTGCACAACACACTTGAGAATCCCAAAGGCTTCTCCTTCGCCCTTCAAACTTGCGCCATGCAACCTTCCCTGATTGTTTATTTCTCTTGAGTATATAAGCGCATCCCTAAGCCTTGAAGCTTCTTCCCTTCAGCCCTTCATCCTTTCGAAGTGCACCCTTGCACCCAAAATCTTCCCTTTCTCCTACCAAGCACACTGTTAAGGCATGAACAAAGAATCTACATGAAAAATGTATGAACATAATATTTTCAGGCTAATGGTTGCTTATCATGAGTGATTGCAACCACAAGTATCCCAGGAACATCGTGGCAAGCATGCATGAAAGAAGATCGGGAAAATAAGGCCAATAAAGGAAGCATTAAGAGGATAAGAACACATTGAAGTCTTAATGATCGAAGCACCCTGGAGACTTCATAAGATAAAAGACCCTTTGGAGGGCTGAATACATCAACAATCAGAAGTTGTATGTTGAACGAAGACACAGGTTGTAGCCATGTCACTATTGAAGAATGTCCATGTCATCAGTTATTATTAGTCCCAATCATCAAGGATAGTGACTTGTCACATCTTCTTCACATGATGATGTGGAATTTGTGATGTAATTATGTATCGTTGTAAAGAGAAATAATTGGAAGTACAAGATTCATGTATGGACAAAAGATCCATGGAATTCCAAAAGACATGTAATACCAAGAGTCATATGTAAATCCAAAATCCATTTGGAAGTCCAAAGGTAATTAGGAGTTCGAAATTCAAGATTCATGGGGATGTGAAAGTTCATGCCTTAAGTTATAAAAGGATCCTCGCTAGTCATGCAAAATAATTTTAACCTTGGCTTATCCCACAAGGCATTATAGAGATAGAGTTAGTACTTTTAGGGAGAAAGTAGTGGATCTAACGCTCCACTATTGGAGCTAGTGATGTTCATTGTACTTATGTATCTTCAAAATTTTTCTTATTACTTGAAACCTTTTGGCTAGCACATTTTCATACATGGATTGTGGAAATTTTAAGACTACTCTTTGAATGTTTATGATTCATGTTTGATTTCACATGTACTAAATTAATTGAACTATTTTGGTGAATTTGGTGCTTAACTTATTGGAAATGTGTTGTAATGTTTATAGCAAATGTCGCATCTATTTGAACTATTTCACTTGATGTTAGATGAGCCTTTCTCATCCGTATATGTCTCCATTAGGGTAGTACTATTACTTCTCTCTTAGAGGCTCACTTTATTTTCCCCTATGCAGTGAAATAACCTTGATACATCTGCAATCAAACATTCACAAGGAACACTTCCTTTCTCATTCAAAAGAACATGTGTGCTTCTCTCTCATGCTAACTGCTAAATCCAAGGCATATCTTTAAGTAAATAAAAACTGGGTTGTATTCCAAATGGGACTCCTACATCAAATGATGTGAGGTATAATTGGAATCTCATATCAGGGAGATCCCCTGTATGTTTGCGGTATCCAACACCGTCATCATTTTGGCTCTAGAAGGAGGGCCACTAGTTTTTTATGGTTGATAACTCCACACCTCCTAATCATTCATCTTCTGGACAAGATAGAAATATTTTGAGCACCATTCCAACTCCTATTCCCAAAGTAGGAGGGTCTTCTCATCCTAGTCTAGATTTGGCTTACGAGGTCACATACGAACAACTCCAAGTGATTCAACCTATAACCCGTTGGTTTGCAAAAGTTATCAGTTTACTCCCTATATCTCATAATCTCCAGCATCATCTTAAGAAGAAAGAAACAACTCGTACCAGTGTACTGTTTTCATCAGTAAAAGATTTGGTTTTTTCCACTCTTGAAGAGTTATCAAAATCTTTATAAGATATAGTTTAGCAAGATCCACTTCCACCCATTGACGAAGGGTACCAGGAAGACATTGTTATTTCTAATGAAGAACATCCAAGAACTAATTTTGAGTTCAACGATAGTTTATATAGTGAAGGAAAAGGCTCGTCAGATTCTAAAAAGAAGGAGGAACCAAGAGACTAGGGCATGGCTGTTGGAAATAATACTGAGAGGGGGGGGGGGTGAATCAGTATTGTCAAATTATTATCAATCTATCTTCCTTATTTATACTTTGAATAATTCTTCAAATATTGATCATTACTTTGTATGTCAGTATCATAAAATAATGAGCAGGAACAAGAAAAGCAAATAGTCACACAAAAGAACACCAGATATAAGGTGGAAACCCAATGTGGGTGAAAACCACCTGCTGCAATATGTCTCTATCTTCTTTAAAGTAGAAGCTCCTTTTACAATGATTTTGTACTGGTGCAGTCCTTTACCAGTACGCAGGCTACAACCTGCAGAGAGCTACAACCCTCTCTCGTTCTCCAGCTTCTCATGAAAGGGAGCTACAACCCCTTTAGCTCTTGTACTAGCCAAGATACTAGTACGTAGGTGCTGGCCTACTGAAGGCTACAACCTTCTCTTTCTTCCAGGGACCACGTTTCATAAATTTTCAGACTGGATCCATGAACATCAATCAATCATCAAGTATATCTGCATCAAACAATCTCCTTTTCCCAATTAGCACTGAATCAAGTAAACACTTCTCTGACAGCTGTACCCAGAACACAGTAACAATAACCACACACCAAATTCTGAACCCAGAATACTGCAGCAATAGACAGAGGCAGCTAGATCATAATTTAAAGATATACGCTACTTCAACAACCTGAAACCTGCGTGCAGATCTATAAAGGATAATCCCTTCTTTCAAATATTCAGACACTAATTAACCCAGATTGTCAGATTTATAGATCAAGCATGCGCCTCATATAACAGATCAAAATCATGCAAAGATACTATTATTCAAGCATAAAGATTATGACCCATCAAAAGAACTTATCCTTCTTTATGCGCTAAGGTTCCTCCTTCATTCAGATCCAGATCTGCACCTTTACCCAATCACAAATATTTCAGATCTAGCACTTATTAGATATTCAATTCATTCGATGATGCTTTGCCAAATGATCTCGTTCCTCTTTTATAGTCTTAGGCCTTCCACAATACCATGGTCCAAAACCATAGGATCAAAAAACTGTTGGACTAATACCATGAAAGTGCGTGAGATCAACACTTTTGGATGCAATACCACGAGCCAAAACCATAGGATCAAAAACTATAGGACTAATACCATGAACCAACCATGAAAGTGCGTGAGATTAACACTTTTGGATGCAATACCACGGACCAAAACCATAGGATCAAAAACTGTCGGACTAATACCATGAGCCAACCATGAAAGTGCGTGAACTTTTCTCTTCATGAAAGGGACTTTTCTCTGCATGAAAGTGCGTGAACTTTTCTCTACATGAAATAAATTTTTCTCTGCATACAAGGAAGCATACTTTCCATCATTCCATGTTGAGTTGTGTTATATTCTTTCCACGACTAACCCACGTAGTTAAACGGGGGGTTAGAGGGGGGCGGTAGCCCCCCTTTGTTGCGCCGATTGCGCAGCGGGGGGGTCACAAGGGGGGCGGCAGCCCCCCCTGTCCGGGGGGTTTGAGGGGGGCGGGTAGCCCCCCTCTACGAGGTCCGGGGCAGCGCCCCGGGAAATTTTTTTTGGACCCTATATTAGGTTGGGCGAACCTACCTATGGTTTTGTGCATGATTTTCGCACATGGTATTGGACGCGATGGTTTTTCGGTCCATGGTATTGGATGCTTCGGCATGTATAAATATGTATTGTAACATTGAAAGGAATATAATGAAAAATCAAGCTGGTAGTCCCGGTTTTGGGATCCAGGGACAAATCTCTGTGCATATGTGTTTTATGGGTTATGCTCTCGCATTGTTTATTTTCTTTGTTTAAGAATTCGTATGCAAGTAATTTCTGTACAGGGTTAAAACCTACATTTGGTATCGGAGCTATTTTGGCTTCAAGGGGACGCCTTTGTTGCTGAGGGGTTTCGCTCGGGCCTGTGGTAGACCCTGTTCAGTGGGAGATCTGCGAGAACGATTCTGGTGGTGAAAGAAGATGGCGAGCAGTGGAAAGATCGAGATTGAGAAGTTCAATGGTCAGAGTTTTGAGTTGTGGAAACTCAAGATGGAGGATCTGTTGGTCGATAAAGATCAGTGGATCGCGGTAGATCCGGGTACTAAACCATCGGGAGTGACCGATGAGGAATGGAAGAAATTGGATCAGAAGGCAAAGAGCACAATACGATTGTGTGTCTTAGATTCAGTATTGCTGAATGTATCAGGGGAAGCTACGGCAAAGGCTTTGTGGGTCAAGTTAGGGACTTTGTACCAATCTAAGTCTCTGGTGAATAAACTGTTCCTGCGGAAAAAGCTGTATAAACTGAGGATGAAAGATGGAGACTCGGTGACAAAGCATCTGAATGCGTTTAATACTGTGGTAAGTCAATTATTATCTGTTGATATTAAAATTTCAGATGAAGATAAGTGCATCAGTCTATTGTGTTCTCTACCAGATTCGTGGGATAGTCTGGTTATTGCAATAGGTAGCAATTCAACTGCTTTGCAGTTTGATGAAATAGTCTCAGCCTTGCTGACGGAGGAGATGAGACGGAAGAATATGGACAACCAGAATGGTGATGCCTTGTCTGTACGAGGACGGTCCCAGAACAGAAACAAAAATAAGTCATCGAGTGGGAGATCTAAATCTCCAGGAAAACCTTCAATGGTGGTGTGCTGGAAATGCGGAAAGGAAGGGCACTTCAGAAGGGATTGTAAATCTAAAGCTCCTGATAAAGGAAAGGGATCTGATGATGCTCCTTCTGCAGAGGCGAAAACCACCTCAGATGAAGGTGGGGATGTGTACTTGGCTTCTTCAAGTACACATGTAGATCATGAGGCATGGTTGATTGACTCAGGTGCATCCTTTCACTTCACTCCCCATAGAGAGTGGTTCTGCGAGTATGAGAAATACGATGGTGGTGATGTCTTCTTAGGAGATGATAGGAAGGCTAGAATCATTGTTCGGGGAAAAGTAAAGTTGAAGTTGCAAGGTGGAAGGGTTAGAACACTTCCGGGTGTTCTACATATTCCTGCATTGGCTAGAAATCTGATTTCTGTAAGCAAGTTGGATGATGCAGGTGTAAAGACGGTGTTCGAGAAAGATACCTGCAAGATGGTTCGAGGAGCACTGATATTGATGCGGGGAGTTCGGATTGGAACTCTGTACAAGCTGCAAGGTAGCACTGTTGTTGATGGGTGCAATAGTTCTATGGTTCCTGAAAATGGAGTAGAAAATCTAGTGGTCTCTGGAGAGAAGACCATGTTGTGGCATCAAAGGCTTGGACATATTGGAGAGAAGGGCCTTCGAATACTTCATGGTAAAGGTATGGTAGAAGGTATGAATGATATCTCTCTGGATTTTGATTTCTGTGAAAATTGTGTGTATGGGAAGCAGAATCGAGTGAGTTTCCCCTCTGGTGGTAAGAGGACGAAACAGATATTAGAGCTTGTGCACAGTGATGTGTTTGGACCTGTGAAGGTTCCATCACTGGGTAAGTCTATGTACTATGTATCATTCATAGATGACTTCTCAAGGAATACATGGATATATTTCCTTAAGAAGAAATCTGAAGTCTTTGACAGGTTTAAAGAATTTAAGGCTCTGGTGGAAAATCAGACAGAGAAGAAGATAAAGGTGCTGAGGACAGATAATGGTGGAGAATTTTGCAGCAAGGAATTTGAAGAATTTTGTAAGAAGTGTGGTATAGCACGACAGAAGACTACTCCATATACACCTCAGCAAAATGGAGTCGCAGAAAGAATGAACAAGACGTTGATGGAAAGGGCAAGAAGCATGCTCAGTGGTGCCGGGTTAGGACAGGAATTCTGGCAGAGGCGGTGGATACTGCACGTTACCTGATCAACAGATCACCCTCATCAGCGTTGGAGGATAAGACTCCACAAGAAGTATGGACTGGTAAGAAACCCTCTCTTTCACATCTGAGGGTATTTGGATGTGATGCATATGTACATGTTCCAAAGGAGAAACGAACCAAGTTGGATAGTAAATCTGAAAAGTGCATCTTTATTGGGTATAAGGATGGTTTAAAGGGTTATAAGCTTTGGAACCCAGTCACACGGAAGGTTGTGTACAGCCGAGATGTGGTGTTCAGAGAGGTAAAAGATGTTATTCAATCTGAAGTCCAACCAAAGGAACCTGAGAAGATAGAGTTTGAGCCAAAGGAGTAAGAATCAGACTCTGCAGCAGAGGAGGAATCAGAAGATGAAGAGCCACAAACTCCGGCTGTGAGAAGATCAAGTCGAGAAAGAAGGCAGCCAGAAAGGTATAGTCCATCTGCTTTCAGTTCAAATTTTTCTTTGTCTGTTACTGATGATGATCCAAGAACTGTGAAGGAAGCAGTGGATTCAAAGGATGGAAAACTCTGGAAAGAGGCCATGGTTGATGAAATGGCATCTTTGCACAAAAATGAGGCTTGGGATCTGGTAGAGTTGCCGGCTGGAAGGAAACCCATTGGCAGCAAATGGGTGTTCAAGAAGAAGACTAATGCAGAAGGAAAGGTGGAGAAATACAAAGCTCGGTTGGTAGCAAAAGGTTATTCCCAGGTGCCGGGAATTGATTTTGGTGATATTTTTTCTCCTGTTGCCAAGGTAGCTTCTATTAGATTACTTTTATCTGTTGCTGATGCTTTTGATTTTGAGGTAGAACAGATGGATGTGAAGACAACATTTCTTCACGGGGATTTGGAAGAGGAAATCTACATGAGGCAACCTGAAGGCTTTGCGGTGAAGGGTAAGAAAGAACTGGTATGCAAGTTATAGAAGTCTCTGTATGGGTTAAAACAGTCACCAAGGATGTGGTATCAGAAATTTGATACATTTATACGGGGACTTGGCTTCACCAGAAGCAAAGCAGATCATTGTGTGTATTTTAAATTAATTGGTGACCGTGTTATTTATCTGGTCTTGTATGTGGATGATATGTTGCTGGTTGGAAATGACAAAGAAATTATCCAGGATTTGAAGACCCAATTGTCCTCCAAATTTGACATGAAAGATCTTGGTGCTGCAAACTATATTTTGGGCATGGAAATTAAAAGAGATCGGGCAAAGAGGAAGCTCTGGTTAAACCAGAGGAAGTATGTCGAGACAATACTGCAGAGGTTTAATATGCAGGATAGTAAACCGGTGAAGGTTCCTATTCCTGTAGGTGTGAGGTTATCTGCTGAACAGTGTCCCAAGACACAAGAAGAGGAAGAGGACATGTCCCGTGTTCCATATGCAAGTGCAGTCGGTAGCCTGATGTATGCAATGGTCTGTACTAGACCAGACATTGCACATGCAGTGGGAGTATTGAGCAGGTTTATGTCAAAACTTGGGAAGGAGCACTGGACAGCAGTGAAGCGGGTTTTCAGGTATTTGCGTGGCACTAGTGATTATGGTTTGTGCTACCAAGGAAGACCAGGATTGGACAGAGTGTTGGATATTCATGGTTTTGTTGATGCAGACTGGGCTGGAGATCTGGATCAGAGAAGATCTACAAGTGGGTATGTGTTTAACCTATTTGGAGGTGCAGTCAGTTGGATGAGTAAGAAATAATCTGTAGTGGCACTATCAACTACAGAGGCAGAATACATGGTAGCCACTCATGCAAGCAAGGAAGCAGTTTGGTTGCAGAGATTGTGTTCAAGTATGGGGTTAGTACAGGGAGCTATAAGAATAGACTGTGACAGCCAAAGTGCAATTTTCTTGGCAAAGAACCCTGCTTATCATTCAAAGACAAAGCACATTGATGTTCAGTATCACTTTGTGAGGGATATGATAGAAGACAAAAAGGTGTTGCTGGTAAAGGTGGACACTTTGAAGAATACTGCAGATGCATTGACAAAATTTGTGAGCTCTGAGAAGTTCTCTTGGTGTAGAGAAACAATGGGTGTTTCAGGGCTGGAAAAATGACTAAGCTCTCCTGTGGCCCCCTGTGGAAAGAAAACAACAAGTGGGAGATTGTTGGGTTGTGTTATATTCTTTCCACGACTAACCCACGTAGTTAAACGGGGGTTAGAGGGGGGCGGTAGCCCCCCTTCGTTGCGCCGATTGCGCAGCGAGGGGGTCACAGGGGGGTTTGAGGGGGGCGGGTAGCCCCCCTCTACGGGATCCGGGGCAGCGCCCCGGGAAATTTTTTTTGGACCCTATATTAGGTTGGGCGAACCTACCTATGGTTTTGTGCATGATTTTCGCACATGGTATTGGACGCGATGGTTTTTCGGTCCATGGTATTGGATTCTTCGGCATGTATAAATATGTATTGTAACATTGAAAGGAATATAATGAAAAATCAAGCTGGTAGTCTCGGTCTTGGGATCCAGGGAAAAATCTCTGTGCATATGTGTTTTATGGGTTATGCTCTCGCATTGTTTATTTTCTTTGTTTAAGAATTCGTATGCAAGTAATTTCTGTACAGGGTTAAAACCTACATTCCATCCGTCATTCAAGCAGTCAGACTCTACCCCATCCATCTTACACATTCAGACTAGCCCTCTGATACCCCTCTACATAAAAGTGCGTGAACTTTTCTCTCCATGAAATAAATTTTTCTCTGCATAAAAGTGCGTGAACTTTTCTCTACATGAAATAAACTTTTCTCTGCATAAAAGTGCGTGAACTTTTCTCTACATGAAATAAACATTTCTCTGCATAAAAGTGCGTGAAATTTTCTCTACATGAAATAAACTTTTCTCTACATAAAAGTGCGTGAACGTTTCTCTACATGAAATAAACTTTTCTCTGCATATAAGTGCGTGAACTTTTCTCTACATGAAGGAAACTTTTATCTTCATGAAAGAAAATTTTATCTTCATGAAAGTGCGTGAACTTTGCTGCACTATAATTTATCATCTGAGATGAGTGGGTTGCCATCAAGTACAACATATGTATCATAATGCCAACAATCTCCCCCTTTGGACTTGATGGCAACAACAACCAATCATTCTCCCCCTTTGACATCAAGGGAAAAGGGTTATGCTCCCCCTGACTATAAACCAGATCTGCAAAGAAGAACCATAATCCATCAAACACCATAAATGACCATGAAATAGATAGAGACGTATTGCAGCAATATTCAGACCAGCATCCATGATCTCCTTTTGTACTTCCTCCATAATGCCAACAATGCATGATATGGTCCCCCTGAACCTGTGCCATTCGATATTTGACCAATCCGCAACCCAACACATGTACGCATATACTTCAGATGAACCTTGCGTACAACCAACAATCAGAAGAGATTCAACAACAAGATGACACATCAACAACCCCCAGCTTTTGCCTGAGGTATTCAAAGGTCTCCCTAGGCAATGGTTTTGTGAGTATATCAGCAACCTGTTCCTTAGAAGGAACATACTCCAACTTGACCTTTTGTTCAAGCACTTGTTCCCGGAGAAAGTGATACTTGATTGGTATGTGCTTGGTTTTTGAATGCATGACTGGGTTCTTTGAAATGCTGATTGCACTTGTATTATCACATAAGATGGAGATGGGTGGTGTACAAGTGATTTGAAAATCTTGTAAGGTCTGCATCATCCAAAGGAGTTGAGTGCAACAAGATGCAGTAGCAACATATTCTGCTTCTGCTGTAGACAAGGCAATCGAACTCTGTTTCTTGCTAAACCAAGATACTAATCTGGAACCCATAAAGAATGCACCACCACTTGTGCTCTTCCTGTCATCCACGCTTCTGGCCCAATCTGCATTAGTATAAGCATGAAGTGTGAGATCTGTATCTCTAGGATACCATAAGCCATAATTTTGAGTCCCTTGAAGATATTTGAAGATTCTTTTTACTGCCTGAAGATGAGTTTCCTTTGGATTTGCCTGAAATCTTCCAACTATTCCCACTGCATGCATGATGTCTGGTCGGGTACCTGTCAAATAAAGTAGACTTCCAATCATAGATCTGTAGGTTGGTTGATGTACTGCTGCTGATTCATCATTTGCACTGAGGCTACATCCTATGACCATGGGTGTACATACTGGTTTTGCATCTTCCATGCCATATTTCTTCAAAATCTGCTTGAGATACTTGGTTTGAGACAAGAAGATCCCTCCTTCCTTTTGTTGGATTTGCAGGCCAAGAAAATATGTCAATTCTCCAAGCAAGGACATTTCGAATTCTTTCTGCATCACCAAGGCAAAGCTTTGACTCATAGATTCTTCATTGCTACCAAAGATAATGTCATCTACATACACAACAAGTATCAGCAATTTGTCATTTTCAATTTTTATATAAAGATTGCTATCTGCTGATCCTTTTGAAAAACCTTGTTGATGAAGATATTTGTCCAAACGATAGTACCAAGCCCTTGGAGCTTGTTTAAGACCATAGAGAGCCTTTTTCAATCTGCATACAAGATTTGGATCATTTCCAAGAATGAAACCATCTGGCTGCTCAATGTATACTTCTTCTTCTAAGTCTCCATTCAGAAAGGCTGATTTCACGTCCATTTGAAATACTTTGAACTTTTGAAAGCTTGAGAGAGCAAGGAACATTCGGATGGCCTCAAGTCTTGCAACAGGAGCAAAAGTTTCTTCAAAATCTATTCCTTCTTGTTGCGCATACCCTTTACAAACAAGTCTGGCCTTGTTTCTAATTACTTCCCCATTTTCATTCAACTTATTTTTGAAGACCCATTTTGTCCCTATAACATTCTTATCCTTTGGTCTAGGAACCAACTCCCAAGTGTTGTTCTTTTCGATCTGCTCAAGTTCTTCATCCATTGCTTTGACCCAACATTCATCTTTGCATGCCTCTTTGACATTTTGTGGTTCAGTGGATGAGAGTAATGCCAAATAGCTTGAAGCTTCTGCAATTGTTCTTCTTGTTTGTACACCTGCTTCTTTTTGCCCCAAAATCTGAGATTCTGGATGATTCTTCTGAACGTACCTGGATGGAGTCTTCTCTTCTACCCTTATATGTTCCTCTGGTGCTTCTTGAGGTTCTTCTTCTTCATCATTCTGTCTTTGAGGGTAGTCTTCATCTTCTTCGATATTGTCATGATTTACTTGCCTAGGAATGTATCCTTTTTCATCAACCACTACATCAATGCTGTCAACAATTCTTCCAAGTCTTTTATTGTAGCACTTATATGCTTTGCTGTGTGGAGAATAACCAAGAAGAATGCCTTCATCTGCTCTAGGTTCAAGTTTACCAAGTTGCTCATCAGTATTCTTAATATAGCATTTGCTCCCAAAGATTTTGAAGTGTTTTACTGAAGGAGTCTCACCATACCAGAGTTCATGAGGAGTTTGAGTGTTGTTCACTCGGACATTTGTTTTATTGAGAATAACAACCGCAGCATATGCAGCTTCACCCCAGAAAGTTGCGGGAGTTCCAGACTCATCAAGCATAGCACGGGCCATTTGTTGGACTGTTATGTTCATCCTTTCCACCACTCCATTTTGCTGAGGAGTTCTAGCTGTAGAGAATTCCCTTCTTATCCCATGTTCTTCACAGAAATCGAAAAAATCATTTGAGGTAAACTCCCCACCTCTGTCGGACCTGAGGCACTTAATTTTGTAACCTGATTCATTTTCAACCAAGGCTTTGAAGGATTTGAATTTTTTGAATGCTTCGTCTTTGTGCTTCAAAAGTCCTAACCAAACAAACCTGGAGAAATCGTCAATGTATAATATCAAGTATTCTTCTCCTCGAGGTGACCTCGTCCTGAAAGGACCACATACATCTATATGGACTAGTTCAAGAGGCCTGCTGGTTGATCCTTCCTTCTCCGGGAAGCTGGTTCTGGTTTGCTTACCAAACTGACATGATTTTCATCTAGTGTTGTCTGGAATTTTGATATCTGGAAGACCACGAACTGCCTGATATTTGCATGCCTTCCTTATTTGTGAAAAGCTTAGATGCCCCAACCTCCGGTGCCATAACCAATGTTCATCATCCTTGCTCAAATAGCATTGTTGTTGTCCTTCTTCAAATATGTATAGATTATTTGGAGTTCTTCTACCTTTGATCATTGTTTTCCCTGTATCAAGATCACGAACACTACATCCATTTGATCGAAATATTACCTCGGTTCCTTGATCGCACATCTGACTGACACTCAGAAGGTTATGCTTCAAGCCATCAACATACCAAACATTTCTAGCTTTGACCTTTTCTTTTAACTGAGATGTGCCTTTTCCTTTTATAGCTGCTGGAGTATCATTTCCAAAAGAAACTTTCTTTCCCTTTTCTAAAGCAAAATATGATTCAAGTTTTTCTTTATCACCTGTCATATGCTTCGAACATCCACTGTCGATGTACCATAGATTTTCCTGTCCCTCTGCATAAAAGGCTATCCCACATCTTTCTATTTGTGGTTCGTTTATTCTCCATGTTTTGGTGCTTGAGGCTTGTTCCTTTGTCTGCTAAAACCTGCTCCTGCATTCAGAATCTTCATGACCAAAGTTATTGCAAATAGAACATTCAACTTCATTTTCAAGAGCCGAAAAGTTGTTATAGGTCCTTTTTGTAATCCCGATCATACTTCTTTGTTTTTGAGCTTCTCTAGTCATGATTGTTTTATATGCAACACATTGAGTTGCTTTGTGACCAAAGTTATGGCAAGAGAAACATTGCCCATTGAAGAAACTTCTGCGATTATCAAATCTACCGGCCAAATGATTGTAATTTCTATTGTCATCCATTCTTGAAGCAAATTGAGAAGATTTTACCTGTGGCTGGTTGTAGCTTTTGTTCATCTTTAAGACAGAATGCCCCTGGTTTACCTGATAGTCTTTGTTCGTTCTTGATGTAATTCGTCCCAGATTTACCTGGTGATCTCCATTGTGCTTTTTCTCATTCCTTCTTGCTGCATCAAGATAACTCTTTGAGGTGGATGCTTGAGATGTTTCTCCATTATACCCCAGACCTGTCTTGTTTAGCGGAGAACGCTGTACATTGATGATCTCATCCAGAGTTTCAGATCCTTTGACAAACTTAAGATTAATAGCCTTTGTTTTCTCAATTTCTTTTCTAAGGCCAACAATCTCACCTTCTAACTTTTCAAGATATTTTTCTTCTTCATCAATTTGAAATTGTAGAGCATCAATGATCATATTCTTTTCTTCTATACATGTCTTAAGTCTAGAAATCTCTTCATAAAAACTATCCACATCTATAGCATCCATGTAATCATCATCTTCAAATGCCATTAAAAGTTTATAGTCATTACCTCGTTCATCTTCATCACTATTTGATAGACCATCACTGTCTTCATGAGTGTAGTAGCTTTTCTTATTTGCATTCTGTTTCTTGTTCCATCTGGCAGGTTCCTTTCCTTTGTCAATCTTATCCTTATGAGGACATTTGGCAGCATAATGACCTACTCTTCCACAAGCAAAACATTTAAAAGGTATCTTACCTCTGAACCTTCCAGTACCCCGTTGAAGATTTCTGACAAAATTTGATTCTTCTTCTTCTTCTGGCACGTGACTTGATTCATAGTAGTCTCCTTTTCCTGAAGCCTTAAAAGCAGCTTCTCTCCTGTCTAATGGACCTCCTTTTCTCATTTCATAAGAAGTTAGAATTCCGTGTAGCTGAGACATAGTAAGAGTTCGTAGATTTTCCTTTTCTTCTATTGCAGACACTTTAGGTTCAAACTTGGGGGACAATGATCTTAGGACTTTTTCAACCACAACAGCCTCTTTTATTTCTTCACCCAAGTTTTTCAAACAATTAACAATCTCGTCTACCCGAAGGAAATAGTTAGCCACACTTTCATCATTATACATTCTGAGATTCTCATACTGAATCCTGAGGGTTTGAAGTTTTGCACGTTTTACCTGTTCATCTCCTTCGTGGCTCAAAACAATCTTGTCCCATATTTCTTTTGCGGATTTATATTGCATAACCTTCACAAATTCAGATTGAGATAGACATCCTAGAAGAGTATTAACCGCCTTTGCATTTGTTTCATATTTCTTCTTCTCAGCTAAATCTGTAGGAGTAGCTGATGGAAAAGTATACCCTGTTTCTATAATGTCCCATACTTCTGTACCCAAAGATTGAAGATCGGCAGTAACTCTTACCTTCCAATATACGAAGTTTGTTCCATCAAAAATCGGTGTCCTGATTGATGCTTCCCTATCGTAGTTGCTCATGATGTTAGATCTTCCTTCAAGCGATCAAGCTTCTTCAGAAGGACCTGCTCTGATACCAATTGTTGGAAATAATACTGAGAGAGGGGGGGGGGTGAATCAGTATTATCAAATTCTTATCAATCTATCTTCCTTATTTATACTTTGAATAATTCTTCAAATACTGATCATTACTTTGTATGTCAGTATCATAAAATAATGAGCAGGAACAAGAAAATCAAATAGTCACACAAAAGAACACCAGATATAAGGTGGAAACCCAATGTGGGTGAAAACCACCTGCTGCAATATGTCTCTATCTTCTTTCAATTAGAAACTCCTTTTACAATGATTTTGTACTGGTGCAGTCCTTTACCAGTACGCAGGCTACAACCTGCAGAGAGCTACAACCCTCTCTCATTCTCCAGCTTCTCCTAAAAGGGAGCTACAACCCCTTTAGCTCTTGTACTAGCCTAGATACTAGTACGTAGGTGTTGGCCTACTGAAGGCTACAACCTTCTCTTTCTTCCAGGGACCACGTTTCATAAATTTTCAGACTGGATCCATGAACATCAATCAATCATCAAGTATATCTGCATCAAACAATCTCCTTTTCCTAATTAGCACTGAATCAAGTAAACACTTCTCTGACAGCTGTACCCAGAACACAGTAACAATAACCACACACCAAATTCTGAACCCAGAATACTGCAGCAATAGACAGAGGCAGCTAGATCATAATTTAAAGATATACGCTACTTCAACAACCTGAAACCTGCATGCAGATCTATTAAGGATAATCCCTTCTTTCAAATATTCAGACACTAATTAACCCAGATTGTCAGATTTATAGATCAAGCATGCGCCTCATATAACAGATCAAAATCATGCAAAGATACTATTATTCAAGCATAAAGATTATGACCCATCAAAATAACTTATCCTTCTTTATGCGCTAAGGTTCCTCCTTCATTCAGATCCAAATCTGCACCATAACCCAATCACAAATATTTCAGATCTAGCACTTATTAGATATTCAATTCATTCGATGATGCTTTGCCAAATGATCTCCTTCCTCTTTTATAGTCTTAGGCCTTCCACAATACCACGGTCCAAAACCATAGGATCAAAAAACTGTTGGACTAATACCATGAACCAACCATGAAAGTGTGTGAGATCAACACTTTTGGATGCAATACCACGAGCCAAAACCATAGGATAAAAAACTATAGGACTAATACCATGAACCAACCATGAAAGTGCGTGAGATCAACACTTTTGGATGCAATACCACGGATCAAAAACTGTCGGACTAATACCATGAGCCAGCCATGAAAGTGCGTGAACTTTTCTCTTCATGAAAGGGACTTTTCTCTGCATGAAAGTGCGTGAACTTTTCTCTACATGAAATAAACTTTTCTCTACATAAAAGTGCATGAAATTTTCTCTCCATGAAATAAACTTTTCTCTGCATAAAAGTGCGTGAACTTTTCTCTACATGAAATAAACTTTTCTCTGCATAAAAGTGCGTGAACTTTTCTCTACATGAAATAAAATTTTCTCTGCATAAAAGTGCGTGAACTTTTCTCTAAATGAAATAAACTTTTCTCTACATAGAAGTGCGTGAACGTTTCTCTACATGAAATAAACTTTTCTCTGCATATAAGTGCGTGAACTTTTCTCTACATGAAGGAAAATTTTATCTTCATGAAAGAAACTTTTATCTTCATGAAAGTGCGTGAACTTTGCTGCACTATAATTTATCATCTGAGATGAGTGGGATTCCATCAAGTACAACATATGTATCATAATGCCAACAATGGCCAGCCAGGATATGGATTGGATGGCCCAAGGAGCTCTAGCTCTTTCGTACAATCTTCATAAAATACCCAAACATCCAGAAAATATGTTGTCAAAGTTTGATCCAGATAAGAAGACAAAGACATAAGATCACATCGACGATTTCTACATGCATCTATGAATGTTAGAGGTATGGTACGATGATGTTACTTGTAGGATTTTTCTTCTTACATTAGATGGTATAGCAACAACATGTTACCATAGTCTACCTTTCTATTGAATCCATGATTGGAGGGAGTTTAAGAAATTGTTTTTAGATAAATTTATTGATGAGAATACTCCCGCCATGTTATTGAAAGATCTCAATAAAATCAAGATGGGGTAAAGGAGAAAGTAAAATATTTTAATCAAAATTTCAATTGCATATTGAACAAGTTTCCCTAGGCATGCATTCTCATGATTCAATTAATATTAACTATTATACAACTGCCTTGCCCACCAACATTTCCTCTTTCATCAAAATAGTTACAAAGGAGACACTGGATCTAAACTTTGTAGAAGCCATCATCATGGAAAAATACTTGTGTTCTATTGGAGGCATTACTGATGATGATGAATCTAAAGACTCCAAGGATACTTGTAAGAAGTATCATCCTTCTTCAAGTAAGGCTAAGGAATAGGATTTGTCAGATATTGAAAGCTTGATCAGGACATTAAAAGCACTTACCAATGAAGTCTCATAATTGAAGAGAACGTCAAGAGAGACTTCTACCAATAGAAAGCCTCCCAAGTCTTTTCCATTCTGAAGGAATAACAACAAAAACAATAATCAATCAACTAATTCTACCATAGTTCGAATGTTGTGATGATTATTGAAAGAAAGGGTATGGATAACTATTTCTCTTTCCATCAGGAATATCATTCAAAGAAGACATGCCCATAGTGGAATGACAATGTGAATGCTTAGGCCGCACACATTATGGATTCCTTATTAGTAGATGAGTAGTCCAAACAAATAGAAGAAATGGAAGAACATACAACGGTTGAAGAAAATACAGGTATTGGACAGTCGGTGAATACTTTTGATTGTATCCTCACTTATAACAATAACAGTGTTCAAAAACCACCTCAAAGTGAGGCCCCCCCTCCAAATCATAAGGGTCAATATCAATTGAGGAGAGAAGGACCCATTTCTAAATAGGAGGTGATGAGACAAAAATTGAAGGAAAAATATTTAAGAAGAATCTCACCACTAGTCATTCTTGCTTAGAATTCAAAAAGTAAGTATGGAAATGATACCAATGCTAAGAACACTTCCTTCAGTAGAAAAGTAATTATATCACTTTGGAAGTGTCAAGAAACGCTAGTCCTCCACATACTTTAGCACTGCTTTCTAATATTTCCATCTTTGAGCTCATGAAGATAGCAAGCCAGCGTGGACTAATTTTCCAAGCCTTTTCACAACCTTCACTAGGTGAAAAAATTTCTTCCTCTCAGAAGGTGTTTGGTAAGTCTTCTGGTTCCCTTGAATCTATATTTAATGTTGTAACACTAGATTATAACACTCTTTTCCCTCCATTTTTTAATGTGTCAAATTTTTAATTACAATGTCCATAATTGTTTAGTCAATTCTGGTGCATCTGTGAATGTAATGCCATTGTCTGTGGCTAAGAAAATAAATGCTAATGGGACAAAACTGGTGCAAAAATTATTCATCTAGAGAGATATATATTCCAAGCTATTGGTGAACTTAAAAAGGTTCTTATCTGACTATAATATGATCATCAAGTTCATCAATGTAAAAATATTGTAATTGTGGACATCCCTGAACCTTATGGTGTACTCCTGAATAGTGATTGGTATAGTAAATTATAAGGCTATTTTGCTATAGACTGGTCACATTTATGGCTTCCATACAAGGGCAGAAAAAACTAGATTTGAGTGAAAAGTGAGCCATACATGAAATACACAATGACACCACTCGAGGGCCATAATGAGCCTGTTGCCTTTGTTGATTTAATCTTTGGAAATTGTTTCTTGGAAACTGATCACAGGTGTTATCAAGCACAACCATCACTCATTCCTCCAAATACACAATTGGATCTCCTTCCTTGCTCTTCAGCTGGTGCAGATGAATATTGTAATATAGATGTACATAATAATACTAATAATAGTATAGGAAGTCGTTTAGTTGCTAACAATATTTGGACTTTATAATTTGATGGTTCAAAGACGCAAGATGGCCTTGGATTTGGTTGTGTAATCGTAGGCCCATGTAACAAGAATCATATGCTTTCATGTTGTTTGGAGTTTGAGTGCACAAATAATACTGCTGAATATGAAGCACTCGTACTTGGACTAAAGAAAGCAACTGACCTAAAGGTAGAGGTTCTCAAGGTAATTTGTGACTCATAGGTTATCACTCTTTAGTTATGAGTTACTAACCTTTGTGTTCCAAAGAATCTTAATAACTTCCAGTAAGAGGTATGGCATTTAATTAATTATTTTAAAGCTTTTAATATTGTTTCTTTTCCTAGTAGACCCAGGTAGGAGGAGGCTAGCACATTTTCATACATGGATTGTCGATGTTTTAAGACTACTCTTTGAATGTTTATGATTCATGTTTGATTTCACATGTACTAAATTAATTGAACTATTTCAGTGACTTTGGTGCTTAATTTATTAGAATCATGTTGTAATGTTTATAACAAATGTCGCATCTATGTGAATTATTTCACTTGATGTTAGATGAGCCTTTCTCATCTGTGTATGTCTCCATTAGGGTAGTACTATTACTTCTCTCTTAGAGGCTCACTTTATTTTCCCCTATGCACTGAAATAACCTTGATACATATGCAATCAAACATTCACAAGGAACACTTCCTTGCTGATTCAAAATAACATGTGCACATCTCTCTCATGTTAACTGCTAAATCCAAGGCATATATTTAAGTAAATGGAAACTGGGTTGTATTCCAGATGGGACTCCTACATCAAACGATGTGAGGTATAATTGGGATCTCATATCGGGGAGATCACATGTATGTTTGCGATATCCAACACGGTCATCATTTTGTCTCTAGAAGGATGGCCGCTAGTTTTTTATGGTTGATAACTCCACACCTCCTAATCATTCATCTTCTGGACAAGATAGCAATATTTTGAGCACCATTCGAACCCCTATTCCCAAAGTAGGAGGGTATTCTCATCCTGATTTGGATTTAGCTTATGAGGTCACATACGGACACTCCAATTGATTCTACCTATAACCTGTTGGTTTGAAAAAGTTATCGGTTTACTCCCTATCACTCATAATCTCCCACATCATCCTAGGAATAAAGAAACAACTTGTCCCCGTGTACTATTTGCATCAATAAAAGATTTGGTTTTTTCCACTCTTGAAGAGTTATTAGGATCCTCATAACATATAGTTCAGCAAGATCCACTTCCACCCATTAATGAAGGTTACCAGGAAGACATTGTTATTTTTGATGAAGAACATCCAAGAACTAATTTTGAGTTCAACGACAGTTTAGATAGTGAAGGAAAAGTCTCGTCAGATTCTAAAAATAAGGAGGAACCAAGAGACGAGGGCATGGCCGGCCAGGATATGGATTGGATGGCCCAAGGAGCTCTATCTCTTTCGTACAATCTTCATAAAATGCCCAAACATCTAGAAAATATGTTGTCAAAGTTTGATCCAAATAAGAAGACAAAGATACATCGATGATTTCTACATGCATCTACGAATGTTAGAGGTATGGTACGATGATGTTACTTGTAGGATTTTTCCTTTTACATTAGAAGGTAGAGCACCAAAATGGTACCATAGTCTACCTTTCAATTGAATCCATAGTTGGAGGGAGTTTAAGAAATTGTTTTTAGAGAAATTTATTGATGAGAAGACTCCCACAATGTTATTGAAATATCTCAATAATATCAAGATGGGGTAAAGGAGAAAGTAAATTATTTTAATCAAAATTTCAATTGCATATTGAACAAGTTTCCCTAGGTATGCATTCTCATGATTCAATTAATATTGACTATTATACGACTGCCTTGCCCACCAACATTTCCTCTTTCATCAAAACAGCTACAAAGGAGACATTAGATCTAAACTTTGCAGAAGCCATCATCATGGAAAAATACTTGTGTTCTATTGGAGGCATTACTGATGATGATGAATCTAAAGACTCCAATGATACTTGTAAGAAGTATCATCCTTCTTCAAGTAAGGCTAAGGAAAAGGATTCATCAGATACTAAAAGCTTGATCAAGATGTTAAAAGCACTTACCAATGAAGTCTTAGAATTGAATAGAACGTCAAGAGAGAATTCTACCAATAGAAAGCCTCCCATGTCTTTTCCATTCTGAAGGAATAACAACAAAAACAATAATCAATCAACTAAGTCTACCCGGAGTTCGAATTTTGTGTTGAATATTGAAAGAAAGGGTATGGATAATTATCTCTTTTTCCATCAGGAATATCATTCAGAGAAGACATACCCATAATGGAAAAACGACATGAATGCTCAGGCCACACACATTATGGATTCCTTATTAGAAGATGAGTAGTCCAAACAAATAGAAGAAACGGAAGAACCTACAGTGGTTGAAGAAAATACAGGTATTGGACAGGCGATGAATACTTTTGATTGTATCCTCACTGGTAACAAGAAAAGTGTTCAAAAACCACCTCAAAGTGAGGCCCCCCCTCCAAATCATAATGGTCAATATCAATTGAGGAGACAAGGATCCATTCCTAAATAGGAGGCGATGAGACAAAAATTGAAGGAACAATTATTAAGAAGAATCTCACCACCAGTCAATCCTGCTTAGAATTCAAAAAGTAAGTCTAGAAATGCTACTACTGCTAAGAACACTTCCTTTAGTAGAGAAAGTAATTCTATCACTCTGGAAGTGTCAAGAAAAGCTAGTCCTCTAGATATTTTAGCGTTGCTTGCTAATATTTCCATCTTTGAGCTCACGAAGATAGCAAGCCAGGGTGGACTGCTTTTCCAAGCCTTTTCACAACCTTCACTAGGTGAAAAATTTTCTTCCTCTCAAAAGGTGTCTGGTAAGTCTTCTGGTTCCCTTGAATCTATATTTAATGTTGTAACACTAGATTCTAACACTCTCTTCCCTCTATTTTTTTTAACATTTGAAATGTTTAAATACAATGTCCATAATTATTTAGTCAATTCTGGTGCATCTTTGAATGTAATTCCATTACCCGTTGCTAAGAAAATAAATGCTAAATGGGACAAAATTGATGAAAAAAGTATTCATCTAGAGAGATATATATGCCAATCTATTGGTGAATTTAGAAATGTTCTTATCCGATTATAATATGATCATCGAGTTCATCAATGTAAAAATATTATAATTGTGGACATCCCTGAATCCTATGGTGTACTCCTGAGTAGAGATTGGTCTAGTAAATTATAAGGCTATTTTTCTTTAGACTGGTCACATTTATGGCTTCCATACAAGGGCGAAAAAAACTAGATTTGACTGAAAAGTGAGCCATACATGAAATACATAATGACACCAATCAAGGGCCATAATGAGCCTGTTGCCTTTGTTGATTTAATCTTTGGAAATTGTTTCTTGGAAACTGATCACAGGTGTTATCAAGCATAACCATCACTCATTCCTCCAGATACATAGTTGGATCTCCTTCCTTGCTCTCCAGCTAGTGCAGATGAATATTATAATATAGATGTACATAGTAATAGTAATAATAGTATAGGAAGTGGCTTAGTTGTTAACAATATTTGGAATTTATAAGTTGATGGCTCAAATACGCAGGATGCCTTTGGATTTGGTTGCGTAATCGTAGACCCATGTAACAAGAATCATATTCTTTCATGCCATTTGGAGTTTGAGTGCACAAATAATATTGTTGAATATAAAGCACTCGTGCTTGGACTAAAGAAAGAAATTGATCTAAAGGTAGAGTTTCTCAAGGTAATTGGTGACTCATAGGTGATCACTCTTTAGTTACGAGTTACTAACCGTTATGTTTCATTGAATCTTAAGAACTTCCAGTATGAGGTATGGCATTTAATTAATTATTTTAAAGAAATGTCTATCTAGAACAGACAGGATCCTAACCTTCCAAATGACAAAGTTGGAGGCCTCGTCCAACCTGTCCTAATCCCTCAATCCGTTCATTGTCATCTCTGCTCCTCCTCTTGACTCCCTCTGAGTCTCAACTTCCCTCTTGGTAGTTCTCTCCTAGACTCCCTCTATGTCTCGATTTCCCTGCTGGAAAATATTCCCACCAACTGTCGATCCGCTCCTCTCTGATCCTCTTTGCAACTGCAACTCGGATCTGGATTTCTTGGCTAGAAATCCGTCAAGGTAGCGACTCCCTTTACCTTGTTTCTTTCCTGTTAGGTACTGTTCTTCTTCAACAGCACCAGCACCCCACCATCTTCCTAATCCACAATCTACCCATAGCTCCATATGCCCCAACAACTGAAGAAACTGATTCTTCCAACTCTACGCAATCCCAACAAAGGTTGAATCACTCCTCTAGCCAAATGCATCAAGCCTACCTGACTGAGTAGGATGACGTGGCTCTTCGTTATCCTCTTCTACCTCTCTCTGCCTCTGTGTTGGCCCTCTCTCTGGCTTGAAATGATGACGTGGACCCTCTGCATCACTCCTCTACTTCTTCTTGCTTAGGAGCAGCTATGTCTCTCCGGATAGCTGCTACTGCTGCAAATACTTCTGATTATGCTTGTACCTTCAGTCCTCCTATGATATGCAACCCTCTGATACCATGTTGAAATTTCTATGTCTGACACGTTATAAATCCCTACTACATTATCTGATTTATTTCACCTACTTGTTTATTCTTTAATAATCTATTTATTCATATAAATACTGAAAGCAAACACAAATGCAGCCTCAACTCATATACAGATCATCAAATTAAATAATAGACAAACACACAAGGGACACCATTATTTTTGGACAATCCTCCCCGGAAAAACCCACTGCGGGAAAATTGGTGCAACACTTCTGAGGGTTTTATTATTGTGCAGATTTATTGAGTACAACTAGGGTGCCAAACTAGATCACCCAACAAAGATTTCTACAGGGAAATAATACCTCTTCTCGAAAGCAGATGTTAAACTTCGAAAGCACTAGTTTTCTCCATGAAAATCCTTCTGATGCTTCTCTAAGGCTTTGTGTCAGCCCTACTAGCCTCTGGGTAGCTCTAGAACCCCCTGTGTCATCTCTCTGCCTCTCTGTGTCATCTCTCTGGCCTTCTTCATCACCCACGCAAGGCCCTCAGCCTCTGTGTAGTCTCCAGCTGTCTCTGCATAGCCTCCTTAGTCACTGCACTAGCCTTTTGGCACTATCTCTGCCTCTCAGCTATGTACTCACTGCCCCTCGTTGCAACTCAGATCACTTGTTCAAATCTCAACAAACCCCGCTCCAGAAAATCAAACTGATTGATCAATCTTGGTGTATCTCCAACTAACCCTCAAGTCTCCTCTTATACTTTTCTTGTTGAGTCTTCAATGGCTGAGATCAAGTCTCTAATCAATGTCTAAGATTAGATTTGGCTTGATCCATGTCATTTAGAACATTCTCACCCAGTTTTATATTAATATTCATTAATATTTTAATTTTCCTAAGTTTAGACTTAGGAACCCCATTAAAAATATTAATTATTTTAATATTTCTTTAACTGGGTGGAATTTTCCCAAACCATTTCTGGTTCTTGGAGATCTCATGTGCTTTATCCTCTCCACCAGTTTTCATGGCTAAAGCACATCCAATGCTACCCCAAATCAACAGTTCAAAGTAGAGCATGAAGGTGTATGTCCGGGATGTGCCGAAGGAAAAATCACTAGGGGACCATTCCCCTAAAATAATAGCAAGACCACATATATATTGCAGGTGATCCACTCCGAAATATGTTGTGAAGATATCAGAAAGATTTGGGATGCTGGACTACAAGCCTGTGACTACCCCGATGGAATTTAAATTCAAGAAGTTATGTGGTAGTGCTGCTAGACCTGAATTGTGAAATTCTTCAGAGTATCATCAACTCATAGGAGCAACTGTCCGAATATATGTTTTGCAGTTAATACATTGAGCCAATATATGGTTGAGCCTCATCATTTACATTGGATGGCGCCAAGAATCTTCTGAGATATCTTTGGGGAACAATCACTCATGCACTGAGATACACTGCCAGAGATGTGACGCTGCATGCCTATTCAGATGTTGATTGGGTATGTAGTGTGGTTGATCGCAAGAGCACTTTTGGGTGTTGTTTCTCTTTGGGTTATGCTTCGATATCCTAGATGAGAAAGAAGCAGAAGTCAGCCACCTTGAGCACCGCTGAGGCCGAATACATAGCTCTGTGTATGGCATCCTATGAAGTTGTCTGCTTGAGGAAGCTCTTTAGTGAGTTGTTTGGACATGTGTTGGATACCACTGTAATCCTCTGCGAAAACCAGAGTGGGGTTTGATTATCAGAGAATCTCGTATTTCATGATCGCTCCAAGCACATAGATATCATGTACCACTTTATTCGAGATATGGTACAATGAGGAGCCTATGTCACAAGGTTTGCCGAATTTGAAGCTTGGGGTTCGAAATTTGACGAACCTCAAAAAAAAAATTGAAATTCATTCAAGTTCGATGAACCTAAAGTCAAACCTAAAAATCGAACCTAAAAGAATTCAAACCCCATTTGAACAAAAACCTGAAGCGAACCTGAAGCTGAATTTTATCTAATTCGAAATTTTTTTTCTTGGGGTTCAAGCTTAGGGTTGGCAGTTTTTAATTAATGGTTTATGATAAAAACCATGGGTGAATGATGGTTTTCAGCAAGCCTGTTCCTGCTAAAAAAAATTCCCTTATAAACCATTTTGTGGTAAGGATTTAACACAACTTGGAATCAATTGTTGACTATATAGTGTGAGCCTGTGAGTTCTGAGTGAGTGAGTTTTGATTGAGATCGATCATTGGTGTGAAGTTTATCATCTGATCGAGGAGATTGTGCTCATGACTGAGGCACTAGAGTCTGGAGATTTGGTTGCTGAGGCGTTGTGTCGGCCCTCGACCCTCAAGAGTCAATCTTGTGCCGTTGTCGCCGCAGAACTTTAGTCTGCGGTTGTGAAAACTCTAGGTGGTCGGGTGCAATACTATCGAGTGTCCAATGTCGAGTGTGACATGCCCACTGCCTAGTGTTGAGTCTACCGACTGGTCAAGCCTGAGTGGACTGTGGCTTGGAATCCAGACAGCGTGAATCGTGAACTGGATAATCCAACAACGCAAATCGTGAACTCATCCAAGCAGTGAGAAATGGGCTCAACAAGTTGCAAATTCAAATCTTGAACATTCCAACACTATACATAGGTTAGTAAACCATTTTCCAGTCATGACTCACTGCTAGATTTTGTTCTGATATTTTTTTCTGCAATTTTTACATAGCACTTACGATTCCAATCGTGCATATATTTTATTGTACATGTGATGGCTAGAGTTTGGAGTTCCACTCTCTCCTCGGTCTCCTACCTGTGTGCATGAGTGTCCTCAAATAGTCAAACTTGGTGTCTAGGACTCGTAAGAAAATAAGTATCAGTTGAATTCAAACTAGTCTCTTGGTATTTTTGAATGTGTATATACCTTTTGAATCTGTTTATGGATTGTTGCAATGATAGAATATGTAGAATATTCTATGTCTGAAAAGTGGACTATGATGGCACAAATGTATGTACAACTGACTATTTACAGCCTCAAACTGAGTGCTAACTAGGTAAACTATGATTTATATCATTTAACCTGACAATTTTTGGGCTCCGAAATATATTACAGAAATTTTTAGTAACTTGCCATTCTAGCTTTTACAAATATATCTAGAAAAGAAGAATTGTAATGCCTTATCAAGTAGATCACACTTTTTGATAAAAGAAAATGTCAACACGGTAAGTGAAATTGCTTTCTCAAATTTGAACTGAAATAGTTTAGAAAAAAAATTGGCATTTGTAACCTACAAATGTTAGACAAGTCTCAATTTGTCAACTCTCATATATGATACTTGGCTTAGAGAAATATATGTGCACAAACATGCCCACGCACACATATGGCACACGCGAAAAAAATATCTGCCTATGCACACATATGGCATACGTGAAAAACTATCTCTAGCTTAGTGGGCATCAACGATTTTGGTTTGCTTGAGTACACAGTGGTGCAACATTTTTCCTCGTACATGACACTTCAACGAGCTAGATATATCATGTTACATATGACCCCACTTCCACATGCCTAATAGCCCTCGGCCCATAACTTAGGAGTATGAAATATTCCCACTTTGTCATCTGGCTCAATGGCAATCAAGTCTCCAAATCACCATTTCTTGCTTGCCTGCAAGGTTGCAAGTGGAGGTGGTTATGTGTGTGGACATTGATATGCTTAGTGAAGTTATGCGATGAGAAATAATTCTTCCAAGCCAACTAAAGTTGGAATGTTGAATTATTCATCAAGTGAGTTTCAATGGCTTCAAATAAAAAAAATTACAACATGTGTGTTACCCCTGCTTTACTCATTTAATTTCATTATTTTCTTTATGAGAAAACCATGCTCGAAATGGTCAACAGAACCTAGTTTTTTCCAATTTCTTCAGGCTCAAATTCACTCTAAAAACCTGTAATAGTGTAATGGGCTGCAACTTTCTGTTTTTATATTGTAATATCTCTTTTTTCTTGGTGAAAAAGTAATATTTTTAACATGAGAATCTCTCGAATTTCATGCTCATGCTTTACATAGCAGTTACGAATGAGATTCATGTGCTAATTCAAGTTTTATTTGTATTTGAATTTCACTATTTTATCATCTATTTAAATTGTAATCCTAATATGCCAACAAAAATGCAGACATATTTGTCATGGCACCTCCAAAGTCAACGGCAGAAGGATGGAAATATGTGGAGAAATTGGATGGGCCTCATGGGAGGCATTTGAAATGCAAGCTATGTAATGATGAGTTTGTTGGATCTTTAACTAGAGTGATGGACCACTTACTTTCTGTCACTAATGGCAAAGGAGGTGGTGTTGATGGTTGCAAGAATGTGCCTGCAGAGCTCAAGGAGACACTTCACAAAGATTATGAAAATATAAAAAAGGTTAAGCAAGCAAATGAAAACAAAAGGCAATGTGTTCAAATAGAAATTACAATGAATTACAACTCATTTTTTGCACTTTCTTCAAGCATGGTTGGAGTTGGGAGTTCATCTCAGTCAAAGATCGATAAATCAAGTGGGACAACTACATTAAATTCTCTTTGGAAGCCTATGCAAAAACAATAAGTTGATGATGTTGTTGGTGATATGTTCTTTGAATCTGCAATTCCATTTAATATGGCAAGAAGCCCTTACTTCATCAATGCATTAAGATGATGGCAGATTTTGGTAAAAGGATATGTCCCTCCTAGTTTTGAGACTATAAGGACCACTCTTTTGAAGAGATCAAAAGAAAGAGTTACAAACAATTTGCAGAAGATCAAAGACTCTTGGAAGGAAACAAAGTGCACACTTTTATCAAATGGTTGGTCAAATATGAATCATAGACCTCTTATTAATGTGTTGGTTTATTTCCCTAAAGGGGTACTTTTTTTAAAAGTATTTGATGCATCAGGGAATAATAAGACCTCTAAATTTATTTTCAAGATTTTAGAGGAAGTTATTGTTGAGGTTGGAGAAGAAAATGTGGTCCAGGTTATAACTTATAGTGCTTCAAATTGTGTAGGAGCAGGAAAACTGATCATGGATAAATACAGAAAAATATATTGGATACCTTGTGTTGCTCTTTGTCTTGACTTATTGTTACATGACTTGGCAAAGTTTCCATGGATTAACGAGACAATTTGGAAGGGGAAACAAATTTCTCACTTCATATTTAACTATCAACTCACATTGAGCTTGTACATGATTAAAGTATCTAAAGAGTTGCTTAGGCCTTGTGACACTAGGTTTGCCACATATTACATTACTATTAAAAAGCTAGTTGAAGAAAAAGGGAGTATAAGAGGTTTTTTTTTGCAACAATGAGCGGGAAAAGTATCATATTTCAAAGGAATCTAAAGGAAAGGAGTTGGAACGTGTGATTTTAGGGAACGCTTTTTGGGAAAATGCTCATAAGGTCTTAAAAGTATGTGAACCAATTATAGATATGCTTCGCATGGTTGATAGTGATACCCCTTCCATGGGTTTTGTTTATGAGGGCATGGATCGTGCTAAAGAAGCCATTACAAAATCTTTTAATAGAGGAAAATAGTACATTGCAATATGGGAGGTGATTGATGAAAGATGGGAGATGTTGCATAGTCATTTACATGCAGCAGATTGTTATTTGGATCCTAGACTCTTTAGGATAGAAAGAACAAATGATGCAGAAGTTATGAATGGCCTTTATGATGTAGTTGAATGGTTGGTTCCTAATCTAGAAGAATCCACGATAATTAGAGAGAAGCTCCAAGCATACAGGTTGGAAGAGGGAATATTTGCAAGGTCTAGTGTAGTACAAGATAGGCCCAATATTCCTCCAAGGAGATGGTGGCAGTTTTATGGATCAGAGACTCCTAAATTGCAACGTTTTGAAAATTGTATTTTGAGTCAGGGATCAAGTGCCTCTGCTTGTGAAAGGTACTGGAGTAGATTTAACCATATTCAGTCCAAGAAAAGAAACAAATTGTTGTCTACAAGGTTGGAAAACCTTGTTTATGTTCGCAGTAATTTGAAGTTGACATTGAGTAGTGTGTCCAAAGATGCATCTAGTTCCTCTCATCCATGGTTTGATGATGATCTATGGCCAGAAGAAGATGATATTAGCATTGATGATGACTCACTAGATGAACCAAATGTTGGAACTCCATCTATTGATGACTTTGATGATCACCGTTCTAGTGGCTTTACTATGTCATCTGCACATGATGGTTTAGAGATTTTTGATGATACAAGTAGGCCATAAGTATAGATTATATATGTTTTTGAATTTTCTAGAACAATTTATGGATTATAACTAATTGGCATTATGACTTCCTTATTATATTAGCATTGATGGTGACTCACTAGATGAGCCAAATGATGGAATTCCATGTATTGATGACTTTGATGATATTATGATGACTTTAATGACATGATCATGATCACCAGTCTAGTGGCTTTACTAGGCCATTTGCTCATGATGATTTAGAGCTTTTTGATGTTAAAAGTAGGCCATAATCATAGGATGATACTACCTATGCTAGGATGATATTGATCTGGGATCAATTGGAACTGACTTCAGGCTAGTAAGCGTGGTATGACACACTCTCTTTATTGGAACTGACTTCGAGTCAGTAAGAGTGGTATGACACACTCTCTTTATTGGAACTAACTTCGTGTCAGTAAGAGTGGTATGAGATACTCTCTTTTATCTGGGACTGACTTTGGGTCAATAGAAAATGGTATGATACATTCTCAATCACTTCTTCTTTTTCATAGTTCAGCAATGTAGAGTAGTGCATTGATGACAGAGATAGTATCGACTGACTAATGGATTAGCAGATGGAGTTCTCCCTAGTTGTGAGGGAGTGTTAAAATTGGAAACTAGGGCCAAACGCCATATGGGTCACCTTATTTATGACAACTTATATTTTTCTCGGATTCCTCTCTCTGAGAGGTGTAGGATTGATCTAAAGATCATCTGATTCTGACATGTAAAAATGAAGATATGAATTTATTTGTATTATTGATAAATTGTCAAGGCTGGCCAGCAAACAAAACAAGCATTTTAACCCCCAGCTCATCCTCAACGTTGCATATAAAAGGAGGATACCTCTATTCATTATTTGATCATCTCATCTCATGATCTCTCTTTCCACTTGTTTGGGTATGTCTTCTTAAAAGGAAGACGCGGTGGAAAGAAATATCTCAAGCCCTATCCGTAACCAAGAAGGAGCCCTAAGACAACGTGGGAATTTATGTGTGTTGTAGGTGACAGCGTGGTGAATAAGGTTGTTCTAGGGCATGAACCAAGGTTTGGTTTAGGTGTGTTTGCTAGACAGGGAATCCGCAGCCAAAGGAGAAGTAATTCGTTGAAGACAAGTCAGCGTAGGGCTGGATATGTATGCGGTTGGGTGCTGGTAGGTGCAGACAGCTAGGCCGAGTTCATGAGGAAGATAAACGTTATTGTTTGGGATTGTTTGGGTATCATTTGTGAAGACCGAAAGCTGCAACAAGTTGTCGTGCTAGGCTACAGGCCATAGCACACAGTTGGAGGTTGTGTTAAGGGTTGTCATGGGTGGACAACACCTTTAGGAGGCAGCATGGCATGAGAGGAGGGTCCCCAAGGTGGAATGCAACCCTACAAGGACTTGTTTGCTAACTGTGTGGTTGAACTAGGGCTACAAGACATGCCCTAACTAGGAGTGCAGCAAACAACAATGCAAATAATGGTACAACAGTGTTTTGTGGAGGGATGCTAGATTAGTGGTATCTGAACTCCTGAAGGGTATGCCGCAACTCTCTTAGGGACTGTTTGGAGATTGTCAAGGGAGGTTAGGGATGAAGCAAGTTCCCTAACCAGAACAACAATCAACTACGCAATGTAAATATAATTATGAGTAGTGCTTTGGGTTAATTGAGCTTATTGTTGAAGGCTGGAGTTGATTGGGCTTGACCGAGATACTTAGAGGAAGAATTCTACCCTATTTAACCAGCATTAACTTTTCTGGTCAAGGCTTATTTGTAGCTATCATAAATGATCAGAACTGTAATTTCTACTATCTCTCTCTCTACTGAACTATTGAAGAATATAAGAAGAATTGATTAAGGGTTTCCCCACATTAGGGTTTGTCCCTGGCTGGTGCCACATCTTGTGTCCTCTTGTCTTGGCTTGTCTTCTACTATTTATGTTTATGTTCTATCTACATATTACTATCATGTTGTTGTGATTGCTAAACTGGATATTAATATTGGGCTAATAAAGAAATTGAAGTAAATTGTTCTTAAGCATAGAACATACCAAAAATTGACATGAATGCATCCTATTATGACTATCTATGAAATATTGTCAAAGTTTCATTGTAATTTTTTTGTGTTCTATATTTTCCGCAGTCTGGTAAAAATTTGCAAATATATTTGTGCTCTTGAAATTTTTTATACTTTAAATTGATTTGTTGTTGGCATTCTAGAACCTTGCAGTTGATCAAAACACTCATTATCAAGTTGACCTATGTAAATTTGTTCCTCCTTTTCTGGTAAGGACCGGTTTGATATTATTATTTTATTTTATTGATTATGTTTATATGAATGTAATAAAAGACACATGTCAATTGGGTTTATCTCAAGTAGTTGGGAGGAATGATTGTTATCGTTCCCACTCAGATTCAATTCCCGCAAGTGACTTGATGAGCTTTGTTGAGTCTGATTAGTCTCTTGAGGACTGAAACATGCACATTTCTCATAAAATAAAGTAACTGACCCATATTTTTGTTGCTTACCTGTCGTTTGTTTATACTTATTATCTTCTAGTTCTTAAATACTTATTTCTGAACTGCATTATCCCTTTTAATTCCTCTCTATAAATATTTCCTTTAAATATCTGATTTATACAATTTCATAAGGTTATGGATTTCTTAAGAAATATTGCATCTAATTTTGTAACTTGTCATTAACACGTTTCGTAACTTATCAACTAATTTAGTATTGAAATAAGCAATGCCCCCTATTCTGTTTGCAATTTTTTTTCCTCTAAAGCAATGAATGCTACATGATCTTTTGTTGTACGTGTTGTAGTATATAGTCATGTGATTATTAGTCTCACACTTTTAGCCTGGCCAGTCTATTTATGTAAATCTTGTCATGGCTATACAAGAAGGTGATCCAATGTTGACAGATCCAGTTTGGGATGCACAGTCATGTGATGATTATTCTCACAATTTTAGCTTGGTCAATCTATTTACATAAATTTTGTCATGACTATACAGGAAGGTGATCCAGTGTCGACACATCGAGTTTGATGCACTTGTCAAGGCTTTCAAAGGTCAAATGAAACCTACATTCACAACATCAAGTTTTGTGAAAGAGATACTTGTCTTGGGTTATCAAAAAAATGTGTCCATGGTAGAGAATCTGATTGAGAGAATTTTACGAGACATCCATGTTAAGGGTGTCCTTCTAGCTGTCAAGACGGAAGGGAAAAATCAAATGCTAGCTACTACATAATCTTTCCAAATATCTTTTTCGGCACATTGTTTGAGCAACCTTTCAGATCTTGTCAATATTTTGTTCCAATGTCCAATCGAGGGAGTATCCCATCACAAGAGAAAATATCAAGGTTTATTTCTTGCATTCAAGAAGAAATTGAAGCAGTTAAATTGGACAAACATCTAACACTCCTTGTTTTATGTGAGATCGGTAAAGTCTTGCAGTTGCCAATAGAAAAAGTTGAGTATCAGGTACCACATTTTTTCCCGTGTTTAGTTTATTATTTGTTACATTAACCTTAATTTGATTTTCAGATATGCATAACATTTGCCTTTGTAATGTTTCTTGGATGCACATTTATCATTTCACCCTTTTGGATTCCCTTCTTTATATTGATATGTTTTGTTTTGGGGGTCTATTCTTGTATTCCAAATTTCTATGTAATGTTATAATTTTTAATTGTTCATATCATGTAACAAACAAATAGACATGGTTACTGAACTCCACCCTCAAGCCCACAAACTGAAACTATTTGCATCTAGGATTGAGTTGATGTTTACATGGGACCAACCCATTGAATGAATTCTGGTTCAGTATCTTGTGACTGCTCTGCTGCATTTATTCTGCATAAAAACTCATTATAAATTTAGCTTTACAAGAAATGACACAATAACTACCATAATGCAATTCCTAAAAAGTTAAAACAAGAATCCCCCCTTGTACTGTAGAAAAAAACCCCCCTTGTTTACCAGAGGTGGTTATTATGTCATTCGGCTCTTGTGGTGCAGTTACAAGAATGGGGTACGTAGAATACATTTTTTTTTGTTGTTTTAAAGTTTCCTTATGTCATGTTGCATGGCACCCACGTGGCCTACCATCACAACATGTATATTCCCATAACCAGAACTCTGATACTGGAAGACGCTCCTCTCAACATCGTGGAACACAATGATTACAATCTTCTATATGGCCCACACCAAGTATGTAATGTGTTTTTCTACATGCTCGCAGCCCAATATCAATACTAATATTCAGGCATAAGGGCATACAGGAGGACAACTTCTATTATGGTCACTATTCCTCCAATCACCTGTCCCCACTTTTCTTAACTATGTCTAGTTTCCCAAAGATAGCTTGCTTGAATTGTAGTTCTGGAAAATCTCCAACAGACTTTTGTAGCCTTAACGCCTAGAGGGATGACCGTCTTGGACCCTACAAAGCATAGATATTTCTAAGTTTCACCTTGGAGTACAAGGTATGTATCATGGCCCATTAGAATATATAACTCAAGAAGGGTTTTAGGTCATCCCAACTCCCTTGGCTTTCAAACGATGCCAGGTACACCTCAAGGCCTTCAATAGTTGATCACAAGATTCCAGAAGAAGGCAAATCAGTCACTATCTTCAAGGGATATTATTATCACATTTCTCTCCTTTTAGGATCTAAAGGGATAATATGCTTATCCATAGACTCCATATTATCTAGGAAGGAAGCTTCAATGGGACTGTGTTCATGTCTAATTGCACATCTCTCGTCTACTTTGTGGCGTATCAACTAAGAATACAAAGTAGCACACACACTCGTACACACATGCTTATATCTGTCTTTATAAAAAATTTAGACTTGAGAGTAGAAAATGGCATTAAATAAGTGGTTGGGTAAGTCGGGTAAGTCCTCCTCTAGCCTATCAATTCTCCTTACATACTTCATAGTTCATGTCATGAACACATAATCATCACATACTAGAAACAACATATGCAGAAGAAATTCTTAGCAGATGTTGGTATACACTTTACTTAGAGGTCTCACTTGGGTTTGTACTCCATATCATGTCTACCCATGGCGGACATTTTGTTTATGAATTATTAAAATAAGAAGCATGGATCTATTCTTCCCCTGTACTCCTTGGGGAATTGAGGTTACTTAAGGATCCATGCATGTATCTCATGGTATATATCAGCCCTAGCCCCCCCTTGGAAAGCTTGAATATGCAAGCTGGAAGTGATTTTCAAGCTCACTCAAAAGGGAGGTTTAATACTACCATGATCAAGATCATAAAATTTTATTTATAGAGGGATCTAATCAAATTGCATAGTTGTTTGTGGTTCATGTAAATCTTCCTTATGCCCACATTTTAAGCAAGTGCCACATGTATACATGCCACTTCCACGCATATGTAAGCTCTTTACATAGCTGCCATTTTTTTTTATTTCATTTGCATGTGGTTAGGCCAGGTCAAAAGACTATACATAATTTTTGCAAGCAATTAGAAACTAAATTGCCATACATGATATACATATTGATTGATTGAATGCATCCAACACTTAAAACTCTAGAAGACATCTGAAATTCAAGGTTAGGTGTCGTAAAATCTGCATTTCTTTCTCAGTTATCATAGTGAGATGACCTTGGATGTCTACAATAGGAAGGCTTTCCATGTGTCAAGTTTTTTGTTTGATAATATATAGAAGTGTGAGTTGATAATATTTTAAAATACTAGAAGCTAATCGGTTGATAGATTTGTTAAACATATAGCACGACAAAACTCTACTGCAAAACTGTGTTTTCTGCTATTATGAAGGAATTGTTCCTAAACTTATATATATATTTGAAAATCATGAAGCATAATTGTTTTCTACAACCATGTCTTATTTAATTAACAAATTGGGGTCCAAAGTCAAATTCAGATCCATTGTTTTCATGATATACATGTAATCCTTGTATTTCTTCAGCTAATGCCTGTGCATTAACCCTGGTACTGGCACAGTCTAGATTGATACTTGCACTTCTTAGGAATATATACATATATATAGGTACATATTTGAGAGCATAATGGTTGGTTGGTATGTTCATCCCCTACCCAAGCTAGTATTACAGGTTGGAACCCAAATCTCCAGGGTCAGTCTAATATAGGTATCGTATTATGGTCAGTTATGTGACATCACCAGAACAAGAGGGTTGCAATTTTACATGTTATGGTTCCCACAACACTTTCCTCCACTTCTTAAAGGTAGTGTCACTTCGATGTACCCATTACGCTTTAGAAACAATTATGTGATCCTATACTAAATAGAGTATTGTCCTACCTTATGGAGAGTGTTGTAGATTTCAGCAAGGAAATTCATCTGGTCTTACATAAGAAATGTAGAGCTACTACAATATTATATATATATATATAATATTCTACACAACATACTAATAATTACACACAGTACTTAGAGAGCATTTCATGTGACCCTTACACACTCAGTTCACCATATGTTGCAGCTAACCTAGTTCCTTAAGAATAGTCCAAGCATAGGGTTCATTGTGTGTTGTGGCTAACACTTAACATGTTAAGAATAGGTCAATCCTTCCATACAAAGTTCATCTTAGATGGAGCACGTACTCAACATGTTAACAATAACAGTAAAATTGTTGTGTGATTAACATAAGTGAGTCATAACTTTCAAGAGGATAAGTACCAGGGCAAGGACAATAACTCACCTGCCAACCACTGACAGGCTACAATTAGTCCCCTCGTGCAGCTGTCACCCCCAAGCCTAATTTCAGGGCCTGAGAAGATTGTTCTAGGACCAAGCTACTAGAAACACCAGGGGTTCTAGGGGTGGCCAGTCTAGGGACTCCAAAGGTATGCAACCTCCACCCACGAGCAATTTAGGGAATCGAGAGGTATAATCCTCCACCCTTAATCCATAGCAACCACTCTAGATATTTAACCTCCAAGCCTACTGCAAAATGATATACGAGCAAGGAAGACTTGTCCAAATGTTTTTATACCAGAACTAAGCACAGTCACAACGACTTATCAAAAGGATGTGACTGACATAAATAAACTTAGTTCTCTAAATTGGATTTTCACCATTAGTCATAACTCACAAATTGGAATGATAATCTTCTGGACCATCGATTGTTGTTCCGCCAACCTGGAAAGTTCCAGTGGGCACAACATCCACCTCAGTGTTGGTGTCTCAGATCTAATCTACGCTCTTCCTTTTTACAGCACAAGGGTTCTCCTGTAGTTGCCTAAGTTTGTGCTAATGTTACTGCTAGCCTTCTATGTTGCCTGTCTTATGTAGGTCTTCCCTGCTTTCTCCAATGTATAGGTCACCTGTTCAAATTCAGAAGTACCTCCCTCTATTCTCTAATTTTAAATCCCTAATCACCTCTATAGATATAAGATTTATAGGTGGCTGCCCTGAAATGTACTAGAGTCCTGCTATCCAATGCCATGCTCCAAAACGAGGCATACCTTACCTTAGCAACATTCCCATGGTTATAGACCAAATTTGTTGCTTCATAGTAGGTACTAGGAGGTTGGAAAAGAGTGAGGATATGCACATTTTCTTCTTCTTATTATGCCCCCCAGATATCTCAGCGTTTTTTAGTAATCAAACTACAACTGCTTGATTTGACGACTTCAGGTTGTTTTGGGTCTATCTGGACAAAATCTCCTAGGCCAACAAGGTAATGCCACATACCTCCCTATTTCATATATTTTTTATTGTCTGTTATTTTTTGTTACAGTGGGTGGCCTATTCATCTCAACGTGCTTCCAACCATCTATGGATTTCTCACTGAATGGCCATATTACTATATATTCTTTTATTGTGTTTATTTTCTTGCATGGTGTTGCAAAGAGTGTTTTCTTGTCCTACATCCTTGCTGACAATTAAATAAACCAATCCCCTACTTGCTCACCTGTCAGCCTCCATGGCTTGTGACAAAACATACAAATATGTCCATGAAGAGCAAACTTCTTAGCCTTGGAACAAATTTTCCCTTTTTCCCTCATTACATGCGTCTATATATATATATATATATATATATATATATATATATATATATTTCGAAAATATTACCAATATATAAAAAGTAACAGGGGCTATCACATGTACCTCCTTTCAATTGATTCAATTCAACTCCTAACAAACAAGGAACTCTATTGTACAGAACACTAGTAGCTAGACACTAAGACCCAATTCAGTGAATGGGTGGAGGTGAACCAAGTCCACTGTGTATTCCTTTGGGCTTTGGTTAGTTTCTCTAGACTAAGAATAGAAGGCATGAACTAGAGGCCCAATCGAGGGTCGGGGCTCTTTGGGTTTCCATTAGTGGTCTCAAAATTTAGAAAGAGGTGAAAAAAATGTTGTAGTGTATATTGCTTCTCACTGCAATGGTTGTGTTTTAATGATAGACTTTCCTGCAGGAAGATGAGGAATAAATAGGGAAGAGCTAGTGGCGAGCCAGTTTCAGGTATGAACTACTTTTTGAAATGAGTCATATATGCTAGCATGATGCAACGTTTAAGTGGCATGGTTAGGACCTGCATGATATGTTATAGAGACGGAGGGAGTGGTGAGGCACGTGGCCCTCATGTGAGGGCCCACATGGTCCACTGAGGCAATTTTTTTTTTATTCCACACATTATGTTTAAAAATCACTAGCCTTTCTTCTCACAATCATGTAAATTGGTTGACAAATATCATACCAACCTTTGTTAGGAGGTGCAGAGAAACCTTGAGGCAAAAATAAGGGCAAACATAACTATGGATCACCTCCTTCCTTAACAGGGTATTTTGGAGTCGTTAAAAGTGCAAGACTCTATTTCAAGTCCTCTGCTATGGAATTTACATGAATGATCTCTGGTCTCGGATCCGCGTAACCTACAACTCAGTAATGGCCCTCTCTGACTCTGTTTAAATCTATTGGAAACATCCATATCAACACCAAATCTATTGGAAACACCCATATCAACATCAAAAACACCCATATCACCACCATCGTTATCATCTTCAAACATCGATAAATGCAGAGACAGTATATGTCTATCCTGAAGTTAGAACAACTATTATTCCTACTATGCATGTGCATGTTGTAACAGACCAAATGCAGTTGGTCTCTTCTTCAACCCATCTGGGAATCACTCATGGTTCTTCATCAGGGAATGCTTCAACAACAAATTGTGTAGACTCTTACTATTATTCATCCCATTGCTCAACATGTATATCCTCCACCTCTTGCTAGAAATGAAGAATTTTTGGCCAACAAGAACTTGTTTATGAACACACTCACAAAGCTTCACGTGACACTTGGAACCAGGTTCATGTAAGTTTCTATCTTCTCCGTTCTTCAACACCATGCAATCTTCATTTTAGCTTCCTTAAGGCTACAAGATTACAATTTTTTCGGGTTAATAAATGGCTAATATTACATTTTTGATATGCTTGACATATTTTTTTGGGTTCCTTGTAATGATATAAACACATGCATTTACTAGGTTGATGTAAGTTTCTATCTTCTCCTTTCTTCAACACCATGCAATCTTCATTTTAGGTTCCTTAAGGCTTCAAGATTACAAATTTTTTGGGTTGATAAATGGCTAATATTACATTTTTGATATGCTTGACATTTTTTTGTGGGTTCCTTGTAATGTTATAAACACATGCATTTCTATATGGGTTCTCAAGTATCTACACTTGGATGAGTTGGTCCCCACAAAGTTTCATGTGACACTACGCTAACCCATGCACTTAGTTCGCGAGAGAGTGTTGAGGACATGCTCTCTGAACACTACAATGAAATAGTTTCTCGACTTTCAAGGTAATTCTTGCTACTATTTCCTAATGAGTGATATATTAGAATGCCTCTAGCCATGAGATTATATAACTTATAATTGCTTAGTACCTCCATTTTCTTGCATTAATGCCAATGTGTAGTCTAAGCAGTATTAAGAGTTCAAAAGTGTATGTCGAATTGGGTATTTTATGTGCATTGTAGGTTTTTGATAATATGCTTTGGGTTGTCTATTGAGTTTGTAAGTGATTGGTATTCCTTGTGGGTTTTGCGACTTCTGTTGGGCATTGAAGATTCAAGGCTTTGTGAGAGAGTGTTGCAGAGAGAAGTTCAGGGTTGTATGGTGTATCTTTAGTGGGTATAATATGTTTGATTTGGTTTAAGAATTTTTGTTTGGCATGCCCCCATACAGGAAAAAGGTATGATCAGTCACCTTGCTGACCTTGGTTGCAGCTAGTTAACATGGCTATACCCAAACTGCTCAATAATGGTTATCATAAATTTTAAGCTAGCTGCGATTGCTAGGTGCAACTTGTGGTCAAGTTACAATGGTTGTCTTATTGTACTTACGAAAACTTCCAAATTATTACCTCGTTTGGGTGGCAATTATTTTAGCTTATTTCTCTTCTTACAATAGGTATTCAGGGCTCAAGTATTCCAATATTTTTATTTTTATTTTGGAGAGATCGCTTTGTAGATACTACTAAGCTAGACCGATGTAAACCTAGGCCTGATACTCATCGAATAGGGATCAATCCCATTGTCTATGTCTACAACACCAACATTTTATGAACTTTGTTTTTTGTCTCAACGTTTTTTAACTGCAATTGACCACTTACCTCATCTTTAATTGTAAGATCTACTTATTGGAGAAATAAGTTTACAATTTGTAAGATTGGGTGGAATGAGTCATGAAATCAACAGGATGGACTTTCACTTTATGGTCCTTGTTTCAACTCTTTTTCTTTTCGTGGGTTCTATACTATCGCATTGTCTCATTGGGGAAAAATATTGTTCCTTTCCAGCCATCAGTATTTACATTATAGGTTCTCTATGTGTTGTCGTAGGATTGTTTGAAATTTGAACTTCCTTTTTGTTTTTTGCATTCATCTAACATTATAAGACTATTTGAAATCTGAACATTCATTATGTTTCTTGTATTTGTCTAATTTTATAGCTCTACAAAATAGCTTTGGGAAATGTATTCAATGGGGACCAATTGAATTTTCTATTGTTTTAAATTATTTCCAGCACCAACACAAGCCTCCTTATGTATATCATACTAGTAGCCATGGAGGGTAGTCGTGAAAGTAATGAAAAAATAAGTTAGTCAAAGTACAAAATATTATCCACAGGGTTATTTTTCTCAGTGTTGAGATAGTCACTTTCCAATAGCTTTCCTGAAGCTTATTCTTACAAGAAATAGATTCCATATTTAAGATAAAAAAAAAATCCATATTTATGATAATAATAAAAAATAGGATTGAATTTTCGCTAAAATTTGGGTAGTTTTGAATTTGACATTAATTCTAACATAGTTGGATGGTCTTGCAAGGATGAGGAAAGGAGCACAATTACAACAAAATTATGAACAAATAATAAGAAACAATTGTCGACAAAGGTAGTTAATTCTAACATGCATGGTTGGTCTTGCAAGATGAAGAAAGAAGCACAAAATCCTTTGCAAAATTAGACTTCTATGTTAACTCTTTCAAATTAGACAATTAGATTTCTACGAAAGAAAAACATATAGTGATGTTTGCAAAAAGAATTAGATTTCTATGAAAAAAACATATAGTGATGTATGTAAAAAAATCATATAGTGATGTATGTAAACAGCATAAAGAAAATTTTGCTTCATAATACTTATATGTCGTTTATTATATGATTTTCTTGAATCACTACCATACTTAATATAGAGTAGTTAGATTTTTTTTGGCCCTAAACAGGCCCTTGTTGCTTCCTTTATTGGGGGCAAGAATGTGGCATTGCTCTCAAATATTTCTATTTGGGCATGATTCATGGGATAACAAATTGTGCCTTCCGATCGAATCTCAATATCGGAAACTTCAAGAAGTAATATTAGTTCAAAGTCTGAATTTCACAAAATAGAACATGAAAAGAACAAGGACATGATATTTCTATAAGTATGCTAGATGGAATGAAGAAATAAGCAAACAATCAGATATTAAATCAATACCTTCACAACTTCTATTAGGTACATGAATAATATTACCGTGTGCTTGGAATGTCCTCTGAATATTGATTCATTTTTTATGATACTTTTGCAACAATAATTCACAACAACATTTTTCATTTGAAATGTTGTAAGAAAAATATATCTTAATAACATCATGTCGTCATAGATTGTACCAGATATATGTATTTTGGAGACTTAAAAGTTAGTAGTAATCACTAAATTTTAATCAACAAGTACCTAACCACATTTCATTGTGGAATTTGTAGCGAACAACACATTACAGTTAAACAAATCATGTCATATTAGATGGAGCCAATTGAATAGACTATAGTGGGTTCTCTGTTTTCTTGTTCTAAGAGGTTTTCACGTTGAATTTTTTTGGTGTTGTAAGTATTCCATGAGTTTTTTAAGTTCATTTCAGTTTTATCCTTGATTAGAATTTGAACAACTAGATAGTAGTTTAGAAAACTGAAATTTTAATCTAACAACTTGCCGACCTTCAAACGTAGTTTGAATAGTTTACAAAAATTCCATGCTAATTTTTTGTGTGTTATCTCTACTATGACTAAACAACACTCAAGCCATTTTTACATTTCCAGGTTTCATTTCCACCAACCATAGTTACTGTATCGTTCATCACTTGTTGATCCTTGCTCTTGTGATCCCTTGCAACATTGTGGGGATTCCCATCTCTATTATAACCAATGCACATGTTCATTTATAAATTCTTACCCTTAAAATAATGAAGAATTTTGTTGAAAGAACTTAGAATCACCAAGTTATGCAACCTTGTTTAAGCAGAGAGTCTAGATATTACCTTGATGGTGACAACTGGAATATTCTTGAAATTTTAACCTGGGTTAGGTTCTTACATTCTTTCCTCTAGAATTTCTTCATGTGCACTGGCCCAACATATTGATGTTTGTGTTTTTCAAATTTTTTGAGATGCATTTTATTTATGGCCTATGAATTTTCAATAAAATACTGGTCCTCATCCTCTGCTGCCCTAAGCATGTGCTAGAATTATCTTGTGTTGAACCCTAGTTATAGCTCTTATTGATTCATCTACAAAGTTCATTTCTTGGTACTTGTAGAGTAATGCATAATGGAAACACTTCAAATAATGCAACAGGGTCACTCCTCATGGTGATAATTTGGCTAATGTTGAAATGAAGTCATTTGTGCTCCTTAAGTAGTTAAAACAGAGTCAACTTTGGTTTTTGTTGGAGACAACTATGATTTTGAGCATGCCACTTGATCTGGTTGGAAGGCCAAAAAAGCCCAAAATTGACCAAGCCTTGTTACTTTGCAATCCACTTTTGTGAGAGATAAATTTCTTGCAACCTTAGGTTGCTAGAAGTGAAGCCCTTAGAATTGATTGCCGGGGAGCAACAACCCTATAATCCAAATTCATTGTTGTGGGAAAGGTAGAACCCATGAACTATTGTTGTGGATAACTTGAACTTTTCTAGATAACATCATAAGGGTTGTTCATTTTTTTCCTGGATTGGAAGGTTCACTTATTAAGTCATGGATCATGACTGGGAACTGTTAACCACTTCTCCAAAAAAACAAGAAAAATTATTGTAAAAAAAAAAGCAAGATCACTGTATTTGGACTAAGATATATTTTCTTGAGGATAATAGCACCAAGAAGACATATTTAGGTAGTATTTGTTTGGTTCTGCCTCAAAACACATAATTTTTCATGGCACTCAAGAGTCAAAGGTGTTGATTTGAGTTAAGAGTGCATATTTGTTTTTAGGTGGTAACACTGGATATTCCCAAGAAATAAGTAATTGCACCTGTTCATTTTAGTATTTATTCTGATTGCAAATTAGATAATAATGAATAGATAACCAAATATGGACTTAGATATATTTTCTTGAGGATAATAGCGCTAAGAAGACAAATTTTGGGTTTTGTGCTTGGTTCTGCCTCAGAAGACATCACTTTGTGAGCTTCTTATTGTAAATCTTAAAATCTTTAAGATATATACGAAAACTAATTTTCCTCCTCGAGTTTATTCACAATCAAAGCTATTTGGGAATGATCTATTGAATATAGTGGTAGGATCTGCCCTCTGCTTCCATGCATAGGGGAACTAATACGATTTTCTCAAAGAGAGATGATTTCATAATTAAGATAATGTTTAGGAGCATGCCCATGCAAATATGACACAACATGGGTGGTGCAAACCACCAAACCACATGGACAACATGGACACCAAATAAGAGTGGAATTATGTTCATGTTTTGGGTGTCACCAACTCAAAATCAGAATTAGAACAATCATTGTGCCAAGAGAAATGTTGATCTCGCCGGTAATGTTAAACTTTTTAATATATCTTTCTCAAACACGCAAGGGAAGGCTTGCTCCTCTAATCACGCTGGAGGAATTCAATTCTTGTAGAGTTTCAGACTCCATGTTCATAGGAATCTTATAGGATTGAAATATAATATATGTTGCTGGAGGAAATTGTTCTTCCAATAGATATTATCTCAGGATCTAGTTAACTTCCTTGCCAATTATATTTTGGGTGATGCAGGAGCATTCAGGCCAAGAAAACTCATTGTATTTTGTTATGAAACCAGCTCACAAAAAGATAGAAAAGATAGATCAACGCCTTAGAATTCAGCCTCTTCGATGGGGCAACCTCCTTTACATTACACAAATGAATGATTTGATGATTCAAATGACAAAACCTCCTTTCTATATATAGGAGTCTAAGGAGTCACAATATAACCCAACCGACCTAACAATATTAATATAAAGGCACAAAAATAACAATAGAGGGATTCTATGGGGCATAGCAATAACAATATGGGGACAATAGGGGCACAACAATATTAATAAGGGATACAACTACAATAGTAATGGGGTAATCACTAGTATTATAGGGACCTAACATGCCCCTCTCCTTCAAAAAAGTGTTGTCCTCAACGCTTGAGTAGTTCTGGATGCTTCAGTATAAAATTCTCATCCTCCCATGTGGAATCCTCAGTGGATAAGTTCTTCCAGTTGATGAGATACTCTGAAATTGATCGATTTCGTAGCTGTCGAGTTCTTGTTTCTGTGACTGCTTCCGGTTTCAATATACTTTTTTCCTTCTTCATCAAGTTCTGTCAATATTGTTTGAACTGGGAGCTTGTCTCCTATAACCTTCTTTAAACATGAAACATGGAAAACGGGGTGCACTCGAGAAGCTGCAAGAAGCTCCAATTTGTATGCCATAGTACCAATCTTTTGCAACACCTTGTACGGACCATAATAATTTGGTGATAATTTATTATCCTTCTTAGCTTGCTTGAGGGACATTTGTTTATATGGTTGTAGCCATAGGAATACCCAATCAACTACATCGAAACTTCTTTCGATGCGATGTTGATCTGTCTGTTGTTTCATTCTATTCTACGCCAACACGAGCTTATCCTTTAGGATTTGGAGGAATTGTCGTTGATGCTCGATGTGATGTTCCACTGCTTGAACCTTAGAATTTTCTCTTAAATATGATGTGATGGATGGTGGTTGATATCCATAAAGTGTCATAAATGGGGTCATTTTTGTTGCTGTATGGAAGGAAGTGTTATACCACCATCTAGCCAGAGGCAACCATTTGACCGATTGTGTTTGTTTATCAGATACAAAGCAATGAAGATATCCTTCCAAACATTTGTTTACTATCTCAGTTTTCCCATCAGATTGAGGATGATAAGAAGAGCTATGAGCTAACTGAGTACCGAGACAAGAAAATAATCTTGTTCAAAAATTTCCAGTGAAAATGGGATCTCTGTCATTTACAATAATCTTTGGGTTTCCATATAGCTTTTGAATTGTTTCCATAAATGCAGTAGAAACTGTACTGGCTTTAAATGGATGTGATAATGCACAAAATTGTGCATACTTGGTAAGTTTGTCAACTACCATCATGATGACACTCTTTCCCTCAGACTTGGGTAAACTTGTGATAAAATCCATTGAAACCTCCTCCCAACATTGGCTTGGAATGGATAAAGGTTGTAGTAGACCTGGGGTCTTAATTGCTTCAACTTTATTTTGTTGGCAAACCAAACATTCCACCACAAACTTTTGAATATCCGATTTAAGGCCATCCCAAAAAAATTCCTTCTTAACCCTGTGGTAAGTTTTTAAAAATCCCGAGTGCCCTCCTAAGGGAGAAGTGTGCAATTCCATAAGAATATTTTGTTTGAGTTGGGAATTCTCATAGAGGTATAAGCGATCTTTGTACCATAACGAATCATTTTTCTAGCTAAATGTATCAGATGTACTGGAATCTTGTTGTAACTTTCGAATAAGTGCCCACACTTCTTCATCATTCTTCCATTCCTCCCTTGCTTCGTTTATCCAATCTGGTTGGATAATAGAAATGGCGCACAACAATGCTTCCACATCCTCATCCTTTCTTGAGAGTGCATCTGCCACCACATTTTGCTTCCCTTTTTTGTAGATGATTTCAAAGTCATAACTCAACATCTTTGTGGCCCAATTTTGTTGCTCTTTAGAGGATAATCTTTGTTCTAAAAAGTATTTTAGGCTATCATGATCCGTTTTTACCTTGAAGTGTCTTCCCATTAGGTAGGGTCACCATTTCTTAAGTGCATGTAGTATTGCCAACATTTCCTTCTCATAAATAGCTTTGTGTGAAAACTTTCCCTTGATTGGACGACTTTCAAAAGCAATGTGTCTTTCACCTTGCATTAAAACATCACCAATTCGATTTCCTGAAGCATCACATTTCACAATAAAGGTTTTTGTGAAGTCCGTTGTAACTAAGACCGGTGCTTGGCACATTACCTCTTTAAGATGTTCGAAGGCCTTTGTTGCTTTTGGAGTTCATGAAAATTTATCTTTCATCAATAATGTTGTTAGAGGTGCTGCTATTCTCCCATAATTCTTAACAAACTTGCGATAATACCCTGTCAACCCGAGAAATCCTCGCAGATGCTTTATGGATGTGGGGATTTTCCATTCCTTAATGTCTTTAATTTTGCTAGGGTCTACCCTAACTCCTTCATGAGATATAATATGACCCAGATATTCCACCTCTTGGACTCCAAAGAAACATTTGGATCTTTTTGCATATAATTGTTTCTCCTCCAATAGTTGTAGCACCCTGTCAACATGTTCAACATGATCCTTCCAAGACTTGTTGTAGATTAGTATATCATTAAAAAATACTAGCCCAAATTTTCTAAGGAAGGGTTTGAAAATAGAATTCATCAAACCTTGAAATGTAGAAGGTGCATTGGTAAGGCCAAAAGGCATGACCAAAAATTCATAATGACCCTCATGAGTTCTAAATGCTATTTTCGAAATGTCTTCAGTCTTCATTCTGATTTGATGATATCCTGAATGAGGATCCAACTTGGTGAAGTAAATTAATCCATGCAATTCATCCAGTAATTCATCAGTGACAGGAATGGGAAGCTTATCTTTAATAGAGAGCTTTTTTAGCTCCCTATAATCCGAACACATGTGCCATGATCCATCCTTATTGTGCACCAATACTACTGGAGCAGAGAAAGAATTTTGACTAGGTTGAATTATACCAGCCTCTAGAATTTCTGCAACCATACGTTCAATTTCACTCTTTTGGGCATAGGGATATCTGTACGGCTTGATGTTTGGAGGAACACTTCCTAGAATCAGATGAATAGCATGATCATGATCACGAATAGGTGAGAGACCTTTGGGAGTCTCAAATACCTTGGAATGATTGTCCAAGACTTTTTGGAGATCTAGAGAAATAGATGATTTCGATGTGGAAACATCTATCAAACATAATTGTGCTATTGCACCTCTTTGTTCCTTTTTTAGAAGCTTTGTCATACCGTTAGAGCTTATTATCTTTCCTGATTTCCATGCAATACCCCTTAATTCAACTTCCTTTCCTTCCACAGAAAATTTCATGAAAAGTTCTTGAAAATTAAAAGATATTGTACCCAAGGATTGTAGCCATTGGACTCTTAGTACAACATCAGCACCTCCCATTGGAATGGAAAGCATTGGGCTAGTCAATACATATTCTCCCATGGATAGCTTGATATTATGGCACTTTCCAGAGCAATTTATTGTTCATCCATTTGCAACCATCACTTGACACTCTGGTGTTGGATATAGGAAGCAATTCAATTCTTTTGCTATCTTACAATGAATAAAATTGTGGGTACTTCCTGAATCAATCAACACTATTACCTTTTTCTTATTGATTTGTCCTTCTATCTTGATGGATTTGAGGAGTGGTAATTCCAACCAATGCATTACAAGATATGGTTCGATTCATTTCTTCTTTATCTAACCTTTTTTCCTGGAGTATATCCTCTTCTTTTGACCTTTCTTGCTCCTTTTCTTCTTCCTCTTCACAATCTATGTAGAATAATTTCTTCTCAGCACACTTATGACCTTTAGTGTATTTGCTCTTTTTTCTTCCAATTGTTGTGGTGTCAAACTTATAGGTTGTGGAAGACTAGGGGCAACAACACTTCCATCTTTATACTTGTGAGTGGTATGCTTCTTGGTTGCCATAATTTTGCTTTCCATTTTTCTTGCTAACCTGAATGCCTTCTCTAATGAATCAGGTTCCCAAAGGTGAACATCATGTTGGATATTATACTTTAAAGTCCCTATGAACACATCAATCCTATGCTCCTCTGGAATATTTTTTACCCTTATGCTCAATTTTGGAACTCCTCAATGTGCTCCATTATTGAACCCTTTTGTTTGAGACTTATCAATTGGCTAAAAAAAGTGTTGATTTTTGTATCCTCATAATGTGCTCTCAATTATTCCGTAAAAATTTCCCAAGTGATAATTTTTTTACGAGACCAAAGCAATTGATACCATACAAACTGATTTGGTTCCAAATATAAAGTTGCAATGCGTACCTTTTGTGTGTTTTGCACATTATTGAGATCGAAAAATTGCTCCATTTGTAATATCCATGTTGCAGGATCCTTGCCATCAAACTTCCTCATATCGATTTTTGGAATATGGTGGGTCTTCGATCCAACATTAGAGTCTATGAAATCATGATTAACATTTCTTTTGTTCGCATCATGAGTTTCCTTTGCTACCCTTTCACCATTAGTAAGTATTTCTTGTAGAAAATTTGTCAAATCTGCCTTCAAATCTGCCATGCCTATCTTCAAATATGTCTTCAAATCTATCTTCAAATCATCCATCTTAGCTTCCACGTCATTCATCTTAGCTTCTACATCTTTCTTTAAACCATCCATCTTAGATTCTGTTACTTTTGTGCAAATGACATTTGTTGCACTTGGTCTGATATATCATGTTCCATTTCCTCCTCTTATTCATAAGTCGTGCTAGAGATTTTAGGTTGCTTACTAGGTGTTTTCATTTTCTTTCCTAGGGGCATTAGTTACCAATAATAATGCTCGACTATGCCCTTTAATTCCTTCAAAATAATTTTTCAAACCAATCTTAAGCAAAAATTTAAAAAAATCTACACACCTTTTTACACTTTGAAGGAGCTTGATATTGCCTCTTATGTATCTCTGTAATTTTGGATCATCCAATTCTAAAACTGCGACTGGCAGTAGCCCTCTATGTCATCTTTATAATTCCACTAGTCTGATCCAAATTGGATTCTCCAAGGAAGAGTTATGCCAAATCTCCCACAGTAACCTGATTATAAACTAGTTTAGTAGAGCGAACTTGTACGATGTGCCACGTGTCCTTGTTTCGACCTTTGGCTCTGAAAAATGTATAAAAGAAACTACAGTCCGTCCTCTTTCTGTACCTTCTTATGAAATTTCAATCCGATGCTCGGAGAGAAAGTTATGACGATTTTCCCCAGGTCACCTGTTTGGAATGTAATTCAAGAGTCTACAAAAAGACCAAATTCCTCATATCATATCTCCGCAAATATAGTGCGAAAAGCTCTAAAATTCGGACCTAAGGTTCAATGCGATTTCGTCTCAAATGGGTCTTTTTTTTGCTTTTGAATGTCGCATAAAAAAAGTTATAGCGAAAATTCCACGATGACCTATTTGGAGCAATGAAACCCTAGAATCCAAAGCTCTGATACCAAATGTTATGAAACCAGCTCACAAAAATATAGAAAAGATAGATCAACGCCTTAGAATTCAGCCTCTTCGAGGGGGAAACCTCCTTTACATTACACAAATGAATTATTTGATGATTCAAATGACAAAACCTCCTTTCTATATATAGGAGTCTAAGGAGTCACAATATAACCCAACCGACCTAACAATAATAATATAAAGGCACAAAAATAACAATAGAGGGATTCTATGGGGCACAACAATAACAATATGGGGACAATAGGGGCACAAAAATATTAATAAGGGATACAACTACAATAGTAATGGGGTAATCGCTAGTATTATAGGGACCTAACATATTTTAGTAAACATAAGGGTATTGTGTTTCCAAGGAAGTTGGTTTCCTAAGAGTGAATTAAATGTAATTATTAATGTTTTGAGTGATTTTAATGAGAGAAGCTAGAATAGGGAATTAATTGAATATTGTGAGGCATATTTGTATTTGTTCTCGAATATAGGAGAACATGAGAGATTTAGGATAGTTGAGAGATTGAGGGATTTAAGAATTGATTGTAAATCTTAGATTAGGAATCAGTTCATGGATTTAGGGATTAGAGAGGAGTTTTAGGAACAAGAAAGAGATTTAGGAAGTTTGTTAAGGAATTCATGGATCTAAACCATAATTGGTTTTAGAATCCCTTTGTATAAATGTAAGCCTAAAAAGCAGAGACAGAGGTTATATAGGTTAGAAAGTCATATAATTAGTTGGTTAAACTAGAATGTGGGATTTAAACCTACGGGAAGAGTGTAACAGAGGCCATTGATATTAGAAAATCAGGTCGAGAGACAGAGATCTCATTCTTTAATTATTTGTTTGTATTTATATATACAAAGATTGAGTAGTATCTGTATAAATGTGTATTTTGGGGGTTAAGTGATGAATTAGATGTTTATCAGAGATTGCATAAAATACATATATGCAGGAAGAGTCAAGGTGAATGTATAGAAGAGGAGAAGAGAGTGAGGATCGGAAAGGGTGTAAAACCAAAGTGGAGAACCCAAGTGATGCTATTGAGTGACCCGGAGCAAGAAATCACGGAGATAAGTGTTGTTGGGAAAAGTATCCAATACGGAATGACCCTATCCCACTCTAAGGGTGATAGTTCCTTAGCAACAATCAAAGCAAAGCTATCTAAGATTACTTCTTTATGAGATGTAAAAGAGGGGAGAAATAGATCCACTACTGATGTCTTTCGCTAATGGTTGATCCAATCTTCTCTCCTTGCTGCTTGCCCCCCCAGCTCCTTGCTCTTTCACTGGCCCAGCTACACCAAGATCCTGCAAAATGGCAAGAGAGGGAAACTACAAGAAGCATACATTCATAATTGATTCAAGGATTAGAATAAATCAAATACACAAGTATAACAATACACCATTGAGACACATGCATATAGAAGAACCTCAAATGCTTTATTAATGGAAGAAGTAAGGTTCAGGAAGTGATACAACCATAAGAGGCCCAATCCAGCATCACCTTCCCAGCAGAAAGAAATCTCCTCTTCACCTCCTTCAAAGCAAATCACCCATAGTTCTAAACTCAAACCAACAGCAATTCTTTACATTCACAAGATTCCAGCCTCTGGATCTCATGGGAGAGAGATCCATATATAGGAGTTTGGAGAGAGGATGAGTCAGCCTGAGATGTGACTAGTGTCCTCTCCCCACTCCAGTTCTTCTTCAGTTCTTGAGTCCACTTGGAGGTTCTTGCTTCCACTTGGAGATCTAGAACCTCTTACTCATCACAGTCGAATTCCTTGATCCAAGTGTCATTTTGGAAGCTTCCTGGGCATTGACTCATTGAGGAATGAGACTTCCACATGTCAAAACTCGCTCAGCGCAGGTAGCCTTTGTTGGAGTTTACATTCAACGCAGGTGGTCCATGGAGCAGTTGACATTCAGCGCAGATGCTCAGTGGAGCAGTTGACATGATCCAGAATTGCCTTGTTTTTGAGTAATTTTCAGTGGAGAACTTGTTTGGATTGCTGTGGTTTGCTGACCTTGTTCCCCTAGGGGTAGGAACAACATGTTTAGGGACTTTGGATCCCTTAGATTATGGACATTTCATGCTTCATGTTGTAAGGCACAAAAATGTCTATAACAGTTTCCCCCTAAAGTATGAGTTTATGGTTTAATGGGTGAATGATCAGGATGATCCGAAGTTCATTCAATCGTTGAGAGGTGACCTGTAATAAGATACAATACAATACATTATTTTTCATACTGCTTTCATGATCTAGCTGAGGCGGGCATTCCATGCTCAGCTTTATAAATACATTTTTCTGTACATAGAACAGACAATCGTCTGATGGTAGATTGATAATTCTCTGTTGAAATTATATCCTTTGGGTAGGATGATCATCTGCTGCACATGTCAATGTCTTTATTTCCTGAATATATATCGCAGCCCGGATGGATGAAACTAGATCCGGGGTCTTCAAACTCGTCCGATCTTCACTCTAAGTACAAGTCGATCCATGTGAGAATTTCTTGGAGTCGAACATGGAAAGACATCGCTTGATTACCAGTCAGTGATGTAAACTGTTAACAAGCGCGAGAGGAATCACCGATAATGATGATGACCCTCAAGGTACGGCAGTACAATCCACGTGGTGTGAATAAAGGACTTGGCGTCGAACACCACGCAAAATCTTTCGGTCGAAGGTCATTGATGTATACCTGTCGCCGGAAGTGAGAAACTTGCCATTGAGGCATGCAAGCTTCAAAGTAATGAGGGGGTTGTTCCTAGATCAACTTCTTGGATAATGAGCTGAAGTCGACAAGAAGCGATCCGTCAAAGGAGGGCCTTAATGAATCCCACATCAGTGACACGGAACGGAGCTAATGATTGTGATGAAGGTGAAAACGATCTGTGAAATATGATTCAGGGTGGCGGTCATGAAAGGATGAAAGATGATGTATGGTAGTGGATGGGACACGATTGACTCTTTCTGAAGAACATCTCTTGAACATATAATGACACTGATGCGATGGATCGGTAGCATTACCCCAAATGTGGATGGTTTGGCGAGACCATGGTGATGAGACCGGTGAATGAAACAACCCAACCCGATGTGGTACGGAGGAAAAGTGTCATGTTCAAGAGCGACTTGCTACCATTAAAGCTTTGAGTTTCTCCCAATTTTTCCCCAGTCATTTCTGACCAGTACCTCTTTATTTTTGTCAAGCTTTAGGAGGATAACATATGCTTGTTCTATAACCTGCCCTTCGGGCAAGCCCATCGCTATGTTTTAACGAGCCTAGCGATAGGGAAACTCGTTCTCGTCTAAAGACAAGTTTGTCGCTATTTAATGCATTTTAACGAGTCTAGCGACAAAGACAACTCGGTCCTTTTCATTTTTAGAGAGTCTGAAAAGGTACGTAAAGTTAACTCCAAAGGTCCTTTTTCGTCATCTAATCCCTTAAGTCCGAAAAAGTATAAAACAATACAGAAGGGATGAATGTTCGATAGTTTTATCGAGCCGAATCAGACAAGCGCTCGATCTTTTTGTACAATAATCCCTCAGGTCCAAAAAGATTAAAATCTAGAGGAGGGATAGCTCTTCCGGTCATTTTAACGAGCTGGAAGGCCAAAACTTGACAAACTTTTCATTTTTTACGAGTCAGAAGAAAAGAGCTCAAAGAAGACTCGTATTTTGAGGAACGAGTGATAAACAGGGATAGCAGCAGATTCCAGGTACAGGTTGGAATTTTCCAATCGCGACAGTGTCACAAGGATGGCTAGGTGAAATCACTCTTCGCAGCTGTTCCTCAAAATAGGTAAACAATCAAGTGGAGATGAATGATCGGCCAAATGAAAAGTGGAGGTGACGGTGCAAACACGACCAAGGCTTTTATGGCTGATGAATTTACGATCTCAAATGGTTATTTACCGGTTCATTTTTTCTGGATGAGCTTGAACTCTGGGGGAAGCTTGCTCACAGGTGCATTTATTTTTTAACGAGCATGAACTCTTGCTAAAACTGCTCAATTGTGCGTTTATTTTTTAACGAGCATGAACCTTGCTAAAACTGCTCGTTTTACCAGTCATAAGATAAGAAATGTCCCCTCAAGATTCTATTTTTTATGGAGCTTCATCTCACTAAGCTTTGCTCCGCTCCTTTCTTTATGCAAGTTCGGAAACGGCTAATCCAAAAAACAGATAAATAACCGCTCTTTGCTTGCACTCCAAAAGGGTTGCATGCCCCCAGGTATAAAATAAGATTTCAAGGTTAGCCTTACGATTCCACCTCTGCTTTTCTTTGGATGTTCACAGCTACTTGTCGTCTTGCTAGTTCAGCTTTAGCGGATCTATACGAGATCACAAGAGAACAACTACTTGCCTTCTCGTTAGCCCAACTTCAATAGATTTTTGCAAGATCGCAAGAGAACAGCTACTTGCGACAAGAGAAGAACACTACTCAAAGACAAAACATTTGTTTTACCGAGAGAGGTTTACCTCTTTCAGGTCACCCAAAGATTGTTCTGTTAATTTTTCAAACGAAACACTTCTTCGGCAATGTCTACCAAAGGTGAGCGACGACGACCGCCAACTCACATGACTTTGACAAAAGAATCTTATTCCAGAACAACCCCTCTTCCTAGATGGACGGGGTACGGACTAGTCATATTCTCTTGCGGAAACTTACCCTATACCTGAGGTTTTCTCTGCCCGAAGCAGACCAGGACGCATGCCCCCTGGGTTCCAGTCCCATCTTTCCGAATCACTCGCATTCATCGGGAAGAAGGACTGGGGGTGGAGACATTTCTTGATTGAATAGACCATTCAGGGTTGGTATGTGACTATTTGCGATGCGTGATCCCGGAAATGAAAGTTGGTCTACGAGCTTGACCATTCTTCCTTCGTGTGGAAGACACATTACTCTAAAGAGTGAGGAGAATATTGCTCCCATGCAATATATATAGTCTCGTCCAAGGAGTAGGTTATAATCCAAGGGTCCTTGAATGACCATCACATTCATTTGAACGGCCTTCCCTTTCAATGTAATGGGCACATTGGGGAGGATCCCTAATGGTCGACTGGTTCCTTTATCGAAACCCGAGAGATTTCTTATCTCAGGCAAAAGCGCCAGGGAACCCAGTGCTTTCCAAGCAATAGAGGAAAGGATACTCACAGATGCCCCTTCATCAATGACAGTGCCAGCCATTACCATTTTGTATATTTGGACTATGATTCTGAATGGTATACTGGCTGGCAACCGGGGTCTGCCTAGTTGGTTCCAATCAAAGGACACAACTAGGTTGCTTGGTGGTGGGACCGAATACACGGCCGGATATGACCCTGACGATGTTCCTTCCTGCGATAAAGGAATGGGCACATTGCCCTGACGCTCGTCAGAGTCTGTGTTGATGAAAAGAATCTGGATGGTGTCATCCTTATTCTCTTCAGTGAGGGTGTCATTTGAAGATGAATCTTCAGTGACGGTGTCATTTGAAGATGAGACTTCTGAAGGGAGAACCGGGTCAACTGCCATTTCGACCTTCGGACTTTCATCCGGTCTGGACTCAGTAGGTTCATTTTCAATGACTGACGCTTCAGCTGACCACTTAAGCGGGCCAGCTTTATTCTCAACCAACGAAGGACTTGGCACGAGTTTTTTGTATCCAGGAGGAAGTCTCAACGGTGAAACCGGACGATCTTCCAAAACTCTCTTCGCTTCGTCTAAGAAGGGACAACGGTGGATGGCGTGATCACCTTCACACAGTCTGCAGGGGGATCTTGCTCCCCCTCTTTGTCTTGAACCTTCACTTTCGTTGGTTGACGGTAAGCATTCAACATGGCTATCAGAGGTTGATGCTCCCGAACTGTGCAAACGAGGGGACCAGTCCCTTAGTATCCGGGGAATACAGGGACAATCTCTATGGAAGTGGTCTCCTCTACATATGACACATGGAGATTTAGGCCCGGTCTGTGCTGTGTGTGGATTTTTGTCAGATGTCTTTTGCTTGCCCCCAGTCGCCTTAGGCTCCTTCTTCTTCTTCTCTCTTCTTCTTCTCCTTCTTCTCCATGGGAGCTTGGCTTTTGCTGGCTCTACCTTGCGAAGATGAAGGATTGGAGGAAGAGTTATAGGAAGTAGAAGGCTGGTGGGCAGCTCTAGACTGATCTAACCGTTGACTTGACTGTTCAGGAACCATGGTGTTCTGAACTACATTGGTTGAGAATAGCCAGATTGGCAGGCCAATTGTCAGTCCTGGAAGCGACAATGTGGCCATGTGGGGCGCACCAACTTCTCCCCAAGAGGAGAAAGGACTAGGATTTCCATCATGGGGAATTCCTTGGTTGGTGCGTTCCATGTTCTCAACCTACAGATCAACGCAAGAATAGGAGGTGATTATGTTCCGTTTTAAAATAAATTTTATAACGACGCTTTAGACACAACTTGCTTTTTCACTTTTTAAGAGTCGAGAAAAAGCTAAAGATGACTCTAGTCTCCTTCGATGTTTTAACGAGCCCGAAGTGACAAATGCTCGGATGGACTTTTTCAGTTATAGAGTTTGAAAAAGGCCAAAAGAAACTACTCTGGAGTTCTAGGCAGAGGGTGTGCGAAACTTTTCGCAAAACCACAGAATACGTTTTATGGTACGGGTGGTCGATCTTCGTGAATGTTGTGTTCACTGCATTGCGATCAGTAGGGCGGCCGACACGGCTTCCTATGGATAAAGGCTTTGTTCCTATAGGGGTCTCCCAATATATACGCGACGGTACGTGGGAGCACAAGTCCGTATTGATACTTATCGCTTCACCGTGGAGGAATCACCCAACCACTCAATGCTAAGATATCACGTTTAACGACGCCGGAACACGTCTCTAGCTTAGACCTCTATGTGTTTGTGTTATGTTTCAAAGCATTGTTATGTAAATTCAATTTATTTTAGGTTGATCTTGTTTAGTAGTTTGCCTTTATGGATCACCACGAGATGTATGGTACAACTCCTAAATGCAGTCTAAAGATGAGAAGCAAGCTTTTTCAATCTTTTCAACTTATGAAAATCTTAACTACTAAGGGAAAAGAAAGACATCATCTTTTCACACAGATCATAGAGCACACACTAATGCACTTTTTCCTAAATCAACATGCAAGCTGTCAAAATGCACATGCACAATGCAGGTATTTCTTTTCTCTTTCTTAATGTTGATGTACTACAAAAAGAAAGCTGTTGTATAACTTTGAATTCAATTTCAAGTGAAAGAAAACAAGCTTTTGTCCAAAATCAAAAGACACCTTAAGATTTACTTGTTTCAACACTAGAAATACATAAATTCAAACCATATGACGAAAGAAAAAGCTCAATCAGCTATGAACAGCAAACAAACTAACTCTTAAGATCAGAACGACACTTATCACAGGTCTAGATCTAAGAGGCCACAACAAGACTAGTTCACTTTCGTAATGGGAAACTGCAAATGATGTAAGAAATACACAAAGAACAAATACAGTTTCTCTACACAACCGAGGCAGAATAGTGGCAAAGAAAGGTGGTTTCAGATAGGTACATTGACTGATAACAGGCTGCAAAAACAGGGATGAAAACAGGGCAACAGAAAGCAGAGAACCCTAGTTGCACAAGGCCACACTGGTTCAGCGCAGGTAGAACACTGTCAGTTTGACATTCAGCGCAGGTAGCCCCTTCGGGACCTGCATTGAAATGCAGACTGCCTTCACAGTGCCTGCAATGAAGAGAGAAACTCTCGTTTCTCTTGGGTTCTGGGTCATAGATTGCTCAAAAATCAACAGTTTTTGGCCAAATCAAAGCTACCAATCAAGTACACACTAAAGGATGATTCAAAGGAGGATGAAAAGCTATCACTAAGAGCTGTTCAGAGTCCTTGTGGATCAGCTCTTCAAATCATAAACATGCCCAAAAACTGAGCTAGAGTAGCTGCCCTCTACTTTGCATTTGAAAGACCCAAATGCAGTTCGATTCGGTACTCCCTGTGTTTAGGAAATGAATAGCAAAAACACAAACAACCAACAAGATACGATCCCCAGCGGAGTCGCCAATTTGTTGTTGGGAAAAGTATCCAATACAGAATGACCCTATCCCACTCTAAGGGTGATAGTTCCTTAGCAACAATCAAAGCAAAGCTATCTAAGATTACTTCTTTATGAGATGTAAAAGAGGGGAGAAAGAGATCCACTAACCGATGTCTTTCGCTAATGGTTGATCCAATCTTCTCTCCTTGCTGCTTGCCCCCCCAGCTCCTTGCTCTTTCACTGGCCCAACTACACCAAGATCCTGCAAAATGGCAAGAGAGGGAAACTACAAGAAGCATACATTCATAATTGATTCAAGGATTAGAATAAATCAAATACACAAGTATAACAATACACCATTGAGACACATGCATATAGAAGAACCTCAAATGCTTTATTAATGGAAGAAGTAAGGTTCAGGAAGTGATACAACCATAAGAGGCCCAATCCAGCATCACCTTCCCAGCAGAAAGAAATCTCCTCTTCACCTCCTTCAAAGCAAATCACCCAATAGTTCTAAACTCAAACCAACAGCAATTCTTTACATTCACAAGATTCCAGCCTTTGGATCTCATGGGAGAGAGATCCATATATAGGAGTTTGGAGAGAGGATGAGTCAGCCTGAGATGTGACTAGTGTCCTCTCCCACTCCAGTTCTTCTTCAGTTCTTGAGTCCACTTGGAGGTTCTTGCTTCCACTTGGAGATCTAGAACCTCTTACTCATCACCAGTCGAATTCCTTGATCCAAGTGTCATTTTGGAAGCTTCCTGGGCATTGACTCATTGAGGAATGAGACTTCCACATGTCAAAACTCGCTCAGCGCAGGTAGCCTTTGTTGGAGTTGACATTCAACGCAGGTGGTCCATGGAGCAGTTGACATTCAGCGCAGATGCTCAGTGGAGCAGTTGACATGATCCAGAATTGCCTTGTTTTTGAGTAATTTTCAGTGGAGAACTTGTTTGGATTGCTGTGGTTTGCTGACCTTGTTCCCCTAGGGGTAGGAACAACATGTTTAGGGACTTTGGATCCCTTAGATTATGGACATTTCATGCTTCATGCTGTAAGGCACAAAAATGTCTATAACAATAAGCTCAAGCAATATTTAATTGAGCAGGAGATGAGCAAAAGGAAAACCTTTGAAGAAACCCGGAAACCCACAGAAACCTTGAAGAAGGGAGTTAAATTTAAATGAAGTGGAAGAGTGAAGAAATGGAGTATGGGCGAATTGTAGCCATTGGATCTTTATGATCAACGGCCGAGATTAAGTCACATTGGCAATCGAAAGATCTCGCCATCGGACGGACATCGAGCGCTGAAGTAATCAAAGTTTAATTGAGAAGCCGGACCTGAACTTTATTAGATAGGGAACTTATAATTCCCATCGAGTCCGTATAGCCGAATAACTGTCAAGTTTGTTGTTCACCCGAAATTGGTGTGAACCATCGAATCTTCTATATGCAGATCAACGGTGGGGAATTGTAATGCAGCTTTGGAGATTGGGAGAGTTAATGACCTTTGGATCAGGAAAAGGATCAATGGTGGAGATTGTTATAAAATATGGCATCACAACAGTTTATTGGCATTGTATCGGTGGAGGAATAGGGAGGCACTAATAACGATAAAGGTTTGATTGGTGATCGGAGGTGGATCAGAGGTTTCAAAGGTCAAAGCGCTACAAAAAAGTAATAAAGGGGCAGACCCGACGATTCATATATTCGGGTTCATAATATTTAAGATCCGGCCAAGGGTAGAGCGGGATTTCATGTAATTCTGTGTTTTCCTTTGTATTGCGTTAAGGTGCGAAGGAGTGATAAGAAGTGGAGCCGAAAGGTTTATAAGCGCATCTGTATGGTATGTGAAGTCCGACAGTGTAATCGCATATCGGATGTGATAGAGCCAATGTTAAAGAAACCCTGTGGAGGAGCGATGCCGATTGCGATCAACGATAAAGGTAGAACCTCGAGAAGTCTGTCAAGACCATACTAAAGCGAAAAAAAGGTGTGTTGCGTATGTTTTCCTTTGTAAATGGGTTTAAAGGGATTAAAGCGTCGATATGAAGGTTTTATGGTTAAGTCTAAATTCACCAAAGGAAAATGTGGGGTTTGGCTATATATGCGTGACTAAGATTTAATGAATTATTATAAGGGTTGTATGAACCCGATAATGAATGATTGAAGGTTTAGAAGGGTTATAATATCCCGATAGGAAGGATTGAAGAGAACGTCTTTAATAAATTCAAAGATGAAGGATAAGGGGTGACTAAAAGTTTTGATAAGTAGATATTGCCTAAGAGTTAGACGATGATGGGTTTTTAATAAACTATTCAGCATAGGGATTGATGAATGGGACTTAAACCTTAAGAATTGAAGATTTAACTCCTTAGAGAGTTAAAATTCCTGGGACAAACAGGATGTATGCATAATCCATGCATTCTGTGGGTGAAGCAGGGGTAACCCTGCGTCATTTGGTATCAGAGCATAATTGTGATTGAAACGATTGATAGCATAACAGAATAAGGGAATTTTGTAGAAAAGAACTTAGAACAGAGATGTGTTTTAAGATGTGTATGCAGGCAAGGAAGGATCAGATTTTAATCTGATAAATAATAGGTATGCAGAGATGATGTGGAGCAGAACTTGCAGACGCAAGAAAAAGAGGACAATCCATTCAAAGTACAGGTAAATGGTGGAACAAGATCATGCAGAGATCTTGAAGGTGAGATGACATGTTTTGTTTGATTTGATTTGAAGATTGGAGAATGTGTGGGTTTTATATTGATGCGCAGGTAATAGCATAAGGAGGTGAGAAGGTTGTAGCAATCTAGAGTGAGGAGTGCTCAATTGGTTCCAGAGAAGAGAACCGGAAGGATGCCAAAAGACCGAGTGATAAGGGCTTGGTGAGGTATCATGTAGCAGAGGAAGACTGTTACTACAGAGGTATGGTTACAGCTCACAAAGGAAAATTCCACAAAGGATGTGGGTAGAATTGCAAGATAACGAAGGAAGCTGGTAAGACTTTCTAAGCGAAAGAAAAAGTGGTCAGAACCAAGTATTTCAGGGTGATTGAAATACAAGAGGACAGTTGTGTTCTTGAGAAGGTGCAGATAAGTTGAAGCCTAAAGGAGCAGAGAAGAGTTCTCAAAAAGGTTCCAAAGATAGAGAACCAATTACTTGCCAAAATACTAAGTAATGAGAGCTTGGTGAGGTAAGTAGCAGCAGGGAGGACTTGCTGTTGTAGAGGCTTTAATGAAACTCATAGTAAGTGAGTGAGGAGCTCACAAAGATAGAGAAGAAGATGGCCACTGATAGTCATGGCAGAGGTTCTAAAGAAGACCACATCAGAAGAAAGATGAAGGAAGAGGATGCCAAGGCAAATGGAAAGAGGATGAGTCAAGAGGAGCTTGACAAAGAGATTGCATAAATGAAAGAACAACTCAATGTATTGATGATGATACTTGAGGAAAACCAGAGATTAGGTTGGGTCTTGAGGAAAAGGCCAGTGAGGTGGCATAAATTACAGAGAAGGCTACAAAAGAAGAGAAGTCTGCAGGTGAATATGCAATTAGCAGAAGAGTGATGAAGCTTGAACAGGTACTGGGTGTTCAACTGAGATATGAAGAACTTAAAGAAGTTGAATTGGAAATGGAAGTATCCATTTTTGAACCAGAGCAGGGTGAAGTTTTGGGTGAAGAAGAAGGAATTATTGATGACTTTCTAAACTGTTGGACAAATGTAGACCAACAGGAAAAGGTAAAACCTTGTATTGTTTAATCTAATCATTTTGATGTGACTACAGGTTTTGTAGAGGATGAGCAATCTTTTGAAGCTGTAAAAAGTATGGAAGAGTATCTTTCTGAAGATAAAAACTCTGAAGTAAAGGATGTTGGAGAATGTCTCTTAAATGAGAGAAGCAATGAAGTATTGTAGCAAAAGGAATTTGATAATGCATTGATATTTGAAACTGTGACAACACAAGAACAATTTCTTGTGAAAGAAGGAGATGAAATTCAGTCGAAAGATCTGATATGTGAAGCAACAGTTGAGACTGTTGAACCTCGTAATTTTCAGATTGATAGTTTTTGTACAAATGCAGGAAACATAAGTAATGATGAAGTACTTATGAAGTGTCACAGAGAACTTGAATTGCTGGAGTATTTGCTGGGAAATTCAGAGTATGACAGTGTGATTGTAGAGGAAGGAGTTCACTACAGTGGACAAGGGCAGAAAGACATCATAAAAGTAGATGGTATGGAGGAGAGACTAGCTGACAGTCTCGCGAATTCTGTTGGGAATTCAAATCAGCATACTGATGTGCTGATAAAGAAAGAAAAATCAGAGCAGCATACTGATGTGTTGCCAAAGGGAGATAAGGCACAAAATCCTTATGATTTTTATTTTTACAAATGTTTTATGAGTGCAGGTTTAGTTGCAGATGTCGGAGGAAACTTGGCACAGATGAGCATCCAAATAAAAATGGAAGAAGAAGATTCTATGGAAGAATTTAATCCATGGAACAGAGATGTTAAATTGCTGGAGAGAATGCTAGACAATCATGATTCAATGTAGAAAGAGATAATCTTGACAGAGGGTAAGGATGAAAGGGAGGCAGCCAGTATAGGAGTCAAAGTAAGATCAAGAGAAAAAGTTGGAGTAAGAGTAGAAGAAAAAGTAAGGAACCAAAAACTACAAATTGAAAGTAACCTACAGCGGTTTGAAGAGTTAGTGGACAGCAGCAACAACGTGAAGTAGAGAGAAAGAAATAGAAGTAAGTGGCAAAGAATAGACCAGTCCAAGGATGTGCTGGAGATAGAGATTGAAGGATTGTGGCAGCTAATGATGAAACGAGCCATAGGGAGGAAAACGATAGCAACAGGAAGGATGATCAATCAGAGTATGAACCTGATTGAAAAGGAGAAAATATGGAGCAAAGACAGCAGATATACAACAACAACAAAGGAGCACAGCATTTGGGCATTTATAAACTAAATTTTGGGACCCTAGAGGTTTTTCAATCAATTTTTGAAGACACATGATCAGGAGATCATGGACATTTTCTACTTTCGGAGTCTGATGCAGGAACATTCAGGCAAAGAAAACTCATTGGACATAGGGATATTGTGTTTTCAAGGAAGTTGGTTTCCTAAGAGTGAATTAAATGCAATTATTAATGTTTGAGTGATTTTAATGAGAGAAGCTAGAATAGGGAATTAATTTAATATTGTGAGGCATATTTGTATTTGTTCTTGAATATAGGAGAACATGAGAGATTTAGGATAGTTGAGAGATTGAGGGATTTGAGAATTGATTGTAAATTTTAGATTAGGAATCAGTTCATGGATTTAGGGATTAGAGAGGAGTTTTAGGAACAAGAAAGAGATTTAGGAATTTTGTTAAGGAATTCATGGATCTAAACCATAATTGGTTTTAGAATCCCTTTGTATAAATGTAAGCCTAAAAGGCAGAGACAGAGGTTAGATAAGTTAGAAAGTCACATAATTAGCTGGTTAAGCTAGAGTGTGGGATTTAAGCCTACGGGCAGAGTGTAACAGAGGCCACTGATATTAGAAAATCAGGCCGAGAGACAGAGATCTCATTTGTAATTATTTGTTTGTATTTATATATACAGAGATTGATTAGTATCTGTATAAATGTGTATTTCAGGTGTTAAGTGATGAATTAGATGTTTATCAAAGATTGCATAAAATACATATATGCAGGCAGAGTCGAGGTGAATGTACAGAAGAGGAGAAGAGACTGAGGATCAAAAAGGGCGTAAAACCTAAGTGATGCTAAAGAGTGATCCGGAGCAAGAAATCATGGAGATAAGCTCAAGCGGGACTTAATTGAGCAGGAGATGAGTGAAAGGAAAACCTTTGAAGAAACTTGAAAACCCACAGAAACCCTGAAGAAGTGCAATAAATTTAAGTGAAGCAGAAGAGTGAAGAAATGGATTATGAGCGAATTGTATATGTTGGATCTTTATGATCAATGACCGGGATTAAATTGCATCAGCGATCGAGAGATCTCGCCATCGGACAGACATCGAGCACCAAAGTAATTGGATTTTAATTGAGAAGCCAGACGCAAACTTTATTAGATTGGGAACTTATAATTCCCATCGAGTCCATATAGCCAAATAACTGTCGGGTTTGTTGTTCACCCGAAATTGGTGTGAATTGTCGGATCTTCTATATGCAGATCAACAGTGGGGAATTGTAATGCAGCTTTGGATATCGAAAGAGTTAATGACCATTGGATCAGGAAAAGGATCAACGATGGAGATTGTTATAAAATATCGCATCGCAATAGTTTATTGGCGTTGTATCGACAGAGGAATAGGGAGGCACCAATAGTGATAAAGGTTTGATCGGGGATCAGAGGTGGATCGGAAGTTTTGGAGGTCGAAGCATTACGGAAAAGTAATAAAGGGGCAGACCTAACGATTCATAGATTCAGGTTCATAATATTTAAGATCCAACCAAGGGTAGAGCGCGATTTCGTGTAATTCTGTGTTTTCCTTTGTATTGCGTTAAGGTGCGAAGGAGCAATAAGAAGTAGACCCAAAAGGTTTATAAGTGCAATTGTATGGTATGTGAAGTCTGACAGTGCAATCGCATATCATATGCGATAGAGCCAATGTTAAAGAAACCCCACGGAGGAGCAATGCCGATTGCGATCAACGATAAAGGTAGAACCTTGGGAATCGTGTCAAGACCGTACTAAAGCGGTAAAAGGTGTGTTATAGATGTTTTCCTTTGTAAATTGGTTTAAATGGATTAAAGCGCTGATATGAAGGTTTTATGGTTAAGTCTGAATTAACCAAAGGAAAATGTGGGGTTTGGCTATATATGCGGGACTAAGATTTAATGAAGGGTTATAAGGGTTTTATGAACCCGATAATGAATGATTGAAGGTTTAGAAGGGTTATAATATCCCGATAGGAAGGATTTAAGAGAAGGGCTTTAATAAAGTCAAAGATGAAGGATAAGGGGTGATTAAAAGTTCTAATAAGTAGATATTTCCTAAGAGTTAGACGATGATGGGTTTTAATAAACTATTAAGCATAGGGATCGATGAATGGGCCTTAAACCTTAAGAATTGAAGATTTAACTCCTTAGAGAGTTGAAATTCTTGGGACAAAAAAGATGTATGCATAATCCATGCATTCTGTGGGTGAAGCAGGGGTAACCCTGCGTCATTGGGGTTGTTCTTAAAACATTCTAAAATATTTTAGGTTTGCTTGTAGGAATTTGTAGAGTAATAGGTTAAGTGGAACTATTGATAATCTAACATATTTGCATTTGATAGACTTGTGCTTTTCTTTCCAAATACCATATTTGTCTATTTCTAGAAAATGAGAGTGGTGGTAGCAAGGTTGGTCTTCACTTTGACTACTTAAGTAGTGATTTCCTTTCTTGACAATATTGGGATGCACCTAGGATTCTTGACAATCTGGGGATGTAACCAAAATTCCTTTCTCAGTAGCATGAAATTCTCTTGTGAGCATTTTAAGATTGCAAATTGCTTAATAGTACTAAAATTACTACTGCTACTAGACTAAACTTCAATTGCTAACAAAGAAATCTCTACAATTTTAACATTGCATGTTGCTTCACAATACCAAAATTTCATGTTGACAGGAACCACTGCTATTCTAGTTTCTCTTGTTTTAATGTTGGAGAGTAAGCATAGAGTGTAGCACAAAACCCCAATGCCATACATAGAGGATTTATTCCATAGGACAATAGAATAAAGGTTGAGATTTTCTTCCTTTTTACTAAAGAAGTAAATGAATTATTATCAGGTGCATAACCTATCATGATGGGTTCTTTTATTAACATCTAATCATTGAGTACATGTGGACACATGTTCAAACTAGTAGATTTCGTTGCTGATTATTTTTTTGCTTATCATCTTTATTTTTCCCACTCTAATCCTATTCTCTAAGGATATTTTTGTTATTTCCCTAGATCTATTCTATAAAGGTAGGGGGGATGAAGTGTATTTTTGTATTGTGAAGTTGTTTATGCTTCGAAGTTCTTGTCTTCACACCACTTTGCTAGTTGAAGTACTTTGGGAGGACATAGTTATCATTGAGAGGTAGAGAATGCTTTCCTTGTATCCATGCAATTTCATCTTTGGATACTCATGCTGGTGTGGATTTGAAAGTGTTTAAATTCCCCTTAGATATTTTGTTGTGTAATAGATATTAGCCAAACTCTGTGCTTACAATTTTATCATCTGTTTATCGGTTACATTTCAGGATCATTTTATTTTGACATTTTGAAATAATTAATAATGAGAAGCTCTCGGAATTAGTTTTACTACACCCCATGGCTAGTAGGATTCAAGCATGTGGCTCATTATTCATAATTTCATAATATATATTCACTGTTTTTACTTTTTGGCATACAAATTAATCTTTTAGAAACAAATTATTACGCTATGACAATAGATTTACATGATTCACAAGGTGAGAAATCAATCATTGGTGTAATTGTAGATTTATAGGTTTAATAATTATAGGTCATTTATAGGTTATAAACGTCTTCAAATTTTCACTTCTTATTGATTATTCAATTGAACATATTGAGTATCTTTTACGTAACTATTTTTTCCTCTACCCACTTTTCTAATGTCCATAACCATTAGGCAGGGACCTGCAACTTCGATTCAATTTTGCTTGTTTAGTAAAAGATTAACCAAGATTTTACAAATTTTTATAATTTATTTAAAGTTGTAGAATTTATAGTTTATAAGTTTCAAGGTCTAATTTTTTAAACTCTAATTATTTAAAGGGTGCTAGCTCAATGGAAGAGCACCTGCTTTACAAGCATGAGGTTGGTGGTTCGATTCCATCGTGCCCTAATATTAATTTGGAATGATGACAATCAATTTTTTATGACAAAGGCTCTTTTGACCATCACCAATGAACTTATGGTGAGATTTTTTGACCTCACCAAAATATGAAATGTTGACGTTCAATGAACGCCACCATATATATGCATCAATAATGACGGTCATGAAATGTCCAACACCATAAATCATTGTTGTTCATATGAAATGGTGACGGTCATTATCTCTCATTATAATAATTGTTAGTGGCAAACCTTGAATGTCACCACAACCCCTATACTTTTGGCAATGCCACTTTTAGTGACGTTCATTTTTTGGTGATAGGGGCTCTTTTGAACATTACCAATGCACTTATGATGACATTTTTTGACCCTCACCAAAATATGAAATGGTGATAGTCAACCAAAGTTGTCATATATATGC